>VZRU01008483.1:0-77534 GCA_013398155.1 Pedionomus torquatus
GGCTCGGAGCTTCTCCCCGTGCTCTGTGCGGGGCCAGGGCCGGAAAAATGTAGCAGTGGGGCCTTCAGGATGGGCCATGCTTCGCGGTGGGCCCGTTGCTCAAGCCGAAGGGATTCAGTGCAGTGAGAGTGCTTGGGAACCTCCTTCGCAGGCAGTGAGAGCCTTGAACCTGGCCATGGCCTCCCGTATATTTTCGCCTAATTCTTGCCGATTCTCACTGCTCCCAGGTGTTCAAACGCTTCGTCGAGATTGGCAGGGTTGCCTTCATTTCCTTCGGGCCGCATGCTGGCAAGCTGGTGGCCATTGTCGATGTTATTGACCAAAACAGGGTGAGCACCCTTTATTTTCTTTTTAACTTCGTAGAAATTCGTGTACTGTGTCTATGGGTTTTAAAGAAAATTTGCTGTTGCTTGTAGATTTTTCAAGGAAGTAGGTAATTGGCCCCAAAATGGTAATTAGTAGCTGCTGTTGTATTTGAAACTTTCAGTAGTGGGCTTTTTTCACTGGCAAGTGATATGTTCTCTTCTCTGCTATGTTTCCTAGGAGTAGAAATGGACAAATGATGTAAGTTGGAGGATAAAACGTAGGCATGGAATGGCATTACTGTAAATATTTGGGCTAGGGGACTCTTTTATTTAAATTTTCTGAAAAAGCTAGTAAAAAAGAAAGATTAATGATGGCATCTTAGTCTTGTGTACTTTTTAAAAAATTCCTTTTTTTTTTTTTTCCAAAGGTGAATATGGGACTTAAAATTTTTCTTTCTGTATAGATTGTGTACACAAGACATAGTATGCTGGGTTTTGTCTATGTAACTCTTACTACAATTTTGGACTATGGTTGTCAAGATAACATTATTAGGAAACTGCTGTCCAAACCAGGCTTGATGGGAAAACATATAAAACCCCCACACTTGTTTCCTTTTTTCAGGCACTAGTTGATGGTCCCTGCAGTGGTGTCAGAAGGCAGGCTATGCCCTTCAAGTGCATGCAGCTGACTGACTTTGTTCTCAAGTTCCCACACAGGTGAGTTGTTTCCATTTTTTTTGACCTGTGTAAAAGCGCCACACTGTCACTTGATGTCTGAATTATGTGATCTGATGCTTGCAAAATCTAGAAAATTCATACAGCATTAAGTTAATGGATTAACCTGCCTGTGCAATAAAAGTTTGGCAGACTGTGATCACAGTTGAATACATCTAAGTTTTTGTAATCAGTATTGGCTGATAACCACTGTTTAGGAGCAAAGAAAATAGTGGACCGGCCTGTACAACTTGCAGGTACTTGTTCTGTTCTCTAGCTCAGTTTACTATGTGAGCTTCTGCAATTTTAGAAACAAAAATTGCTGGCTTTCTAACTCTGAAGTGGTGCTAGGAATGGTGCATGGGAATGCCTCTTGGAGTCGCTGCTCTGTTCAGTCCTAGCAAAGCATTTGCACAACAAAATGTTGATTAGGCCACAGAAATATATGTGGCATTGACTTAAAGTAAGTGTCTGAGGTAATGTAGAAGGGTGATCTTCCCTTATATGAAATTTGATGGGCCAGCATCAGAGAGAATCTTTTTTTTAATAAAGACGGTGAATATAATTTTGTGACTTCTATTGCAGTGCCCGTCAGAAGTGTGTGCGCCTTGCTTGGGAAAAGGAAAATATAAATGAAAAATGGGCGGCAACAAGATGGGCAAAGAAGATTGAAGCTCGAGAGAAGGTACAGTTTCTCAGTGTATGAGCGTAGCACCTGTACTGCTTCTGTTTACTACGATTAGCTGCTACTTAATAAACAGTGGATTTTCGGTTGCGGGCTAAGATTAGAGATAAGCAAGGCATAGATTTTTAAAAGTTGCTATCTATCAGTTTCAGCTTCTTGTATTTTAATGCTAAAGGTGGCTTTATTCAGTCATTCTGATAACCCTTTTTTCTTGCACCATCACTTGCTGGCAAAGGGCTTAAATAGTTACAGGTGGGCAGCTAAGCTTAATTTGGAGATGATCAGAGTTACTTGTGGAATGCTTTGAAACACATGAGTTCTACTACTTGCATATGTATATCAGAGCTTCATGACTGATTCTTTTCACACAGAAAGCGAAAATGACTGACTTTGATCGCTACAAGGTTATGAAAGCAAAGAAAATGGTAAGTGTTTGAGTGTTGCTTCTTTTGGGGGTTAATGCTTGTAGCTTTCACTTTAGAGTCACATGCAGATGATAGTAGCCTTACTTCTATAGCTGGCTTGGGTTATGGAGTGACCCAAAGTGCATGAATGCCTTGAATTTTTCATGCCACTTTAAACACTGCTTTCTCTTTTTAGTTGATCAAACTTGAACCCGCATGTGCTGTGTGTCAGTCCTCCAGGTTATAGCTGAGGAAGGGATTACCGGCTGATGAAATCAGATGGGTTGTTCTCAGTTTTTCATTCTGTAATGGAAGTCCTTACACATGAAATACCAGCCAGAGTGAAGTTGTCCACTTGGTAGATCATAACAGTTTTAGGTGGAATTTGGCATTTTAAATGCAATGCATGGTAAATCTTTTGACTTTATAGTATAAATATAATGGGTTAGCAAAGGGTGATTATCAGTAGGGCAGAACCTAGAAGCTTAGAATCGAAATTCATAATATTTCACAAATACTCCACAAGTATTCCTATTATTTATGAAGTATTTCAGTATTTCATAAACATTGTCTCATAATTAATGTATTACATAATATTTATGAGCTGTAGCTGTTTTCATTCTGGTGAATAGTAAACATTTTCTTTTTTTTACAGAGAAACAGGATCATCAAGCATGAAATGAAGAAGCTCCAGAGGCTGGCTTCTAAAAAAGGCAAGAAGCCGGAGAAGTCAGAGAAGTCAGAGAAATCAGAGAAGCGAGAGAAGGCACCAAAGGCAGCAAAGGTGCAGAAGACACAGAAGGCGCAGAAATAAAACAAAACTTCTAGTTATGTATGACTTTGTGTCCTTGTTCTGATTCTTTAAGAAATGGTTAAGCATCTGATTTGAATTGTAATCATAAGTTCACTTTGCTTCTGACCAAGAATCGTTGTCTGTGTCATTTATTGATGGTCCAGGTATTGGGTTCTAGTTTCCCTGGAACATGCCGATGTGTTTTTGTCACCTTCTGTGGTGTTGGCCATACAGTATGTGATACCCAGTCTCAGTTCAAATACTTGCATACCCGGTTATTTGAAGTAGGTCGGATCATGACATTTTAAAACAGTCTGCTATTGAAATGGCCGGGAATGAACAAGATCACTTGCATGATCTGGGACGTGAAAGATTAACCAATTACACTAACTTTTCTGTATAAATTGAGGCATAAACTTAAAGTATGTGTTCTGGTTAGCTGTAGGTATGTCAGTGTTTGAAGGACTGACAAATTGCTATTTAAAGACTTTAATCCATATTTTCTAAAAAAATGCCTAACAACAGGGTTGTACTCTAAGGCAATTACACGATGAAAATTGATGACTTGTGTTTAAACTTAAGAATTTGTCAAGACCTGAGCCTAATGACAGTTCCTTAAACTATGCAACATAGTTTTTAATCAAAGCAAGTAAGCAAAAGGAGACATGACCTAAAAATTATTCCTCAGCCCCTCTTAAATACCAAAGTGCTTGATTTAAGTCTTTGCACTGTGATACAATGTTTATGTGTCTCTGTTAGCATCCATATTTTCCTGTGTTTTCTCCTGTGTAATTTGTTTGCAGGGGATATATTTTCTTCATATTGGATGAAGAAATCATGGAAGTCTGGAATCTCTTGTAATTGAAAAGCAAATTATTTTTACAGTCAGATATAAAATGGAAGAGGGTGAATATTTGTTTTAAAAAATGAAGGTTATAAGACCTTTAAATATATAGTCAAATATACTGATAAGCATGTGCTTTTACGAATGTGTTCTTTTAAGTAGTTCCATGGCTAGTGATGCTTACTTTAGCCAGAACTGGGCATCTGGATGCTCAAACGCTTAAAAACTATAGTGTTGTCTTGAGCTGTTTATGGGACTTTAGAAGTGGAGTTAAGCACATGGGGTATAGGAATGGATATAACAACTAAGGAAAAAAAAGTCTGAAATTATGCAAATTTGGGTTAAAACTCATGTTCAAACAGCTGGAAATGTATTTTAAACAGAATTTTAAAGTGATTAATCAGCCTACTCTGCAGCTCTTTAACTTGAAAGTGACTTGAAAGGTTCATCGATTTGGAGGTCCTTTAAGGTGAGCGTTTCCTTAGGGTTCTTTCGGGCTTTTTATGGACTACTTCTAAGCTCAGTTATATAAGACTAGGGGGAAAAATTGCTGAAAGTGTGTAGAGAAAATAGATGTGCCTTCAATCGTAACGAGCTTTTTCTACATTTGCTCCCTTTTAAAGTTATTTCAAGGAATAATTTTGGCTATGACTGCAACAGCTCATCCAGTGTTTTGGTTCCCCTCAATGCCCACTGATGTACCTGAGGTGTTTGGGTGACACTGTGCTGGCACCCAGTGACTGTCATCTGCCTCAGGAGCCCTGAAATGTACCAGGAGGGCTGCTGCTTGTGTCAGCCCCAGCACTGCGCCATCGAGGGGAGAGGGGTGTTAGAGACTAAGGCACTGTTAGGGTGAGAGAGGCGCTGTGTGCCTTGGGAGAAAACGATTCTGTAATGCCGTATCTGCTGTCAAATGGTGTGAAAGTATCAGGCTTTTAACAATTTGGAGGGAAAGGGGAGAAGAGAATGGAGTATATTGGTCTTTGGTACCTGTATTGTCCTTTTGGCAGCATGTTCAGCATGAACAGCATCTGGTGTTACTTGTTGCAGCTCGTGAAACCTGCAGCTCTGTATGGTGCTTGTACAATCACAGAATGATATGGAGTTAGCAGGAAACTCTGGAGATCATCTAGTCCAATCCCCCTGCCAAAGCAGGTCCACTTAGAGCAGGTTGCACAGGAACGTGTTCGGGTGGGTTTTGAATATCTTTGGAGTAGAAGGCTCCATCACCTCTCTGGGCAGCCTGTTCCAGGGCTGTGCCACCTTCAAAGTAACCAAGTTCCTAGTTCCTCCTCATGTTTAGATGGAACTACCTATGTTCACATTTGTACACAGTAGTTCACTTTCAATCCACAACCGTTTTGCCATCTGTTCTGGTTTGTCCTGTTTCTGGGATACTGGAAACTACAGGAGTACAGTTCTGTTTCTGGAAGTTACCACAGGATGGCAATGTTAGCTCTTTGCAAAGATTGTTCCTGAGGCTCACCCAAACCAGGCAACTGCTGCTTCTCTGAGCCAGGAACGGTGCCAAACAAAGGGAATGGCACAAACGTTTGAGAACAAAGGATGCGCTTATCCAATTCCATATTTTGCCTTTATAGTATGACCAAGATGTGCTTTGCTGGACTAAGGATATGTTTCTTTAATATACTTTGTGGAGCTGAGTGTGAAAAAATAGGATCTGTTGCTTAGAAACAGCCTAAGGTGAAGTCCCGGTGTTCATTTTCTCATCTTATTTAATGCAGTGCACACAGGGGGCTGGCTGGGGGCAGAGAGGGGAATGCACCCTGGCAGGATGGCTCCTGAGATCAGCAGATACTGTCGTATTTACTAAACCAATACCAGCTGTAGGGGCACCCAGACCTAATCTCTGTGCTGCAAAGTCTGGGACATGTGAGTAATTAAAAGAATAGGGTTGGACCCTGTAGCCTAATCTGTAGCTAAAAGGTATAAAATCTGCTGTTGCTGTGAACCAGCTGCAGTCTTGGCCCAGGTGATTTGCTGGTGATGCATATGTCTTAAAGAAAAAAAGGCTCTATGTAAGTGCTCTTGGTTCTTGTCTAAACATGTGTGATCCTGTGTTTGGATTCTGAACGTGGTTCATTTATTTTTTGAGACAGATCTGGAAGAGGAATCTCTGGATTTACTGATCTTCCTGGTTTTCAAATACTAGTATCCAAACTGTCCTTCAGTTGAGGTTGGCTTGTCAGGATTGTGACATTTTTAAATCCTTTGGTCTTGTAGTTATCTGTATGGTAACAGTTGGGAACAGAAAGTATTACCAGCTATTTCTGCACCACTTATGCTGACCATGGACTTGTGGCAAGTCTGCTCTGGTTTACAGCTGGTTTCCCTCTGTTTATTTTCTCTCCCTTCACTTGTGGTGCCTGTTAAATGTTTCCAGCCCCATGTATTTCTCTCCTTTTCCTCTACCCACGTTGATAAGGTGTCTCTGAGAAGCCCACATGCCTTTCATCGAGATGAAAAGTTAATTTCTATTCACAGCATTACTGGTACATGAGTAAGTACAGCTTAAGTAGGAAGTGGGGCTAATTATGGGGATGGGTCGGGCTCTACTCATTTCAGGTCTCCAACTTTTGGTTATTCCTTTGTATAATTTCTGTTGGTTTTCTTTATTCTTTTTATGTTTTTATGGTTCTTTAAATTTGGAAATAGGTTTTAATATTGTTTTGAGCTTGAAGTTGTATATGCTGTTGTCAGTCAGGTGCTTTGAGTTCATACTGGGACTTCCTTCTCTGAAGCAGAAAGATCTGCTTTACCTGGCTAAGCGCTGCGTCCCTAGTTGTGCTAAAGTACCTCAACCAGGCAGTGGCCCTGTGGATGGGTGCTGGTGATGCACCCATACCCTCTCTTTTTCCCTAAACTCTGAAGAGGCTTTGCTCGTGGATGCTGCGTAACCTCCAGTTTGTTGTGTCCCTGAGTGGAAATTTGGCCCGGCCTTCACTTTTTGCAGCTGACCCTTGTGTGTCGCACTCTTGTTTTAGAGAAATGAAGAGTTGGTCATTTTTCCTTCACCTTGCCTTCAGGAATCATAAGCCAGCCTGAGCCGTCTCCAGGTAATTCTTTGTAGCAAACGTTCTCCCCTTCCCCAAATGCTTTCAAACCACTCTGTGCATCCTAATTAGAGAAGTCTTCCACCTGCAGTCAGCTGTTTGTGCTGATTACCAGCCTAGAAATTATGCCATTGCCACCGGCACAGAGCCACCTCCTCCTGCATGTGATGCGTTGACCTAGTTCTTGTTACAGAGGAAGTGCACTTTAACATTTCCCCAGTGGTTTCCTGGTATGAGGGAATTTTTCAGGATATTTTGTTCCATAACAGTGTGGGGATGTGGCTCCTTGCGTACGGTGAGGAGAGGCCCTGGCCAGCTCGTCATGGCTCTCAGCAGAGCAGAGCTCTTCCCTTGCTTCTGCTTTTTGGGGTGGTTTCAGAGCACAGGTGGTGTTTTGGGGCACTGTGCCTCTGATAAAGGTTTCTATGGCAGGATCTCATCAGGAAGCTTTGCTTTGATGAACTTAGGAGATGCTTTGAAAAAGTAATAGAGTTCATATTTAAATTGCATGAAAGAATATTTTCTTTGAGATCAGCTGGATCTTTACCTAAGGACACCCAGTGGGAGGGCACAACATCTGAATATTTTTCACAACAATAACTCAGCAGCCAGGACTTTCTAGAGCTACTGTTTGAACCTCATATTTACAAAAGCCATCAAACAAAAGAAGGGGCCATTGCTAGCTGTGTTATTGCAGTCAGATGCTGTATAAAGGTGATAATCTGAAGAAAGAGTGGGAAATAAGCTTGTGGGCTTTTTCCTTGCCTTTTTCTTTCTCTTCCTCCCTGGAGCCCGTGAATAACTTTGAAGGGATTTTTTTTTCTTTTCTTTTCTGGTGGTTTATCTTTTATTTTTACCGCTTGTCTCGTGTGCATTGCACATGTGAGTTTTAGCTCATCCTTGAAGTCTCCATGGATAACAGGGAAAAAAAATAATCAGAGAGTTTATGGCATAATGAAGTAAATTAAGTCTGACTAGCTGAAAGTGGCATCATTCTTGCTCTGGTTGCTTGAAGCATTTTTCAAGGTCCAGGGGGAGGCTGGCAAGCTGCTGCTGTTGGCCATGCGTGCAGGTCCCCATCCCAGATGTGAACAGGCTGCCTTGGCTCCCAGCCACCTGAACGTGACCTTGGAAAGAAAGATGTTCTCACAGTGGATATGCCTGGCCTCTGCTGACGGTGCCACAGTTCTGCTTGAGTGTGATTAAGGCGTCAGGGCACAAGGGACAGAGACCAGATGTGAGGGTTGATGTGCTTCTGCAACCCGTAGCTTCATAAGAAGCGTTGTCCCTTTCATGGCACAGCAGGGCGATCCTCTCGCTGCTTTTGCTCTCCCTGGTCCCTCCTGCTCACCATGTGGTTGCTCTTCAGAAGGAAAAGGTGTGCATAAATGGGTTGAGAAGTAGGAATGGCCACTTGTTTGTGACTGCACTGACCCGTGTCATTGGCAGTGAACTGCTCTAGGCTTTGCTGGCAGCCCCATTGGGAGCGTAAGCAGCATTCTGCTGAGTCCATCTGACCCCTGCCTGGGTCTCTGGCACTACCAGTGGGAGATGCTCTGTACAGAGAGGATGGGAGTCTGATTCTTCCCTTTGCAGTTCCCCAGCAGCTACAATAGCAGGATTAGAGGATACACCCCTGCCCATTTCCCTTAGTATCTATTTTAGACCTACTGTCCACCAATTTGTTCAGTCTTTTGAGTCTGTTCACGCTACCTCCCTCCATGATCTTGTGGTAACATACTTCAGAAATTCATAGAATCATAGAATGGTTAGAGTTGGAAGGGACCTTGAAGATTATCGAGTTCCAACCCCCCTGCCATGGGCAGGGCCACCTCCCACTAGGGCAGGTTGCTCAAAGCCCCATCAAGCCTGGCCTTGAACTCCTCCAAGGATGGAGCATCCACAACTTCTCTTGGCAACCTGTTCCAGAGCCTCACTACCCTCACAGGAAAGAATTTTTTCCTAATATCCAATCTAAATCTCTCCTCTTCCAGTTTAAAACCATTACCCCTTGTCCTACTGCTGCTTAGGGTTTTAAACCAGTCTTCCATGATGGGGACGAACGAGTGTTTGAGACTGGAGCTACTGCCCAGCCCCATCATGCCATGTGGCAGACATCCTTGCTGGCTGTAAGCTTGGAGATGAAGGTGAGAAATTGTTACTTCACAGAGGAGACCATGGAAAGGAGGTGAGTTACGATGTGCCATGTCTTGGTACTTGAAAGACCCCCAGAGTCACCATAAAATGGCAATGTGGGCAATTGCATCGTAGGACAGTTATTCCACTGGGAAACTTAAAAGCATCCACACGCTGTGGGTGCCAAATGCTTTCTAGCGTCCTATAGCAAATTTGAGAGAAGACTCCTGAGGCCATGTCACAGGATGAGAAGGCCCAGGGTCACGGCTCAGGCAGGAAATTTGGTGTCCTTATGGTCCCTGGAACAGGACCTACAGCCTGGAGCAAGGTAGCCCCTCACAATCTGACCTTTCTTTCTATCTGGAGTTTGTTACTATGCAAAGTCTGCAAGGAGTGTGCCTCCAGGGCTATTGCTTTGTGTCATTAAGAGACGATAAAAAGCGATCCCTGAGCGTGTGGATGGGATGAACGCTCTAAGCCTTCAAAATTCCCTCTCCTCTCCTATGCTGCACGCTATGGGGGTGTGACAGAGGTTCCCAGCCCCCTCTTCACCCTGTCTGAAAGTTCCCAGAACTTAGTTCCTCTGATTATGAGTAACTTTCTAATTGTCAACCTAAATTTATTCATGACCGACTTACAACCAGGAGGCTCCACTTCTTGCTTGTGTAACTGCAGGGCTGTCAGGAAAGATTCATGAGCCCATATGTATGGTCAGGCCCTATTTTCAGCAGCCACAATTCAAGGCTTTTGGATTAAGTACTGCCTGATTACTCCATGTGTTAATGCATACATTTTCTCCTGTCCTACCATCAGACTGACAGAGAACTTTCCCTAATGCAAAGGTATATAAACAGCCCATACAGTGTCTTTGTGGACCCGACTTGAGCATATGCCAATAACTCCTTCCAGGAAAAGAAACAGATTGCTTCTGTCTTGTGTTTTCTCTCTTTTTTGGGGGGAGGTGAAATGTTCTGTGCATTAGCTTGTGTTAATTTTGCCTTGTTTCTGTCTGATCCCACAGGTTAGAGCTGGAGGTTTATTGAGATGCTCCAAGGGAAACCAAGTCATATTTTGGCTTGATGCTTGCCTGGCTTGGGACACTGCAGTGAATCCAGAAGGGGAGGCTCTGCCCGCAGAGTGTGGCCTGTTCCCATGCCGAGGTAGGAAGCAAGTTTTCTGTCTCTGGAAAGGTGTTAGAGAGACAGCCACAGTCACGCTCTGCAGCACCCACACAAGCCACAGCAGTCGTGGCACCATCCACGCTCCTTTCAGGCTTTCCAAAAGCCATGCAACGGCGTTAAGATGAGCTTGGACAACTCCCTCTCAAGAGGCCAAAGCAATGAGCTGAGGGGGTCTCTGAACCACCAGTGCTAATTCTTAGACCATCTAAGCCCAAATAACTTGAGCAGCAATTTTGCAACTATTCAGGATATTATTTTTTCTGTGATGCTGCACACGGTTTCCAGTGGTGTTTTCCTGGGCCTGTCCATGGCTTCTCCTAGCCACCGTCTATGAACGTGGTAGAATGGGTGGATGGGAAAACAAAGTCTTTGTCAAGGAGGAGCAAAGAGTGTAAGGATTGCCAGCTAAAGTGGTTTCATGGTCAGACAAACTCGCAACCTTCCTGAGAAGACCACGGCATCTGTGCTGGCAGGGGACACTTGGGTGTCTCCAAGGCAACGGGTGCGGCACCATATGTCATTTTGATTTTGAAAATGGTATCGCTTAGAGGGACTGCTTTACATATTAGAAGAGAAACTGTCTCAACAACAGATCTGAAAATGAGACATCAGTGTTGAAGCTTTTTTACACTGGGGGGTGGAGTTGTTCTTCATCCAAAACCCAGTGTTTTTCAACAATGGTCAAGTTAAGGATACACAGACACATGCACACATTATTTGCTAGTAAAGTTTGCAGATGGTGTAGGATTAGGGGGATAGTAAATAATAAAGAAACATCTGAATCCCTTGATTTACATGGTCAGGGTCCAAGAAAATTATGTTTCTGATTCATCCGAGTGCTGGGCTTTGTATCTAGAGAGCAGACTGAGTGGAAGAAAAAATAAGGCTTGTGTTGAGAGAGGTTGGAGCCTCTGCCTCAGGAAGGACAGAAGCGTCTAGGTAGAAGCTCAGTGTTTAAGTTCAAGGTGCTATAGCAGCCGCTGGGACCAAGGGAACCCAGAGGGACGGGTGTCCTATGGGGCACCCATGTTGTGCTGCCTCGGTGGGTTTGCCTTCTCCCATGGGCCTGGGGTGTCAAGACACAGGTGGGCTCTCAGCGACTGTCTGCTCTCACATGAGGCTGAAGTTCAGTCATTTGCAAAAGCTGATGGAAGATAGAGGCCAATAGAACCTCCATGGTGCAGAGCGGTCACAAAAGCTGCCTTTTCTTGGCAGAGCAGGCTAGGAAATCGTTACTTCTTTAATAATGCAGTAAATTTCTTGGACATGGGACACAGGTAGTAAGAACTATTTCTGACTAAAGATAAAATAGCCCTGATAAATGAAAAAGTGAGAAGAATACCCTAACTCATTTGTATCGTCACAGTTCATGTCCTGCAAAAACAATGCTGTGGTCTGACAAGCGATCCAGATTTTCTTACTGTTTATCCAAAATGTAAGCTGGAGGAATGACTAATCACCTCTGAAGGACTTATTAACTCTATGTCTCTTCCTCCAGATACTTGTGTTTGAGTCATGATAGCAAGGAGGATACAATAGATATTTGTGGGAGGTTTAAAGCCCGCACGCTTAGAGAACGTGTGATTCCTCTGCAGATGTTGCTGTTTTCTCTGGCATCTTAAACGCTGCTTATAAAGGATTTGTCTCTCTTCAGGATATGATCCCCTGCTTTTTGTCTTGAGTCAGAAAAATGGTTACAAAAGCATCCTGGATTACATTAATTTACTCTAATTATTGGATTGAGGGTGTGCAGCTTCGTCAATGTATTTATGAAAATTCAGTGTGTTCCATAAGTGGCCTGGATGGGGTTTTATTTCCATGTGTGGACACATTCCATAGGTGAATGATGAGGGAAACCTGAGATGCAAGAGTCTGTTCTCACACACAATGCATTGAAATAAATCACTCACACCTGGCATTTTCTTTATATTAGGGACTGGGAGTTTGTTCCCTTTAGGGACAGTGGCTGGGGAAGTGGGGCATGGGTACATTTCACACTTCAAAACCAGTCACAAAACTAAATTTTTAGAGCTCATCTGCTTCTCAGCATCTTCTGGGTCCCAGTGCCTGACCCACACAGAGACTGCTGAGCAGGAACACCGCTCTCTCACCATTCAGCTTGATCCCTATAGCCTTAATTTCCTATCTTATTCACAGCTGCTGCAAAGGAATCCTGAAGTACCAGGGTCTCTTCTGTAGCTATTCTTTACTAAAGTGTTGAGGGCCATTACCAGCAGGTATAAGAGAGAGCTGGGTGGGGGGTGGAATGAAGAGAAATTTGAAGGTTCTCCAAGCAGCTCATTTGTAATCAGTGGTTGATAACCAGCAATTTATCTGGGTACGGTTTGGATCTAAGAAATCCATTTAAGTTTATAATTATCTTAATATATGTGGAAAGTCATACTCATAGTTCCTCAAACCCATTAGCGCCTCATACTTTTCTAAAAGGGAGAATAAAACCTTTCAACTTTACTTTCTTAAAGGCAGAATAGCTTTCTGTTCCCTGTCAGCTCTTGAAATCTGTCCCCTCTCTGCTGTCCATCTTTAGCTCCCAAAGGAGAAATGAGCATAGGTTCACTGGGACAGGAAGGGATAAGAAAAAATATTTTGCAGGGGAAAAAAATCGGCCTATTTCCATCCTTCTGCAACAGGTATTTCTTTACGAGCACAAGCAAGGGGAAAGATGAGTCAGTCTACTAAATGGAGGCAGGGTTATACCAGAAGCTGTTGCTAATGCTTTCATAGGGACATTTGGGGGAGCACTTGGGTCCCTGTGCTGCTGTGGGTACACAGTGCCCGTGGCTTGCTTTGCTCTCCATTGGTTTCCTTGGGCTCTGCCCCACTACTGCTTTTCCCTCAGGGGAAGGTCTCTAGATCTCTGCTGTCCTCTTTCATGGTACTTGCTCCTGGCAAAGCTGGATGTGCCCAGTGATTCTGGCAAATTGAGAAAATGTCTGTATAGCCTAGTGTGAGCCTCAGAGGAGCCCCACTTGCTGCTCTCCTGGGGCCTTGCAACAAGGACAAAGCAGCTTTTCCTCTTGCCTAAGTGCAAGTGAGAGGGACAGGATCGTGACATCTTTGATATTGGAAATGGTAGGTCATCTGGCCTGTGTCTCTAAGATGAGACCCGACTGTTTTGGAGGCTTGTATTTAGGCTGTAACCTGAGGGCAGTCCCACCTCCCTACTCCCCTCTGTCTCCTTTTGCTGCCTGTGCCAGATGGGAGTTTCTTGGAGTGGGGACCACCCCTTGTCCTGCAGAGGTGGCATCGGGCTGGTCGGAGGACTGGCTTCAGCTAAAACCTGTGTGTGAGTGAGCAAGTGAGTGAGCTCCATTTGGAGTCACAGGCACAGCTGTGAGAGGGTGAGCAGAGGTGGTGAGGAGACAGAAAAGGAAAAAGAGAGAGAAGAAAAGCAGTTTGCATTCTTCAGGTAGTCACTGATTTTCCAGAATGAAGTGGTAGAGATGCTACTGATGGGGGCTGGGGCTGATGGGCTTGGGACTGCCCAGCTGGGGCACAATGTAGGCACAGCCCTGCGGATTTGGGAAGACCTCCTGGGCATCCTCAGGTAACGAGTTCATAATGCACTTGGTTCCCTGGTCTTGCTGCTTTTTCAATCTGATTTTTGCACTGCTAACATCATTAAAAAACTACTTCTGCAAGGGAAGGGGAGGGGCAGAAATAAAATTGAAATTTCAAAATGCTGAGATTGGAGCATTTGTTTCAAGGTTGGGTGGATTTATGCAAACTGGTTTGGCCACTGATCCCTTAAGTCTGTCTCCCACAGCAGCCATCCACGTCTGTTTCTGATGGCAAGTGCCTCAAATGTCAGGCGTGCATTTTAAATGGTTATTTGTATGGAGAGGCGATCCAGAGAGACCAGCCGGAGTGCTTGTCCTGTCAGTCAAGGCTCCTGATGCCGCTGCACCGGCAGGAATCATTTTGACAGAAAATTGCATATAAATTGAATCATTTCAAAATTAAGAAAGGCAGATGAAAGCAAATGCCTCCGAAATGAGGTGCCACTGGCAAGTCGTGATGCACAGGGTTGAGCCTTGGGAGCAGTGCAGATCCCTCCTCCGGCACTCGGCTGTGGTGTGCCCATCTACACTGAGCCAAGCGCTAGGGTATTGCTAATTTCCTAATACTGCTAATTATATTAGAAATATTAGGTTATTAGCTGCCCTTGGGGGACTAGCCTCAAGGAAACAGTTATAACATGTCTGTCCAATGCTGCAGCGCCCAGGACACATGGGGGGGTCACTGAGCTTGGCGGCAGCAATGGCAGGGGCCTCAGGGCTTGATTTCCACACCCTTCTCTCCCACCCAAGGCTGGTGCAGAGCCGGCTGTGCTAAAGCCAAAATCAGACTCACTGCTTTCCTATGTAACCTTTAATCCACTGCTTTTCTTAGCTATAGTTTTGAGTAGCAATGAGAGGCTCTGGGAGACATACCATATTAAAAGTGAAATGCACTGGGTGCACCAGAGGTGTGAAGGCCCTGGGGTGCTGGGATTAGCAGAAGCCGGAGCTGGGCAGATCGCTGAGTTGTCATTGCTGCTTACACCCAATGCTTTGCGTGGCCCTGTAGAATGTCCATGTTAGACTGTGCAGGGTCATCGAATCATGGAATCTTTGGAGCATCCCTCATCCTCTTTCCTTTTTAGACCATCATGTCTTCAGTGTCCCTCACAATAGTTTTTACTCTGCCTTTGTCTGACTTTACTGATCTTCACTTTTTAATTTTTTTTTTTAAAGAATAATGCTTATCAGCCCTAGTTGAGTTATGGTTTCCAGGCTGAAGCTGTTGCACAGGTTGAAGAGCTGAATGCCCTCACACCTGAGACGAAGGGTTTCCTACTGTCCCCAAGCCAGGCTGGCAAAAGAGCCAGCATGGGGTTGGGGCAGGTGACAGCATCTCCTGACGTGGTAGGGGACTGATGGATTTTGCCTGGCCATAGCTCAGGGCTGGAAGGGAAAAGTTTTATGATGGGAAAAAAAAGTAATGTTTTGTAGCCTGGCAGCTGCTGCCCGTGTGCCCTGCCTGGCCATGGAGGGCTGGTGAAACGTTTTTCTTTCCAAAGAGATGCCTCCAGCCTCCTCCTCCCACAGCCCTGGGAAAATGGCCTTTAGGATACACCCTACAACCAGGCAACAGGCAGAGCTGCATTGCCTGGGCACTGCAGGGCTCCCCGTGCTGCAAACCAGCCATGTGGTGTGGGTGGGTGCGAGGGTCTCCTTCCCCTGGCCCCCCAAGGATCACCCCTCTCCTGGCTGCCTCCAGGCACTGTGTGCCCTGGGTGCCTTGGAAAAGCAGGTGCCTGAAGCAGCACCCTAAAAATGGTTTTAATACCTTAGTGCCTTTTAAGGGGGTAAGAAATTTTCTCCCAGGGCTGTGTCTTCTCCAGGCACTGATGTGGCACGGCTCGGTGCTGGGCTGTTTCTGAAAGGCAAAGCAATGTTAATAAAATGCTGCAAATGGCATTTTCTTGTGCACCAGTGAGGAGACTTGGGGTTTGCTTTCCCTGCTCCAGGGGCTGACGTGGTCCCTAGGGCTCTGCCGGTCTACCTGCTTGTCCACACCAGGGAGCAAACAGACTTGGGAAGAGCCACGTGTGTCCTCAGCCTCCTTTACCTGTGCCTCCTGGTTCAAACTGGCCCTTGATATTAAAAAAAAAAAAGAAAAAGAAAAAAAAGGAGCAAGAAGGGCTTTTATTGTGAAAAAGAGACTTTTCAAATGGCTGTTCCCCTCTTCCCAGCCTCTCTGCTCCCCTCCCCACAGGGAGGTGGGTCTGGGATGAGGCAGAGTTTGAAAACTGGCAGCTGAAGTTTGAAGGGTGTCTTCCCGCCTGGGGGGAACCGGAGACACCCACCAGTGCCTCATGGCAGGGACCCCCCCTGGCAATGAGTCAGCTGACAGGGACTGCGGAGAGCCTAGAGGGACATCCCTGGGTGACAGCCCCTGGCTGTGACTAGTTGCTGAGGATTTTTTTTTTTTTAATTTATTGTTGCTATTTTTTATATTTTTGTATTTTGTGTGAGTTCCCGGTGTTGTATGGAAGTGCTGCAGGCAGCCAGCGCCCAGCTCAGGAGGTGACCCTGTGCCACATCGCCCGTGGGTGCTGAAGCACACAAGGAGGAGCGTGTCAGCTGGTGCTACAAGACATGGTAGGATTTGAGGGTCTCCTTGCTGAGATGGTGATGGGAAGTGACACTGGATCTGCCCAGGGACACCAACCCCGTGGGATCAGATGTGAAGCTACATTCCAGCTGTCTCCATCCTGGGGGCAAGTCCGGTGGGACCCTTGAAGGGTTGGGGCATGGTGAGGCACAGACCCGCTCCGGCACAAGTCTGTCTTTAATAGCACTAGAGATGGACAAAGCAGATACAAGGATGCCTGTAAAGGCAGCGCCTGGGGCTGCTGTAGCTAAAGGTGCTGGTGTCAGTCAGGGAGGGGATTAATCTTCCTCAGCCAAAATCTACCTTTTTTTAAGAGCCTGGTTGCTTCAGGCAGATGAATAGTGTGGGGTGAAGGCAGCAAAGTGCTGATAGGCTTGGAGCACACGGAGTCCCGCTGGGTTTTCCGTTTGGTCCTCCCAAAGTGCAGCATTTTCAGTGAACAGTCACAAAAATGGCCAGTTTGGCATGGAAAAATGCCTCCCTCAGGAGAAACTTCATTTGCCCTGCAGTAGCAGATTTCCCCACAACCACAGGATGTTTCAAACCTTAGGGTGATTTTTCTTGTTGTCTACTTTTAGCACTCAACTTTGACACATCCTTTGTCGACTGGCTTCCAGATCCATCTAAGGGAGCACGAGTCAGCTGAGCTGGGACAGGGTCCCCACTCCTTCCTGTCACCACTGTCCCACTGGGAGACAGCTGGGGCATCATGCCAGGGGGTTCACACTGGGGCAGGGGGGCTCTGTCTCGGCTCTGCCGCCTCGGACCTTGCAAAGCTATGTTGGGCAGGGATTGCAAACATGTGTGATGGATGAGCTGAGGAGCCGCCTGGTGCTGCCGCCAGAAACCAGTGCATTGGTGTCACTTGTGTTGCTGAAATGTTTTTCATGTCCTTGAGAGTGTGGTCATGACTCAGAGCAACTCTAAGAGCAGTAGGACCATGCCAGGCTTCACCAGAGTATGTGAGTGTGTGTGTATGGGGCATGCTGATGTCGTGCTTTATAGTTTCCATCCTGCAATTTGCATAGGCTGTTTTGAGGTTTGTAATTCATGGCCTTCAGCAGCAGGGAAAAAAAAAACAACAAAAAAACCCAGACAAAATTGGGACATTTGTCACCCATTTTGGAGCTGGAAATAATTCCTCCTTGTCAAAGAAAAAAGTGGGGCTGCTCTCCTGACACCAGTCTTTCCTCCACTTTCCTGTAGGAGCCTTCACTATGAAGCCTTTCAAAGAACACATAGCCCATGCCAGGTACCTGGTGTGGTCTCCCCTGTGACAGTGGGGTATTCAGTTTTTGCCAGGATTTCAGTTTTGTCTTGGCAAGGGGAAGTGTGGTTCTGCAGCCCTTCCTCCTTTGTGAGCTCCTGCATTGGTTGCTTTGATTTCACCCATGATCCAAGGTTGCTCTGGGCATTGCTCACCTGTAGGCACGGCAGTGACGGTCGAGAGGGATAAATTCTGGCTGTGCCCTAAACTGATCATCTTGTCACATCATTTGCAGCAAAACCCTAAGCGAAATATTTCAGCTGATTTTTGACTTCTTTTAAAACCACCAGGAGGGTGACCACTTGCAGAAAGGCAGGGACATCCCAGCTGTGGGCTCGGCTGTCAGCACGGAGTGCGTGCCTGCAGCTGGCTGCCTGTCGGATCTGGCTGCTGTGCGTGCCCAACCTGCTGGAGCAGTGAGCGTTGGGGGATGACTGCATTACAGAAACATTTTCTTTCTTCTGGTTTCAAAATCTGCCAGTGAGTAATTTTCAACTGCTCTGCATCTCTCCTAGTATAAGGCAGTCTAAATAAGAGGGACTGGTTATTAATCCTCTGACATAGATGCCAAATGCCTTAATTACCCCTTCTGTTTCAAATGCTCCATAACTCTGGTCCACCTGCAGCTATTTCTCTTGCCCTGAAGGAAAAGCCATTTTTCTAAGAGCTGGGTCACACTGGTGCTCTTGCTGTGTGTGCTCTGCTCACTCTGTGGGGTTTGCAGGGAGAAGGAGAAGCGGGAGGCTGCCAGCAGGCTTTGCCCGGGATGGGATCTGCAGGACACAGGCAGCACTCAGCGGCAAGCAGCCAGAAGCTTTCTTCCCCTTTTTTTCCTCTTTAAAAAAGAATGGCTCAAATGGAGGAAGAGGGGGGGTTACCTTTCTGCAACTGAGACCAGGGCTTGTGTGAACAATTCTGTTTTGAAGAAAGCCTGCAGGGCTGAAAGGCCTTGCTGTCCTCCTCCCTCCCCGTTGGAATCCCACGAATGCATTTTCCTGCTCTCCAGGAAGGGAAAGAACCTGACAGCTGCTCGGGGAAACCCAACCGGCTGACTTGGGCAACCTCTGCTGAAATGCCAACAAGGGAACCTGGTGCTGCCCCTCGCCAGCATCCCTGAAGCGAGTTTTGCAAGTGCTCGTTGGGCATGGAGCAAGCGCTCCTCTTCCCTGGTGTTGGTCCACCAGATAGAAAAGAAAGTTGAGAATAAGGGGATCAAAATCCCTACCCTCTCCAAAATACAGATAAAATGTCAGCCCCAGTAAAATAAATGAGACTGAGTGCCAAAATATGTAGGAGAGTTTTAGCAGCTTTTCAGGCACTCGTCAGTAGATTGGTAAACTCATTGAGAGAGAAGGAGATAAAATTTGTTTTTATTTTAGTGTGTTCCTCCCCATATTAAATGCAGCCCAGAACAAAAGAAGATGTGGCTTTTTAGCACTTCTGCTCTTCACTGCTGCGATGTGTGGAGGGACCAAAGCGGTGCAGCCCCGCTGGGGATGACGAGTCAAAGCTGGTGAGTGGCCAGAGGCAGAGCGAGAGGAACTGTTTGGAGGGAGGGGGGCGATGAGGAAGGGGAGCAGTGGTGGCTCCCAGGTTCCTGCTCTTACTTCCTCTGGGTTTGGGAATCCTACATGAATCCTTAGCACCAGCCACTTGCTGCAACTGGAAACAAAGTGCTGAGAAGCAGGAGTGTCCATTCCCGAATGCTGTGGGGAGCAAAGCGCATTGTTTCTCACCAGCAGAAACTCAGGCATTTCAAGGCAGTTTGTGTGCGGGACCCAAAGGGAAGGAGTCCAGGCTGTGGGCTGCTGCCCTCCTCCAAAGCATTCCCTGCACAACCCCTCACAAACAAAGGCAAGACTGTTCAAAATGAACGGGAGCAGGAGGCACAGATGTTACACAAAGGCGAGCCACATCTGTTTCGCTGGGGAAGGGGCCCCCTTCTTGCAGTTTCAGCAGGCAGATGGGAAAACTGCTCTGAAAACCTCTGGAGCTGAGTGCAACAGGCTGGCTGGGAAACTGGGACAGGGGAGGGGGAAATGGGAAACCTGGCAGGCTCCTGCACTGCAGCGGGGGGAGCGAGGGAGTGACAAACACCTAAAACTGGACATCCCTCCTGGATGTCCCTGCCAGGATTTCTAGGGTGTGCTGTTCTCACGTAGGTGTGAGGGATAGAGGAATGAACAGACAGAGAGGAGGGAAGGTGTGGAGGACCTCTCTTGTCCAGTGATGCTAACAGGGCAATTGTGCATTCAGGGCTGCCCAGATCCTCACTGCCTCCTGTGAACATGAGGGGCTCTTTCAGGTCTGCAGTGACCTGGATGGTTTGGGTGCAGGTTGATAATAGACTTTTAGTGTATTAAGCAGGCTTAATACGAGACTTTTAGTGGTGACAAGTAATGGAGATGTTTGCCCATGTAAATGGCAGCAGAACTGTGCAACTTGGTGACATGTCCTGGAACAGCAATCTCTTTGGAGATGTCTCCAAGAAGCAGAAGACAGATAAATGCAGGAGTCTGCAGTGAAAGCCCTGACTCTGAATTTAAGCAGGAGAAGGACGAGGCATCTGAAAGCTTTAAGTTTGCTTACTTTAAACAAAAGAAGTATGGCATCCTAGAGAACGTTTATTTTTTGTGGTGTTTTGTGTTGATTTATGGGATTAAACCAGAGGGGTCTTGAGCTGCACTGTATGTACATAGCACTGGGATGAAAAGCACCCTGTCCATCCTTTACTGAGCCAGATATTAACTTCCTGCAAGCCAAAAGATTTACACACTGAAATGGAAATGTATGAAATTTTCTTTTTTTTTTCAGTGAAAATCATATGATTAAGGGATAAAGAAAACATTATCACAAGAAGAGCAAGTCCTCACCAGTACCCTGCAGGGCTTTAGTCCATCTCAGATGCAGAATGTGGCGTGTGTCCTCTCTGGGTCCCCCCAGGCCTGCCCTCAACTGCATCAGCTGCACCTCCGTAGTATGGTGTCCTCCATCCAGGTGATGGCTGTCCATTTCCTCCATGATGTTCTCTGTTGCCTGCCCCAGGTCTTCTATAAAGATGTTTGAGATTTCAGGAGCCTTGCTGCTGTTGTAGGCTACTCCTGGGGGGTTCACAAGCTGGTGTTTCGGTGGTGCTTCTTTGGTCTGTAAATCAACTGCTAGTGCAATGGGAATGGCACTATTACATACAGGTGCTGAGATTTTCTCATCATGCAGAGCAGTTTCCAGCACTGACTGAAGATTTTTTTTCAAAACGGTCTTTTGGATGATTGTGTGTGTGAGTAGAGCCAGTGCTCAGCCTGTGGCTGGGCAGAGAAGCAGCTCCAGAGTGAGGGACCTCTGAAATAGTAGGTCTGTCTGGGTGGGAATTGAGCAAGAGACAGAGATATCTCACGCCTCTGAAGCAAAAAGCTCAAGGAGCTGATGCAGGGTCTGGAGCCAAAGGTAAGCCATTAAGTATTACTAGAGAGAGGCTGTGGGGCTGGAGGGTTTCAAAGTTTTTACAGTTGGCTGCCTCAGGCTGTAGCAATAACTGGGAAGAAGTGTGAAGGCAACATTATTTCAGAAGTTAAAGGAAGCATGTTGGCACCATCGCTTTAAAGTCGGTGCTTAGAGTGAACTGCATCAACAGCGTTTCATCCCTTTGTGCTGCTGCTGGAGTGTTGTCCTATGCTACTGCAAAGCACGCTTGTCTTGCAATTACACTACAAATTATCCCTTGAAGCAGAAGCTTTGCAGACTATCTAAAATTCAGCAAAGTGCAACATGCTTTAAGGTTTCACCTCAGGCAACTTGACTTGGTCATTTTCTGGTTTTGGACATCCTGGTGGGAAGGCTTGTGTGCCAGCTGTGAGGACTTTGCTGACTGCAGGGAAAGACCCAGCACCATGTGGCAACGTATGAGGTTTCCATCTCCTGGGCTTCAGCTGACCCACCATTTGCTGCAGCTCTCCTGAATATGGTTTGTTGGGACTATGGTCCCCCTTCCCGCCTTTGCAGTGCCTGGTTTCAGCTTCCCAAGCCACTTGTGTGGAGAAACACATGGAAGCATGTCTGCAGGGGCACCTTGAGCCAGCAGTTAACGCCTGCCAGCCGCATCCCTCTCCCAGCACTGGGTAGGGTGGCCTTCAGAGTGTCCACAGGGTGCTGAAGTGCTGTGGAGTCATGGTCTTTCTTCCTTGAAGGGCATTTTGGAGGAAAAAACCTGCATCCCTGGCCAAAACAAACCCAGATACACAGCTTATGCAGGTCTACTGAGAATTATTGCTACTTTGATGGATCATGAGGCTGTGTGAAGGGCTTTCCTTTCTTCACGCCCTACAGTGGCACAGGTGTGGGTGGATGGCGGTGGGCCCCATGTGTGGGGGGAGCGTAGCAGCTCCCCTCCAGGGCCGTCTGTGTAGGGTGAGCTCAGCACCCTGCTCTGAGCCAGAGCTGCCTTCGAGGCTGGTGGTCATAATTTAGTAGCTGTCTTTAGTAAATTCCTGCTCTGCCGGCCATCTATCTTCCCTGAGCAGGATGATATAGGAAGGCACTTAAGCACTTGAATGATGGGTGGCAGAGGCTGCCAAGGATTCCCTTCTGCTCAGGTTTGCCCAGAATCACTCCTGGGGTGGAGGGGTTTGGTCTCCTTCCACGTCCTCAGCACGGGTATGGGCACCAGCAGTGAGGTTAGCCCATGTGCCATCCCCTTACAAGCCAAAAACCTCCTGCTTTTTATCAAAATGGCCTGTTCCCCTCCTGGTTCTGGTTGACATACCTGCTCTCAGCCTCTCTCCCTGACACACTGGGAGCTGTCTTGAGAGCCACGTGTTGGGCACAAGGCTCTGGAGATGTTCCCGGAGGCGGTGGGCAGGCAGAGGGGGTTTCCCAGTTGCTTTTCAAGCAGTCTTTGTTAAAAAACGGTCATGGTGGGTTGCGTTTACTGCTGCCCAGGGAGTTTTGTGGTTCATTGGGTGGGCAGCGAGCACAGGGCTGGGAAGGGTAAGTACAGCTCTGTCTCTTGCACCTCCTCTGCAAAATATAACCCCCTCTGCAAAATGCACAGTGTACATCCAGATAAATGCACATACTGGCTTTTAAACTGCTCCCTGGTGGCCTGTGACAAAATTCTCTGATCTCAGGAGCCTAGGGCCGGCAGGCAGCCGAGAGGGACACGGCCACAGCTGAGCCATCCTGGCTCCCTTGGACACCTTTTTGGGATGATGGGATTTGCTGCTGGGGGGGTCTGGCCCTGCCGGGGCGGGGGGAGGCGCCCCCTTNCTGGCTCCCTTGGACACCTTTTTGGGATGATGGGATTTGCTGCTGGAGGGGTCTGGCCATGCCAGTGCAGGGGCAGGAGCACTCTTTTGGATGCCAGAGGAAAACAGGGATGAAATCCACTTTTAAAGGCCACGTATTTCCATGGCATCTTTCTCATTTTAGGGCTGTTTCTTACATTCTTCAATAATGAAGTTTGGCATTTGTTTTTCTTTTCTTTCAAGCTCGACAAAGCCAATTTGATGCACTTTGAAAGGAAATTGAAAACAGGCTTCTCTGCCTCAGATTCTGCCAAGGTTCAAGCGTCTCAGGAATATAATGTCAAGGATAAAATCCTCCCAACCACACTTAGAAAGTTTTTTCCCCAAGTGGCCAGGCTACACAGGCTCTCCACCATGCCTTTGGGAGCCTGGGCCGTGCTGTATGTGCCTCTGATGAGCGAGGATATATATTTTTTACTTATTGGCATCCTGGAACATGCAGTACCTCTCTTAAGCCTTTTTATAGGTTTTGCCTGTAGCTTGCCCCATGGGATATGGACCTAATTTCTGGAGAAGATGTGCTGTACTGTCACTCTGTCAGACTGGCAAAGCAGACTTGTATGTATGATTTGCATTTCAGGCTGAATCAAAGCCATAGCTTAAACTGCAGCATGTTTGTTTTTGTTTTTTTTTTTTATAGCATGGACTTAGAGAAAGTCTCTTTGGAAAAGTATTTACACTGGGCTTGTAAATACAGTATTGTTTCTGCAGTGTTATTATTAAATTTGCAATGCTGACTGCTAGAAATAACACTTGCACTGTACTTGCACTTTTTTCTTTTCTTTTTATCGTTGATGTGGCAGGAAAACCTTGAGTAGAGCTGGAGAAGAGAGCCTGTGGTAGCCCTCCCCCACATTTACAGTGCAGGATTTCAAGCTTGGGGTGGGAAAGGAACAAAGCTCTAACTTGCAGTGCCCAAACCCAAGCTCGTTGACAGAGAAGACAAAGTGGGTTTGGACAGTAACGCTGCTTTAACCACTTGGTCTGTAAACTGACTTGACATTAAAAACCAGCAATCATTGGCATCCATTTGGCATCCACAGCTCTCCAGCTGTGAATTAAAAACGATTTTCCCTGCAGTATATCCAAGGTTCTCCAAATGGCTCTTGCATGTACCCTGCCAGGATATTTGGATTTTTGGCAGCTAGGCTCTTTGCATGCCCAGGGATGGTGGAAGTGACCAAAGAGGAGTTATGAGGGTGAAAACAAGCAAATCCACTGTGCAGAAGAGAGTCACAGTGTGGGACGTTGGTGAGAGGCAGGTGGGCCGTGTCTCTCCAGAGAGGGGTGGGTTAGGGAAGGTGCTGGGAAAAGTTGCCCAGGAAGACATGCGTTGGGAAGGGAACTTGGCTGGATGCAGATGGGAGTGCAGAGATTTGCAATTAATCCTGTCCATGAGGATTAACTCCATGCAGTTAGATGCCATTGCAATTAATTCAGCATACTTGGAGGTTGGAGGGGCATACTCTGATATGATGATGACTTGAAAGGGGTATGGGTATCAGGATATTTTGGTGCCACAGCATTGTTTTAATATGGTTAAATTATGATTTAGACTTTGCACCTCCCCATAACTCTTGCTAAGCGTGCCAGACCTGGGTTGTGGGTGTTTGGGAATAAGCGTGTGTCTGCACTCTGCAGGACTTGCTTGAAATCCAGGGCATGAAGGTTTCATGTAGCTGTGCTCGGGGGCTGCCTGTGTTAGTTGGCATTGGCTTATGGGACTCCAGCAAGTCGCTACCACATCCAAGTGGCAAAGAGCTGGGGAGGCATCACAACCAGCCACTTGCCAAAAGTCCTCCTGCCCCCACTGGGCTGCTCAGGGGTATTCAAACTCATCTCCTGCCCAGAAAGGTGCTCAAGGCAATGATGTAGTCCTGTAGCGTGGTGCCTGGGACAGTTGCTACCAAGCTTTGAATAACCCTGCCAGTAAGTTAAGACAGGACATCACTTTCTAACCAGTCTCACCCCAGGTTATCTCCTGTTCACTCTGGGGCCTTAATGAAGAGCTACGAGGACCCCTGGCAGGTCCCAAAGCCCCACACCAAGCAGTCCTGACTCCCGCAGAGGACAGTGTAAGCTGTGTAAATGAAGAATTTGGCCCAGCAGATGTATTCTGCTGCACCACATTGTATTTCTAGGAGAGAAACTATTAAATGAGAGGTGCAAAGCTGAATCACTCCAAATGCACCATCACTACCTCTTATAAGCTGCATTGTCTGCTCAGTTCTTGAGAGGGAGACCCCGAAGGGAACCCCTTTGTGGCTGCTGCCAGTGGGTCTGTGGCTTTGCAGCTCTTCTCATCTGTCTCGGTGGATACAGTGTCTTTGGGAGAGATGTTGCTCCTCACCACAGGGCTTTCTGAAACTACCTCCCCACAGTGAGGGAGTGAAGCCTGGTGGATTTTAGGGCAGTGCTGGATCGACTTACGAAGGGTCTCAAGCTGGGGCTGCCTGGGGTGGCTCCTCCTTGGGCAGGACTTGTGCTAGTTCTGGGTCCCTGCAGCTGGAAGAGGTCTGAGATCCTAAAAGCCCCGTGGCTGGAAATGATTGTGCTCGCCCAACTGCCTTCTGGAAGTCATTCTGGCTGTTGGCTCTCACTGCTCCCCCTCCCCCCCTCCAAGCTCGTTAGCTCTTTTTTTTTTCAAGCTTTTCCTCTTATAAACAGTCTCTTATCCCTTCTTTGGATATATATTGTCCCGCTGTGTCTGCCACGGCTATACTTGTGCTTCCAAAACAAATAATTGCAAAAAAAATGTATCTTCTTGAACGTTGCCACAACTTCCAGCATGGGTTGGAGCCACTTGGAAATGCCTGTTGTGAAGCAGAGAAGTGGCACCAAAGTGCCTCTTGCTATTCCAGCTCCTGGAAGCACATTAGACCACCTGATCCAGGGGGGAACGCGGCATGGGTGCTGCGTGGCCCGGGGATGGGGTGGGCTGGGAGGATCTGCCAGTGGTGCCTCTCCCCTCCCTGCAGCTCACCCCAACAGAAAAGGTGCTGAGCTCAGGGCAGAGCCAGCGCTGTGCATGTGGGATTCCTTTAGGCCGAAGCAGTGATACGTTGGCTTGGCAATGTGGGGAGACTTGCACAGTATTTGCTCATAACTGCCTTTCCAACCTATATAATTTTTGTAAGTCCCTTCAGAGCAGAAAGTATGACTAAAAGGAAAGGGGGGAGGGGGCAGAGAAAGCTGCTTGTTTAAAGATATATACATGGAAACTCACTAGCACCCATCTAAAAGCAGTTCCTTAGTGCTGGGAATGAGAATATTTTAGGTTTCAGATACAGCAGTTTGCATCCCTTTTAAATACAGTCTGCCACAGCCCCCAACAGGGGCCTTGGAGGTACCTTGCTTTTGCCAGCTGCAGAGGTGGGCAGAGCTCCAGAAGCCACATCTCAGCATACGTTGGGATGTCCTCTGAACAAGGGCATGGGGATCTGAGCTATGGGCTGGGTGTGCAACCAGGGTAGGAGCCACTGAGAATGTTCAGAGTAAGGTCTGAAGATAAAAACCTCTTTGGAACTGGAAAGCACTTTTCTCCATTCAGGAGTTTGCTCTGCTTTGGTCTATTTTTTTGTTGTTGTTGTTTATGTTTGAGTCTTTAAATCAAAATATTTGAGCATAAAGAATTCATCTTCCATAAGGTGATCCTGTATACCAGTGCTGCAGACATGGCCACACTAGTGGGTCAGCCCTTGCTCTGACTGGCTTCTGAAGGGACTGTGGCTAAATTTTGACACAAACTGTGCCACCAGCTGTGCCTCTCCTGCTACAGTGCCGCGGAGGCAGCAAGTGCTTGGGGAACACCTTTTCCTGGGATCACACAAGCAGATGTGGGGCTGCTTCTCCAAAGCAAGTCCCTTTAAGCTTATTTAGAGCTCTGTCTAAGGCAGGGGGGACACAGGTCTGGGGGATCCCAAGCCTTAGCACCCCATGGGAACCCCTGGTAACGTTCCCTTTCTTTCCCTGCAGGCCCAGTGTCCATGGCGAAGAATGGGTCTGAACCCTCCTGCCCCAATGGCCCTTGGAGTGCTGGTGGCCCTGACCCTGCTAGCCCTAGCCTGCCTGCCCCCATCAGCAGACCAGCATCTCCACCTGCCTCCAGCTTCAACCTCCCATGACCCCTGGCAGGAGGTGATCAGTCCCCTATCTGGAGGACGAGCCCATGGCAAAAGGCCCCCTGCAGTCCCTGCACGCCTGCAGCAGAACCAACAGATCAGCCGGAGCAGGAGGCAACGACGAGGGGTGGCTGGGGAGGCTCCTCCATGGTTCTCCAGTGATGACCTCCAGAAGATGCAACTGCTGGCCAGTGGGCAGGTGATCTCCAAAACCCGCATCCCAGCCCATGGACAAGTCCTGCGAGTAGAGCTGCAGGCCATGGGCGATGTTGAGGGCAACACCTCCCCAGCCAGTCTGGAGAAGGGCTGCTGGGACGGACGCTGTGGGCTCATCAAGCGCCCTGGGGACCTGTACGAGGTGCTAGCCTTCCACCTGGACAGGGTCCTGGGACTGAACCGCAGCCTGCCTGCTGTGGCCCGCCGCTTCACCAGCCACCTCCTGCCCTACAGCTACACTGATGGCTCCCTGCGACCCATCATCTGGTGGGCACCTGACCTCTGGCACCTGGAGGATGCCAACAATGACCAGAACTCCTGTGCCCTGAGATGGCTGCAATACCAGGAGATGCTGCATTCCCATAAATTGACACTGGCAGCTGGGGACAGTCCCTGCTCCAACATCCCACATGGTGAATGGAGCCGTCTGGCCCTTTTTGACTTTCTCCTCCAGGTAGGGCTGGAAACTGCCTGTCTCACTGGCTGTGCCACCATAGTCTACCTGCACCTGCCGTGTCTGATCTTGGTCGTCTTCTCCCCTGCAGGATTGCATAGGCTGAGGATTACTGTATTTTCACTTATTAGCTAACGGGGAGCAGGGGAGCTTTGTGCAGAAACAGCTTGGCCCAAGCACAGCCCATGCTCAGGACTTGCGGGTAAATGTAGGCAGGCAGCTCTCAGGAGGGCAAGTTTTCCACCGACATGGCTCTGTTGGCTCCACTTCATGTGGCTGCTGGCAGCAGCTTGGGACGGGGCATTCCTAGGGACAAGCAGCAGGTTCTGCATCAGCCCCAGCAGATCCAGCTGTAGGGGAGCGCTGCTGGTGCTGCAAATCAGTAACCTTACCCCTTCATACAGCACTGCTTTCCTCCTCAGCATTAATAGTGCTTAATCTTCTGTCTGGAAAATCATACCCTGCTGTTATGAGAGATTACAACAGCGTCCCAGAGAGTTATCATTTCTTAGAGGGCAGCTTCGAGGAGGAAAAAGTGGCTTCTATGGAAAAAAGCCTGTTTAGGAACCTTGGGGCTGGAGCTTTGGTTATCAGACATGGGGAAAGTGCCTGAAAGGACAAGCATAAAAATAAAAAAAAAAGAAAGCAGCAAAGAAAGAAAAAAAAAGAGACTATTAAAGTTTGTGTTCTCATTATTCTCTCTCTCTCTTTTTTTTTTTTTTCTGCAAAGCCTGACTATTAATCTTTATAACCTCAGTCTATGGCTGGCAGAGGTGGAGCAGTCCTGGCTGGACTTGGAAATATTTTAGCTGAAACAGCCAGAAAAATGAGAAGATTAACCACCACCACCCCCTCCACCCCCCCTTCCCTTCCCCAGGCCAAAATGCAGTCGAGTGCAATGGAAAGATTGAGTCTCCAGGAGAAAGTATCTGGTTTTAAGCAGACTTTCATTTGGAGGGCCAAAGCAGCACAATGATAAATCCAAGGGCACTCTGCAGGTTTTCCTGAATTACTCCAATGGGATTCTCCCATGCGGAAAAGCCACGAAAAGGTAGAGACACCAAGTCAGCAGGATGTTATAAAAGTGAAACAGCATCCTTCAGAAATGGCTTTAGCTTCCCACAGCCCTTGCTGAGGAATGAGAAGGTGTGAACTTTGGGCCCTGCTGTACATTAGTACACACAAGATTTCATCTTGATTGTTTTCTTCAATTAGCTTTTAAATTGGGCTTCATCTGTATTGATTTCTCTTGGTGTTTGCCATAAGAGAACGCCCCTCTTGGTGCAAAGCTTTACTCTGGGCAAAATGACAAGCATGGTGGAAAGAGAGCAGCTGCTGATAGCATTGCCCTATGCTTTAAAAATAGCTGAAAATACAATCACTCCCAAGTTCTGCAGCAATGTCCCTACCCTATGGCACCTCCTTTCTAGCTGGGAGGAGAGCAAGGCATTTTTCCTTGTGTGAAGCCATCCCAGGATGAGTCACAGCTGGGAAGCCCTGTGAGACCAAAGGGGATGTTCCGGGGGCAGAGCATGCTCTGGGAGCTTTGTGGGGGACCGGAGGGGCTGAAGGGGAATTTCTCAGGGGGCTTCAGCTTGGATGGGACAAGGTGTAGGTCACATATTTGTTTTCCAGCAGAAAGACCTAGTGTGTTGTTCATTGGAACCATTTAGGTTCTGGTGAGGAGATATTAATATAAATGACCTGGGGAGGGTCAGGGGGAGGGAGAGTTCATTAACATGTCAGAGGCACTCTCAGCATCTCCACAACTGACTGGTCCATCTTCTGGGGCTCCACCTGGGCAGCAGGTCCAGCCTCCACCTCATATCTCCATGGGTCTGGCACTGATACACCTTGGTTTCACAGGTGCTCATGTGAATGGAGACCTGAATGCATTTAAAGTCTCTCTGTAGGTCATCTCGGGTTGTCTTCACCTTCTGTGCAGCCTGGAAAACAATGCAGGAGGTGAGAGAAACTGGTGTGCTGAGCTTTCCAGTAGGTAGAACAAGGAACTGCATGGAGGAAATGTGATGTTTTCTTTCGTTTCAACGTGTTCATCTCAGAAGACACTTTATTGCATTGAACTGGTAAGGGTCCCAGTGGAGAAACACTGATCTGAGTCCTTCGTTAAATGTCAGGAAAGAGAGGGATTTATTAAGGAGCTCCGGTGTGTGACTAATCTTGCTTCTCAAAGGATTTTTAATATAATTGTCATGGACATCAAACTTTGTGCCTAAGATCTGCTCTAGCCCTCTTGACAGCTCCAGGAGCCTCTCTGCACCCTGAGCCCTGGCTCCTGGGTCAGCACCAGCAACCCCAAGGAGGTGAGAAAGATGGATGCCTTTGAGCTGCAACTGGAAAATACATTTATTTTATATATCTAGATTTAAAACAGATTTTTATATGTATATATGATGGGGTTTTCTGCTATAATGTTATAAAGAGGCCTGCGGAGCTGGGGGCAGTGACGCAGCCATGGGGAGGGCTGTTGACAGCCAGCAAGGTCCCATCTTGCCCCAGAGACCACTGTGGAGGATGCGCAGGCTGCTTCTGAGCTGAGGAAGCTTCACAAATACTGAGGAAGGGCTGCTGAAGAGATTTGTATCTTTTAAAAGTCCCTCGTCACTCTGAGAGTGTGGTTGAAACCCTGGAAGCTGCCAAGCAGCACCAAGGGCTTCTATAGGGGTTTGGGGTGGGAAAAGTCGGGGGGAGCTTGACAGCCTTGACAACACAGAGCCTTAGCAGTGCCTGCAAATAATTAAACACAAATCTAGTTAAAACTAGTCACTGTGGCCTAACTTAAATGTCAGGCATGCTCTGTATAATGCACAGATTGCTTTTTCCCTTGCCAACCTTTTTCCATTCATCTTTCCATTGAGAGCTGCTCAGGTTGCCAGTAGGGATAGAAGAAAGGACATATATGAGCTGGAAGCCAGGTGAAACCATCATCTGGTGCACTGAGACTCAGCCCAAGGAAAAAAAAAAAAAAAAAAGTCTCTTTTTGAGGGTTCAAAACTTAGGTTTCCTTGTGTGCTTTTGGGTTTGGCTTTTTTACATTCATGGCTGTGTACATCTTCCTTTGGTTTCAGCTAGAAGCATGACCTCTTTGCTCTGTGCAAAACCTACCAGGCACAGAAGGTGCCTGAGGTTCAGCAGGAAAGCCTGTCACCATCACCTTTATCAGTCTCTTCTCCAAGCCAAGGGAGCTTTGCAAGTCAGCTCAACTTTTGGATGATCACTCACTGGTGTGCACAGCTTTTCCATTTCATGTTTACTGAGGATCCTTAGAAAACGTTTATTTTCCTCTGAGCAAGAAAAGTTCACAACTGGACCACTGCACCCCAGGCACCTATCCCCACTAAGGTTCCCAAATGTCTCCCACAGGTTCATGACCGCCTGGACCGTTACTGCTGTGGGTTTCAGCCTGATCCCTCTGAGCCCTGTGTGGAGGAGAGGCTCCATGAAAAGTGCCGAAACCCAGTGGAGCTGGTTCTGGTCCACATCCTGGTATGTCCCCCTGCTGATCAGGGGCTGCTCTGGGGCTGAGATGAGGGTCTCTGGGAGGTCCTTACAGGGCTGAAGTGGCATGAAGGGGGACAAAGATCCCATAGTGATGTGTGATCCTTGGTGGGAGGTGCACCTCAGTGTGGAGGGACCTGGACTTTGGCAGCTGCTGTCCTGCAGATGCTCTCAGGAGTTCTCAAAAAAACCCCACCTCCCAGCCTAAATCCCCAAACCGATGACTCCCTGCAGTAAGTAAACCCTTCCCATCCCATTGGCAGGTCCGGAAGAGCTCGCCCTCCCGTCTGGTGTTCATTGACAACGCAGGCAGGCCACAACACCCTGAGGAGAAGCTCAACTTCAGGCTCCTGAAAGGCATAGACAGGTAGGAAGAGTGATGTGCACTCTTCTGAGGGAGCATGTGCCAGGTGAGGGCTAAGTTTACATACTTGGTGAGGAGAGTAGCCCTGTCTGCACTCTCATGCCTGCCCCCCCCATCTATGCACCTTTGTGAAGTGGAGCCATCTCCCACACAGGACAAGGCAGGTGGGTGGGCTCACAAGCCTGTTATATGTGCCCCTGCCCTGAAACTGGGTCTTCATCCTGCTCCAGGTGGCTGATGGTAGCCTTCAAAGCCTATTTTCCCCTCTCTAATTGGCAGCTGCACAAAAATAACCAATAATCAGGTATTTCAGGATTTACTGCGTCATTGTCCATCAGGTGTTTGGCACATTATCAGTCTCTTGACTTGAAGTCAGTTTGGATCTGTTTCTGATGGAGCTGTCGTGCATGCTCCCAGAGTTTTAAGCAGGAGGTTTCTCATCCCCTGTTCCCCTGGGTGGACACGCGTTTCTCCTTGAAGCACCAGGCTGGGCTTTGCTCAGCCGCCCAGCTGCTCCCCTCCTCCCTGTTCCACCCTCTCCTGATAACCCCTTCCATCCTTCTCTCCTCTGCTCCTCTGCTGCAGCTTCCCGGCGGCGGCGGTGGCCACGCTGCGGTCAGGCAGGTTGCAGAGCCTACTGCTGGAGTCACTGCGTGTGGACAAGGAGCTCTGGGAGAGCCAAGGCGGTGCCAAGGGCCTGAGACCCCTGCTTCAGACCATCGATAGGCGGGCACGCATCCTGCTGAGGTACATCCAGGAGCACAACCTCACAGTGTTTGAGGACTCACCCTGCTGAACTGACCAGCATGGCGTGCCTGCTTTGCAAATCCCAGCGGCAATGGATGTACTTCACCCCCTCAGCATGGGCATGAGGGTGCTTGGCTCTCCAAAAGGTGTTAGGTGTTCCCACCACCTTGTAGGATGTTCTGGAGAAGGAGATGGGATCACGGGGAGCAAGAAAAAGGAGGAAGAGCTATCTCCTGAAACAACTCACAGCTCCTTGAGAAAGACAACTGTTATCCCGTAATGGTCTCAGTATGGATTTTCAAATTTTCCATGATATTTTTGGGGTGCCTTCACCCTTCCACCCCACACTGTAGCAGCTTTGAAAACTGGAGGCTTGGACAGGCTGAACAGCCTACAGGGACCCTGGGAAAGGTTAAAGAAGCAGTGAGAGGCACTGCTCAAGGCTGGGGAAAGTCACTGGGAGCCTTTCCATGGCTTCTACCGAGCTTTTTGATGCTGCCTGCGCTGTTTCCAAAACATCACAGTCAGAGAGGTTGGAGCAGCATGATGAGAAGCAGGGGGGAGCTTTCTAAGTGGATTAAGCAGAGACAAGTTACCCAAGCTGAGCTCTGTATTTCACCCCCTGTAGAGAAGGTGATGGGTGCCTGGGAGTGAGTGTAAGGCACTGCCTGAAGCCAGGGCCAGGCGGGACACTGGACCTGGCAGCAGCTGCCATCACAGAGCCCATGGTGCCATCCTCATGTGCCATGTGCTGCACCTCGGCAGGCCTGGGTTGCTGCCAAGGTGCATTTTGAATGTGGGATCTGAAGGTTTCAGTCTCTCGCTTGCTCTTTCCTTTTGCTGTCAGGGGATTAAAACCCCAACCTACCCCGAGCTCTGCCGCTTGTGGAAAGGGCTCCTGCCTGCTCTCTTAGGCATTTCTGTGCGAAATGCTTTCCAAGACTTGCAGAAATATCTTCTAACAGAAATGCCAAGCTATTTCAGCAGAAGGCAATCAAGTGCAAAATGCTTTCTGAGCATACTGGCACCTCCGGCAGAGCCCATCCTGCTCCTGTCACCTCTGTATGCTCTTGCCCAGCAGCCCACTGATGGGGCACAGCAGCATCCCAGCCAGGCAGGCACTCAAGTGTCACAGCTGAGAGATAATTCAAAAGCAAAATGAGCTGGTGGGAAAAAGATCCAAGGATGGGCTCTGTCAGAGCTTTTTGCTCTCCAAAGTATGTTTCCCAGCTGGGACACGCAATCAGTGTTTGCTTGCCAGGAGCAGCCAGTTCCTGGCCTGTGGGCTAATGGTTTGCCACCAGGAGAAGGCTTTTTAAAGGCGCTTCAGGGAGAAACTCTCCATTTCTCCAGCAATACAGGTGAAGCTTTTCTGCTTGCCCTTGGGAAGTCTCAGTAAGACCAGTGCAGGTGCCTGTGCTGTGCTGCTGCCTCATTTCCATAGCTATGGAGAACATGGCCACACATGCTGTGGGAGAGGCAGGAAAGGTGGGCACTGATGCTTTCCCTGTCCATCCCTCTCACCACCATGTCAGTTTTAGAGCCTGCAAGGAGATACTTTAACACCCATGCTGATAAACACAAGCAATTACCTTTTCCTTGTTTAAGAGAAGATGAAGCAAGGTTTGGGTGACATGAATCAACAAGCATGAGTGATCTCAGAAAGTGTCAGCATTCAACATCATGGGCACATCAGCATCTTCCTGGAGTGCTGCCCTCCAGTCAGCCAGGGAAAGCCTTTCCCTGAGCTCTCTCTCCACCCCATGAGTTACCACCCCATTTTCTGCACCATGGGATGAATGACTGTTGGGGAAGTCCTGCTGAAGCCCAACTCCTGGGGATTCATTATCTTTAGATGAGCTTAGCACATAGGCATGGAGGAGAAAAACATAACTCATCCTGAGTCCTGTGAAAAGCCATGAATAAAGGAGAGAGACTAAATGTAACATAATTAAATCCAGAAAATATGCTGTGAAAAGCTACATGGTAACAAGAACATTAGTTAGGATGTGTGGCATCAGTCATAGTCTTGTTTTTCTCGTCAAAATGAGAAATTTCGTTAAAAGGGAGGTTTTCATCCCATGTAAGCCCAGTTCTCAGTGAGAAGTGAGAGGAAGGTGGGACACTGTGGTGGCTGAAGCCATTGTCTTGGCTGTGCTGGAACAGCAGCTTTTGTCTTGGTTGCATCTTTTGCCTCTGGTTGCATGACTTTAATATGTCACAAGGTAGTGGGGACTTTTCTAGGGCATTTTGCATCTTCTTAGTTGTAACCCGTAAGATTGCTGGCTAAACATGTGGGAACATCTGTAAACACTTAGGCATGTGAATAAAAATTGCTCTTGAATTAACAAGGAGCATTGTATAGATAAATGAGAGAAGCAAGAGCCATGATCTTGCTGAGAATGATCATTAGTCTCCTGTAATTAGTATTTTCTTTCATGGGCTTGCCTATGTAGCTAGAAAAGCACACAGACTCTGAACTGGGCACTGCCATTTGGAGAAATCCCATGGACTGCTCTGGCTGCATCAGCTTTTACCATATAGCATCAGGTTTGGTTTGCTCCAGCCACGAATGTGTCATATTTTCTATGACACACTTATTTTTGTGGGTTTATAACACAGTTACAAAAATTCACTTGGAGCCATGCTTGACAAACTAGATATCATCTCAGGAGTGACCTGCTTTATCCAAATTTCACCAGGTGTCATCACAGATCCTGGTGGGGTGGGGTAACAAAAGAAGGACAAGGTACAAAGTGGCTGTAGAAATGGGACAGGACTGCTTTGCCTTTAAGAAGTCAGCAGCAGCTGAGCAAGGGGAAAAAAATGGTGGAGAAACAAGTTGAGGCACCTTCCCTGGACTTGCAAGAGCTGAAGAACAGGTGGCTCCTAGAGGAGGCAATTAAATGCAACTGCCATCTACTAAGGATGCTTTTGCTAGCCTCACTGGTGATAGGAGGGAGAAGAGCAGCAGCAAGGAGCCAAGACCACTGGGAAATTGAAGCTGCCTGCATGCAAGTGTGCCAAGGGACAACACGGGAATGAGGCACCAGCTGCTCCACACATTACCCAAAAAGACACAGGGTGAAAGCTCAATGCAGCCATCCTCCGACCTGTTCTTCCCTTTGTCACTCCAAGAGCTGGGGGAAAAGCCCATAAGGTTTTCCCCAAGGTTCTAGGCAGTGCTCATGCTGGGGCTCCTTGCAGGAGGGCATCCCTGTGTCACCCTCACACCCATCATTGGCACTGGGGGAATGTGCTGCTTGCTGCCAGCACTCAGGGAACAGCAACTGAGAAACTGGACACACACCCTCACCGGGCTTCACACGGAGGAAACTGATTCTTTCTACAGTGAACAAAGTGACACAATTCACATTTAACAGCCCTCTAGCTTTGCAGTCAGCTGGCAGAAAACAGGGCTGGGGAGAGGAAAGCAGGGGCCAAACTGGCTCCAACCAACAGAACACACACACACATGTGCACTCATGCAAACGCAGGGATGCCACCCACACCCACCACCTACTGCCATGCAAGCATGCACCCACATATGCATGTGTGCATGCACTCCCTTCCACACATGCTCATCCCTGTGCACACATTCCCACAGATACCCACCCAGACTGCCCCCACCCCCAGCACACTCCTCCTCTTCAGCCTGTTCTTAGCCCCCACAAAGCTGGTGACCCCCAAACGCCCCCCCAGCAGCCTGCTCCAGTGCTTTACAGTCTGCACCCTCCATAAACTGCACGCCTTTTTGCTTTTTTGTATAAGGGCCACCTCTTGAGTGGTCCATTGTGGTGATGGGACAGCAAATCACCTTTGCAGCAGCCCCATACAGATCCACAGGGCACCCTGAGTGCCCACTGAAGACGTCCACTGGCCAGGGATGCCACCAGTGGGGTGGCACTCAGGGCTGGCACTTGGAGACCCCAAAAGATGCTTGACAAAAACCACCTAAGCCTCCCGTGACTGTGGGGGAAGCATGGGCTGGCTGCCACCTGAAAGGTAAGAGCTAGCAAGTAAATCCAAATTTATTGTCAAATCACTGGATATAAAAATAATCTGGCTTTTAGAAAGCAATTTATTTGTGCTTTCAGTACTTAAATATTTACGTGGAAAAGGAAAAAAAGAATCCACTCTAACATAGGACTACCATTGTAGCAACAGCCTTTAAGATTAATGGAAGTAAATTAGCCTGATGTTTTATTTACATCCAGCAAAGCAATAGATAAACTCTCCTTGTGATGGATTTTCTTCATTAGTTGGGCAAACGCTTAAGGTACAGCTTTTGATGTTGTTTCTTCCAAGCGGTTAGACAAATAGTTTATCAAAAGAATATAAAATTGTCAGGAAACAAAGCAGATTAATGACCAGTAGAGAGAAGATCACTGAATTTATGCTGTAAGTAGCAGTATCACTGGAGCTTAAGCAATGGCTTATTAGGTAATTGACGTGCACACACGCAGAAGCATTGGACCCCCTCCTCCCCCAAATCCGCTGCCCTGGCAAGGGCTGCTCCCCAAATTGTCCCTTCACTGATGCTTCCTCTCCCTCCTCCTTCCCTCCCCTTAGGTCTGGGTTTATTCTGTGACTCTCTCATTAAAGCCTGGGAACATATTATTTCCTCCCAATTAAAAACCTCTTAGGCTGTAACTGCTTCAGGAAATATAACCTTGTTTTTGTGGCTGAGCAGCAGTAAGGGGTTCCACAACCTCATTTGGCAATTTTGGCTTCTATTACAACAGTGATAATCATACCAATAACAACTACAATAATATATAGAGCTTCTCCAGTCTTTTGATTCTTCAGAAAAATCCCCTAGCATTAGTGGTTTATGGATCCCATATGGCTCTTCCAGCAATTACCTCTGGAATGATAATTAGCTGTCAGATAAAGCAAATGGGTGAAAGGAGTCTGGGAACCTGGGGGAAAGGAAACCTTCCCTGTGATGGCAGAGAGGCTGTGCCTGCAGGTGTCCAAAGCCTCTGCCTCCCCCCAGCATGAGCTCTAGTTTTCAAGCTGCAGAAGAGGGATTTTTTTGGGTGTAAGGAAGACTAAGAAATGCTGTTTTAATTGGTGCCATGAATCTGTCTCCCAGTGCTGTCTCCAGCAGGTGGCATCGGCTCGACAGGCTGTCTTTTACCCACATTTGCCAACAGCATCTTAAAAGTTTCATCTCAGCATCAGCAAATTTCAAGCTGCTGGAGCATCAGTAATTCCCTAATTCCCTTGCAGCCTAATCCGCCCAGCCGCTCTTTATATTCCACCACCACCACCTTTTTCCCCTCTGCCACCGTCTCTTTCCAATTAAAATCCAGATTAGCAGGAGCTGCTGCAGCGCGCTGCTCCAGGCCAAGAGCATCAGGGAGCAGGATGGAGCAGGATGGCCGCTTGGAAGGCAACACACAGCAGCAGACAGGGCCCTGCCCACCCAAGCGGGGACCCAGGCACTTGGCAGCTGCAGCAGAAAGCAGCCTTTCTTCCCTGCACTGTGTTTAAAATGCGCTGTGTCAGCTGTGCGGAGGTGCAGGAATGGCTCTTATCATCTAAAAACCCATTCCAACAACAACTGTGGGGATCAGTCCAAAAGTCCTGACGTTTACAAGTTCTCGGGAATGCTGATGATCCTACCAGAATAGCAGGCTTCCAAATACATCCAAATACTACCCAAAATAGTTCTGGAGGATGAGGTCTCTTAAACTTGACATTCCCATCATATCTGCTTGTAAGTGCTGTGCTGCTTCTTCCTCCAGTACAGAGCGCCATGGGCATGGAGAGTTTAGTCCAAGATTGCAAATGAAGTGTAAGGACAATCCCTCAAACCATTAATGAAGAGATGGAGGTAAAACTGAGATTTTGACCAGGTAGAACCACACTTAACTGTGGACATCTCCAGGGTCACCTGGGCATCTGTTTCTCTGGTCGATCAGCCATTGCAGGGCTATGCTGGCCTACCTCTCAGCTCTCTGTAAGGGGCATCTCCATGGCTCTTTTTGGATTGAAGACCTCAAGTGGTGTGAAGGTCAAGCAAACTTGTGCCCTAGAGCTATTTTGGACACTTGGTGTTTTGGTGGGATCATCTCCATTCCCAAGAATTACTAAACTTCAGGATTTTCAGATAGACCCCGCAGTTGCCCCTGACATGGATTTTTAAATGATACAGCTCTTAGAGCTTTGTGCTGCCAGCAGATAAAGCAATGCTTTGCTTTGGGGCTTTGAAACCCACTGGTTTGTAAATGAGGCAAGCCAAAGGCACAAGCATCCTCTCCCGAAAAAGGAGGAGTTTCGCCTCCCCAAACTGCTTCCACATGGTCCTTGGGGAATCTGTCTCTGTTTCACTCCTAACAGAGGGATCAGCCTCTCTTGTTCTCCTCTTCTAAGCTGAATCAATTTGCATTCCCCTGGGCCATACCCAGAATCAACAATTTAAGAGATGATGCAAGTGCAAAGAAGTTCCTCAGGTCTGGCACACTGGGGACCCACCCAGGCTGAGGATCCCCTGCTGCCAGCCCATGGGCAGGGTGCTGCTCGTGTCCCTGTGCATGGAGGAGTGGCCAGGCAGTGTGTGTTCTTCTAGGTCCTGTCTGCTGCTTGGGTTTGAATGCTGTATGAGGTTTTTTACCCACTCCCAGTCCCTCACCAAGTTCTTGTTAGGTTCCTGAGTCTTCAGGCAGGACTTTAGCTTCTTTTGGGATGAGAGCCTGTGAATTGTGGTGCCTCTGGAGCTTGTGGCATCCCTGGTGTCCCAGGCAGCACAGGAGGCAAGGCAGTGGAAGGGTAGAGACATCGGGTCTTTCCTTTAAATCCATGAGTTTTCTTGGCTGATACCTGGAGCTAGTATTTTGATCCACAGGAGTGTTAACTCAGCAGATGGGCTGCCTGACCTTTCTCAGGCTGGCTGGAGGTGGCAGCATGTGGTGATGCCTTCAGAAAGCACCCAAAAGTGGCTAAAATTTTTCCCATCAGATATTTAACCTTGGGAAACCGGAGAGAAACTCTCCAGGGATGGTTCAGTTCCCCCCTCTCTCCCTGCTGAATCCAACCAGATAAATATGGGGAGTTTTGAACTAGGTATAGGAAAGAACCCAAGGAAACTATAAGTCCTAGTTCTGCATGGAAACAGGATGGGACATGCCCACACAGGGGGTATTTCCTCAGAGGAGTGAGCATGGCTCGATGGTGCTACTGGACAAGTTCTCTGCATGAGCGGGTATCACACAACCTCTTCTGATCCTGCTTTTCAGGTAAGTTTTGCTCCATTTGATTTAATTTTTGGCCATGTCCAAGCAGGGATAGAGTTTTTATTGCAGGATGTATATAGCAGATACACTGGCACAGGCTTCACTGCAAGTATTGCTGTATTTTTGCAGGTGTTTAATTTTAATTGCCTGTTCTGGTTGCACCAGAAAAGGCATAGGACGAAAAGCATGTTACACCCCAGGGCTGTTTAGGCACATAAATAATCTGGGCTTTATTGTCTTAACCCGTCCTGAAACAAGTTCTTATCTGCTCTGAGTTAAATCTAAAAAAGAAAAAAGAAAAAAAGAGCAGAGGGGTCTATGAAACTGAGCAACAGATCTGGACTTCTAGGAAGTGCATTTGGGTGCTGATAGGATATTAGGAGACTCAGATTTCCCACAACCAGGATAAATCTTCTTTAGTGGTTTTTGTTCAGTTCACCAGGAGTTGGCAGTTCTGCTCCTTGCCTACAGTAAATAGTCCAGGAGCAGGTGATTTTATTCAATTTAAGGTGATTCAGCCTAGTTTTCCTTGATTTGGGGAGAGGTGGCACAAAACACATGCACAAGAATGGTCAGGCTAGGTAAGAGACATCTGGCTTCATCTTTTGATCATGAAGCCTGGGATCACATCCTGGCCATTCAAGGTGAAGTTGAAAGCTAAGACTGCAGAGATCAGAGGTCTTGCTTCCCTCTCTGCTTCCACTGAAGACCAGAGCAATTTGCCAAGGAACTACTCAGAAGCTGGTTGTCAGACCTGGCTGGTGACTTCTGCCTGCTGCTGTCGGGCCTTTGCCCAGCTCACAACAGCTTTGCATGCCCTGATTGCTGTTCTCTTCTCTATCCCTTCCCCCAGCTTTGTCTCCATCCTTTTGTCCTTGCCATCCTCAGCTGTAGGGCAAGAGGGGTGAGAGGTTGGCTTTGGGTCTCCCAAATGGTTGGGGTCCAGCTGGAGGGTTGTTTCCTCCTCCTGTTAGATAAAAGACACACACAAACGTCTCCACAACCTTTAGCAACCCTAACCTGTCTCAGAAATACTAAACATGCAGACGTGCCCAGAGCATATGGGGAGAGGAGCTGCAGAAATCTGCCCTCCTCTAGTAGCAAAGCCACCTGTGTTGGCACAGGTGAGCGATTCACTGCCATGGACATCTGGGAGGCTTTGCAGAGTGCTGCAGCTAAGTGTGAAGTTCAAGCAGCCCTCTCCATCCACTGTAGTGGCCTGATAAAGGATCTTCCCTGCAGATCTAAGTTTGCAAATTCATTCTTTCCTCCTACAGAGAGGAACTCTGTGGTGGGGCTATCCCATACCAAGGACTCCTGGCATTAAGCAGAGCAGTTTCTTTGGTGGGGGGAGCAAAAACACACCCACCAAATGAATCCAGCCAGTTCTTTATTTGCAGAACAAACAGCAGAAGAGAAGCCAGCTCTTGCTGTCTCTGTCCAGACACTGGGCACAGCAAGCCCTGGGCTGGAGAACATTCAGGACTGATTTCAACACCTGCACTTCCCACCAAATGGCAGGTTTCAGATCAGAGCTGGTGGCTGAAGCAAGGATGAAGTGGAAAGGCTGATGCCAGTCAACGAGGGAGGCCTTGTCAATGGAAAAGTCCTGGCAAGTGGTCTTGTCATCTCATGTAGGCATTTCACCTCTCCCATGCCAGAAACGGCCAGAAAACTATTGCTCCTACAGCACTGCCAAACTCTAGCGCTGAGCTGAGAGGAGGCTTTGGGGCAGGTCAGGTCAGGATGTTTTGGTGGCACACGACCAGCTTATCTGTCCAGCCACTTTTCTGCAGCCCCGAGTCTTAGAAGGAGGCTTTAGGAAACCCTTTGGTTTGGTTTGGTTTTGGCTTGGAATGGCTGCCATTCCACTACTCTGTTGTTATCTGTGGCCAAACACGGCCAAACGCAGATGTTCCTGAGCAAAGAGCTTTTAAGACTTCAGAGACAGGCTGAGGGCAGCTGAGAGAGAATGTCAATGGAGAAATGCAGCCTGCCTTATTGGCCTTGACTCAGCCAGAAATTTAGGCTGAGGCAGACAATGGCTGTGGGGAGACCAAATCAACTGGAGTGTCCTTGCCTGGGGTTTTACAGGGAGAGGAGGTAAATCACAGGGGAGATGAGGTCACCCTGCCCACTGAGGTCTCTCCCCACCCCAGGTGATATGGGGGCTAGCCCTGTTTTGCGGGGGTGGTTTGTGGCACACAGTGCCACCAGCCCAGCCTCCACATCACCAAAGTCCCCCGTAGGCTCCGTGGAGATGCGGGCACCACCTGGGAGCCATGTACTTTGACTGTGTTCAAATAAGCCTTTTGGTAACAGCGATGAGGTGATATTTGTCCTGCTTTCTGCCTCCACAAAGGGAGGATTAGGACATCAGAAAGTCCTGCTGCTTAATCTTCCTTTGAAGGGACTTGGAAAAGAAAGAAATGAAGGAAAGGGAAAGAACAGAGCGCTGAGAGCAGGCAGCCTTTGTGAGCAGATACATTAGAAGAAAGCGTTAGGGTAACATGTCTGAGCCTATCATTTGTGATTCTTGAAGTGTCCTCAGGGACTCAGCCTTCCCTGGAGAAGGCTGGTATTTTTAGCACAAGAAACCTGAGTCAAAGGCCTCTGTCATGATCTCTGCAGTTATAAGACACCCCTCCCCCCTCCATCACCAGGCAAAACCCAGGCTCCTGCCCTGTCCCTGTGCGAGGGCACTTTTTAAATTCCCTGCTGCTGCAGCACACAGCAAGTGAGCATTTTGCATGTGCCAGGGAGGTTTGGAGGCAACTGGGAAGAGCTGGCTGATATTTTGGGAGCACAATATCCACTGCAGTCTCTTCCCTGCCTTTATTTCATAGAATAGACCTTAAGGTCATCAAGTCCAACCATTAACCTAACACTGCCAAGTCCACTACTAAACCATGTCCCTCAGCACCACATCTATCTGTCTTTCAAATACCTCCAGGGATGGTAATTCAACCGCTTCCCTGGGCAGCTTATTCCAATGCTTGACAACAATTTTGATCAAGAAATTTTTCCTAATATCCATCCTAAACCTCCCCTGACACAACTTGAGACCATTCCCTCTTGTCTTATCACTTGTCACTTGGGAGAAGAGACTGACCCCCACCTCTCTACAACCTCCCTTCAGGTAGTTGTAGAGAGCAATAAGGTCTCTCCTCAGCCTCCTCTTCTCCAGGCTAAACCACCCCAGCTCCCTCAGCTGCTTCTCGTAAGACTTGTTCTCTACACCCGTTTCTCTTCCTCTTCTAGAAACAGGAAAAAGCAACACACGTGGGATCTTCCTCTGCTTTGGCTGGGCAGGGATTTTTTGAGATTGATCACAGTTCAAGAGGCACAAGAAGATGTGTGAAGCTGCCCAAACATGGGTGCTTCTGTGCTGGCAGCTTGGCTTTGCTCCCTGGGGCTCTGCTGCAGCCTGCCCTGGGCTGTGCTGATGGAGAGGTGGCTCAGTCCTTCCCTGCCTCTCACACCCCGTGATGCTTTCATGTGTGTCCTTCAAAAAATCTGCCTCATCTTCTCAAGGCATTTTGATTGCCTTTTTTTTTTTTTTTTTTTTTTTTAATGCCTGCAGCGTTATCACTTCCCTGCCCCTATGTGCTGGATCTGCTGCTTGCACAGTCTGCAAAGCAGCCAGGCATTGCCTATTGTAACTGCTTCTTCCCACTGCTTCGCCTGCCCTCGGAGCACGGCGGCACGTTGGCAAGGGGATGTGGGGCAGTGGAAGAGCTGGGAAACAGAGAACAGTTGGTGTCAAGAGGCAGAGAAAGTGGGGAAAGCAGGTACCTGCCAGGCTGGTGGATTCGAGCCCTAGAGTGGTGGGAGCATAGATGTCAATACAGACACCTGAAGTGATGTGGACAATAAGTTCTATGTCTTTACAGAGCTATGGCCTTGAAATTTGCCTCTTTTATTCCATAAGGACCACTGACTGCAGAAACAGATGCCATCTGTCCAGCATGCCTTGTAAATCAGATTTTAATCGTCTCGGTGGGAGGGCTGTCTCCTGCTGTGTGCTGCAAACCGGGTCTGCAGGAGTTACTCTGCAAAATTTACATTTCGGAGATGGGTTAGTGATTAGGGATCCAGCTTCCTACTGAAGAGACTGCAATTCAATTTCTCTCCCTTTCATAGCTTTCCTAGCTGATGGTGGAGCATATGCCTGAGTTAATCAGGTCAGTGCAGACCTGGTTTTCACTTCCTGGCTGACCTCCCTCCCCATCACTCTCACACTACAGCACTTCTGAATCCAGTTAAGCCAAGGGGACTCCAGTGACAAAGGTTGCCTATGAGTCAGGACAAACAGAGGCACCTCTGAGACCCAGTTTTGCTTCATGAGAACCAAAGCAACAGATTGCAGAGATGCTGGTGTCGGTGTTGCTGTCTTCTCCAGTGCTGTCAGAGGATTAATTCACACCAGCTGTGGGCTCACCTGGAGGATAACACACGTGTTTTGAGGGCTGCTGAATGCTGTGGTAGGCAGTGGAGGAGAGAACGAGGGGGAGAAATGGCACAAGGTCAGACTGTGTCTGATCTCATACAGCTCTTATACATTTCTATAAGGCAAATGGTGTATTCCTATATTAATAAGATGGGCTGCCAAATATGCTCAAAAGTACAGTGAACTGTCCTTATCCCTTCTTTTTTAAGTCAGTATATATTGAAAAATCATTGCCAGTATTACAGGGAGGCTGCAAAGCTACCTCTTTGTGAGTGAAGAATCAATAATTTGTTTTCTTCTTCCCTGTATGAAAACAATACCATTAAATCATATTGGTTTATTAAAAAGACAGTACCCTCTGAGCACAAACAACAAGGCTGATTACAGCCTGCCTGTGGGAAGATACAGCTCTTATCCACAGCCTCTATGGACTTATTTATCAAAAAAGAGCTTAGCCTGGTTATTTATTTATTATTTATAAACATTATTTTATTATTTAAAAACATGTTTCTTTACTAGTCAGCATAGCCAAGTTTTGACCTCCGCAGAGGTACCCACGGGGGCAGAGCAGATACAGCCCAGTGTTACCTGCTGGCAGCTTTGAGACAAACCTGTGCTTTTTCTCCTCCATCCTTACCCCGGGGATTTGCCCAGCAGGATAGCTCCCTCTGCCATCTTATACGAAATAAATGCATCCTTCCCAAGCACCAGGAAATCACAAGAGGGTGGTTAGCTTGGTTATATCCTGGGATGAGTCAAATCCTGTCAGTTCATCAAAATCCAAAACTCCACCAAGGAAAAAAAAAGATGCATCAGGCAGGAAGAAGGAAACTAATGAGAAAGATCTAATGGTTACAATGATCCAACCCACTACTTTTGTTTTGTTTTGTTTTGTTTTGTTTTTGGTTTTTTTTGTAATCCAGCAACATGAGAGTTTAAGCTTTTGAAAGGGTACAGGAGAAGAAAGGTGCATCACATTAGCACCTTCTGATGTGCTTCAGAAGCAAACCTGCTCTCTTGGTTCACACAGGTGGGGGCAGCCATCATTCATCATGCATGACATCGTTTTCCCCCACCTCTGCAGGTCAGCAGCAGCTGTGGCTGGGCTTAAAGTCAATTAAGTTGATGGAGGGCACAAAGGCAGTATGGCTTGTATGGAAGCCATTTAATGAGGAACCACTTAAAGAAATGTCGTCGTCCCCCCCCTCCTCTTAGAGAATTGTTCTGTAGGATGTCTCCATGGAGGTACTTGTGATGGAGCTCTCTGAAGGTGTGGGCAGGGCTCACAAGGCTGGTATGAGGTGTTCAATGAGCAACTTCTGGAACTAAGGGCATCAAACCAAGTTTGTAAAAATGTGCTAATGAAGGGTTATGTGTTACATAGCTAATGGAGAGACCCCAGCCTCTGCTGGTTCCTGGACTGCCCTTGCTGTGCAAGTCCTATGTGGCACTGGGCTGCCTCTTATTCAGCACTCAGATACTGGACAGGAAAAGAAAATTTTCCCTTTCTTTTTCCATAAAGATTTGATAATTTATTCCACCAACACCCTGGCAAGGCACCTTTGCCAACAGATGTGTCATGAATAATTATTTTCAAAATTATTAACTTAACCTAAATGTTAAAAAAACCCCAAACATCTCTGTTGCATAGCTAGTGGTTGGGGAGGTGATATAAGGGAAAAAACCTTCATCTCGGCTCAGGACACTGTCTGTGATTGCTGTCAAAAATGATTATTGTTAGCTCCTGGCAGTTTTGCACCAAGTTCACCCTAAAAACATCAAAACCCCCTTAACTAGAGCCAGAAGTGATGTAAAGAAGAAGGTGAGAGCTGCAGGCAGGCAGGAGTTAGCAGTTTAGGCCTTCTGCCATTACCTTGGGTCCTGTTTCTGCAGATGCAGCCCCACTGCGATGTTTGCAAGCCTTGAGTTAGGACCCCATTTTGAGGATGTGGATCAGGCTTTGGTGCCTCTGGTTTGGCTAAAGATGCAGCACTTGTAGTGGGGTGGGAAGAGAGGGCAGCAGAGGCAGGACTGGGGAGGGGCCAGGACAACCCCTTTTCAGAGGACCACAGGAGACCACAGAGTAAACTGATTATTGAGCTGGTTTCTAATGAGCCTGCTACAGCTTTGCCAGGTGGATCAAACAAATTAAAATCCCAGGGCACAATAAATGTGTCTATTCAAGCCCTATTAGTCTTCCTTACTCCTGCTCTTCCTCCAAAACCCTTATTCCTGACCCAGATGCTCACTCCAGCCTCAGTTATGAGGATGTTGCACCCATTTCCAGGTAAGATTATGTAGTGTCTGGAGGACATTGGAGCCACCTCTGGGGGTTTTCCAGGAGCATTGGCATTAGGACCCACCCAACACCTTGGATGCGGCTCATCAGGTGCAGGAGGGTGCTGTGATCTCCCAGCAGCACTACACAATGGGTGAGCAATGTCCTGGAGCTCAGTGTCCCTTCAGAGGCAGAGGGGTCCCACCACCACGTCATAGGTTATCTGGCAGGGCAGCCTCACACTTCTCTCAGCATGGGGAGAGCAGGACCTGCCTGGCCTTGTGCCTGTCCTGCCCTCCTGGGCCCCAGGCTCCCATCCGGGTCCCCAAGGGCTGGCAGAAAACCCTGGAGCTGGAGATGATGCTTTGTAGGGAAACAATCAGTCTCTGCTCAGCCTCTCCTTCTCAGCTAGTATGGGTTAAGGGGCTGGATCTCGAACAGAGGAAGAGGCAAAGCTGGTGGTCTGGAGTCAGAAGCCAGAAGGACTTCACAGGGTTTGCTGAGGAGTCAAATAGAGGGGTGGTTTGTTTCTGAGCGCTGATCTCTTGCTGTAGCTGAAACTGCAGAGTGATCCCACAGCAAAGGGGCCGGCCAGGGTGACCCCAACACAACCTTACCAGAGGCTGGGAAGCCATCGCCAGTGTTGGCTTTTTCTTACACCCCTCCATGAGATCTCTCACCCATCTACAAGATCCTTCACTCATGGCCCTACTTGCATGCACTGTAATTTCTCCCTTCTTTCTCCCTTTGCAAAGAAGAGAATTTAAAGATTAAACCCTGATGGGAAATAATAATAATAAAAAAACCATAGGTCCCTTGAAACACAAAATACAGCTACAACCAACCACATAAGTGGGGAAACAGCTTTTCTACATGTTGGGGGAGGTTTGGCAGGTAGGAAAATACGTCTCAGCTGAACTCTCCCTCTGGTTTGGATTAATAGCTTGGCTCCAGCTCCACCCCTCCCATAACAAATAAATTTTAAAATGTAACTAGCCTGAGAGAAAAAGTATCTGCTGGAAGTCTTTTTAATGTTGTTTGTTTGTTTGTTTTGTTTTTTTTTTCCCTTTTTGTAAAGAATTCCCTTTTAAAAACTTTCTGGCTCTTCACAACTCATTTTCCTTAGATTTTACAGAGATGCCTGTACTGAGCACATGCAGACAACTGAGTTTTCATTTTGCTTTTAATGTGGCAACATACATGAGGTACATGAGATAAAAAGAACAAGGTGAGCTGTTGCCAGCAAACAACTTACTTCTGCTTGTGAATTATCCATAAGGAAACTCAGACATGGGAATTTTTTGCATAGTCAGCTATTAGTCAAAATTATTTGACCCTCTAAGTGATCTTTTAAAAACTTTCTGGCTCTTCACAACTCATTTTCCTTAGATTTTACAGAGATGCCTGTACTGAGCACATGCAGACAACTGAGTTTTCATTTTGCTTTTAATGTGGCAACATACATGAGGTACATGAGATAAAAAGAACAAGGTGAGCTGTTGCCAGCAAACAACTTACTTCTGCTTGTGAATTATCCATAAGGAAACTCAGACATGGGAATTTTTTGCATAGTCAGCTATTAGTCAAAATTATTTGACCCTCTAAGTGATCACGTTTTGCCCTGCTGCTGGTCACCCTGCAAGGCAACCCTTCCGCCTGTGTCCACAGCTCCTCTGCTATCACACCTGCCACAGGTTTCTCCTCCCCATCACCTTTGCCCAGGGAGATGGAGGTTTGTATGGGTTTTGTCCAAACACATTCCTATGGTTTTGTGATCTCCTCCCGCTCTGGAGATGACCCTGTGCTGGGATTAAGCTGCAGCTGCATTGGGGGAAGTTATTGAACAAGAACTCAATGTATCCTTCATACTTCTCTTAAACTAATAAAAAAATAGATGTTCTCTTCAAGGGTAATGGAACAGTTAATAAAACACTCACAAACTCTGCCTTTCAACCCCAATAAAATCCCAGCAATATGATACCAAAGTAAATCCAAGTATTGAACATGATGTAGAAATGCCAGCTATCCCCAATGTGAGAATATCACCACTGTTTTCCCAGTTCCCCTGTGAAGAGCTGGGGTTTGGAGGCCTTGGTCTATTCCTTTTGCCTTCAGGTGGATCAAAATGTTTCACCTAAAACCTGGTAGTTAAAAGTGAGGTCTCTGATTTTCTGCAGAGAAGTCAATGAGCAGTCTCAGCTCCAGGTGTAGCATGCATTTGGAAAACCTTCATCTCCATTTTAGCAGTGCAGGGGCAAAACACAGTATCTCTTCCACAATTTCTTTTACGGTCCCCATAAGTGAAGCCCTTTGACAGGTGCCCTTTGCTATTCATTGAGCAATCTCTCAAGACAGGAGGAAAGAAAGAAAGAAAAGATGAAGAGAGGGATATGTGTGGCTCCTCTGAGACAACCCTCCTGTATGGCAGAAGTCCTCTCTCTGGATGGAGAGCCTGAAATTCACACCTTGAAAAGGAAATGAGGTCCCACTTGGGGACCCTGATGGGAGCCTGGGGGCCAGGAGGAAATGGAGGGGAGTGAGGCCAGTCAGCACAGCCAGGGACAGGCTGCTTATTGCTTGCAGTGTCCCACAGCCCTTTGACTTGACCAGCAACCAGTGGGAGAAGACAGGGAAATTGCTACCAAATGCAAAGAGACTTCTGCTATCAGGAGCAAACTTGAATCCTACATTTGAGGCGGAGGGTGGTGCACCAGTCCCACCCTGACCTAGGCAAAGCCTGGCCTTGAATTGTTGTGGGCTCCTGGAATGCAGCCAGGCTGTGCAAGGCGGTTACCCAGGACTCAACAGCTCAATGTCCAAGTGGCAGACAGTGACGAGTGGTGTCCCACAAGGGTCAGTACTGGGACCTGTGCTATTTAACACCTTTGTCGGAGACATGGACAGTGGGATTGAATGCACCCTCAGCAAGTTTGCTGATGACACCAAGCTTGGTGGTGCAGTCGACACGCTGGAGGGAAGGGATGCCATCCAGAGGGACATGGACAGGCTGGAGAGGTGGGCTAGTGCAAATGGCAAGAAGTTCAGCCAAGCCAAATGCAGGGTCCTGCACATAGGACATGGCAATACCAGGCACAAATACACATTGGGCAGAGAATGGCTGGAGAGCAGCCCTGAGGGGGACTTGGGAGTGCTCATGGATGAGAAGCTCAACATGAGCCGGCTGTGTGCACTGGCAGCCCAGAAAGCCAACCCCATCCTGGGCTGCATCAAAAGAAGCGTGACCAGCNCTCCGGGGAGACCTTATTGCAGCCTTTCAGTATCTGAAGGGACTCTACAGGAGAGCAGGAGAGGGACTCTTTGTCAGGAAGTGAAGTGATAGGACAAGGGGTAATGGTTTTAAACTGAAAGAGGGGAGATTCAGATTGGACATCAGGAAGAAATTCTTTCCTGTGAGGGTGGTGAGGCACTGGAACAGGTTGCCCAGAGAAGTTGTGGATGCCCCATCCCTGGAAGTATTTAAGGCCAAGCTTGATGGGGCTTTGAGCAACCTGGTTTAGTGGGAGGTGTCCCTGCCCATGGCAGGGGGGTTGGAACTCGATGATCTTCAAGGTCCCTTCCAACTCTAACCACTCTATGATTCAATGACTCAGCCCTAGGTGGTGTCAAAGCAGGCTCAGGAGGGTGGCAGAAGGGGGTTAGGTGCTGTGCTCCGTCAGGGCATGCATGCCATTTTGCGCAATAAAAAGGAGAGTGTGCACATTGTCTGACTGCACATCACTATGAGTTCATGGTGTCTTGATCCTCCTTTGCTCAGACCAACAGCCAGCTCGCTTGGTTTGGTCAAAGCAGGAGGAAGCATAAGAGCAGGAGCAGGCCACAGATAAGCTGCTTGGCAGAAGCCCAGTCCCAAAGCATCATGTTTTGCAGCAATGGGTGGAGTGTGCTGCTCTCCCTGGCTGCCTGGGCATCTGAAACATGGAACCTGGGGATCAGCCTCCTGGAATTCTTCAAGGGCATCTCTCTCTGAGCCCCTTCCCCAGGATTACTCTCTTTTTTTCCGCTCTGTCTCCTGGCAGTCTCCTTGGTCCTTCCCCCCTGCTTGCCACTGCTCCACTAGCACTGGGGGAGGAATGGGGAAGGAGGAGGGTGGCAGCTGAAGAGAGCTGGCAGGAGCCTGGGCACGAGTCTGAACGCTGGAGAGAAATGGGAAAGACGCGGCGTTAATTACGATGGCTTGGGACCAGCTGGAACTGTCGCGCCAAGTTAACCGAGGAGAAAACAGCTCATGGCTCAGGGATGAGGTGGCCCAGGGGGCTGGAGGGGATGATGAAACCCACCACCACGTGCTGACCATGGCCCTGGAGCATCACCCTGGCATCACCATGGAGGCAGCTGAGATAATGGGAAAGCAGCAAGCCCACCAGCAGCAGCATCTTCCTTTGAAGCCCTGCTGTTACACTTGGCCTCCCAGACTGGCAGGGTGTGAGCTGCCGCCTCAGCTAAATTGGGAAATTAATTACCCTGAGCTGTATCTCCATGTGAATGATGAGCAGCTTGCTCTCAGCGATGCCTGGTCTCCAGTGACTAAATTAATCCCAATGAAGCAGCCTGGAGCCTTGTTTCTTGGCAGGCTGCAAGATGGTGGCTTTCAGTAGGCAGGACATTAAGGGAAACACCAAACATTGAGGTCTAAAATACCTGGAGCTCCTGGTAGCTGGAGCGCTGGGCTACACATCAGGTGGGCGCTTTCACTAGAGGTCCCAGTGTGGCTACTGAAGCTCTTTAAATGGAAATGGACAAAACCTATTAAAACAGATGGCATTGGTTTTATGCTTCTTGTTGCCTCTGCTTCAAGCTGCCAATTTACTGTTAGTTTGCATTTATGGCTAGTTTGTATTTTCAGAGTGTTTCTTTGCAAAGTTGTAAAAGGTCAGGTTAACCCCCCTCCATTTTTAGTCCGTTTGGATTCTGTGGCAGTGGACGAGCTCCCCCATGAGTCACGGAACTTTGGAGTTAAGCAATAAATGGTTCCCTTTTATAGCCTCTTACAGATTCCTTCCTCTGCTGTAAATCTGTGTTAAGATAAGGCGGCTCCCAGGGCAGCCCAGGCAGCAGGAGCCCCCCTGTTTCATAGCCCCAGCAAACCTGTCAACACCCTGCATGTATTTCACGGCTCTCTGCTTTGGACTTTTTCCCGGTAAGCAATTGCATTCAAGGGCCTGATTTTTGTTTATTCCTCTGCAACCCATGTGGTTGTTTACATGAAGGCAAAGGGTATGAAAAAAAGCTATTAAACCAGAACAGGGAAAAAAAGAGGGAAAAGCTCCCTGGAGCTGCAGTTGGATGCACTGACTGCACCTGGTTGGGCTTAGGCATGTTTGCTTGCTCCTGAAACCGTTGCTCACCTGATGGTGGTAATATTTTCCTCAAGATTATATGGGATTGGCTTTAAGGGGCTCTTCTTATTTCCACCAAGCAGAGAGCATTTCCAGGTAAATGGCTTATCTGGCCTGGAGCAGCAGAAACCGAGGTGAGATACTGCTCTGCATGAGTAATTTTGGCAGAGTTTTTTTTATGTCCCCTAATCCTCCCTGAAATGTTACGGCTATGAGAGTGAGCTGAGAAAGCAGAGCCAAAATCTGTGGGTGGCTTGTTTGTGTGTGGCACTTACCTAGGCAGCCCTCATCCAGCCAGGATGTATCAAATTGGCCACTGAGATGCTCTGCTCTTGCTTGTTAAACAAGATGAGGATAAGCTCAGCAGGAGCAGAGTAAGACCAGTGGTGCTCGCCTTGAGAAAAACCCCATAGGCAGCTGTGTCCATCAATAGCCTGGTATTAGATACCTGCCACCCCTGCCTACACCACTGCTATAGTAACTATAGGTCACTGGCTAGACACCTCCCCAGCCTGGGCCAGAAGAAATCCTGTCTTTTTGGACAGGAACATGCTTGAATTAGGTCCTTGCTCTGAAGAGCGACAGCACCTAGAGGGGGAACACAATATAGAGAATGAAGCCAACTGCTCTTTGGTAGTTTCCTCTCCACCCACATGCCTGTAGCCAAGCTTTGCAGCACACCTCTTTTTGGGAAAGGCTGCCCTGAGATTTCTACCAAATGGAGGAAGGAACACAGGCAGGAACGCTCAGGTCAGCCCCACCGGTTTCTCAGCCTTTCCTCTAGCCTGGGAAATGGAAAATGGTGTACATAGACCAATATTTAGTCAGAAACTGCTTTCCAACCCCTAAGGAATTGCTAAAAATTGTTTCAAAGCTTGTTTTAAATGGGAACCTAGCACTGGAATTTAGATTTTTCAATTAAAAAGTGTTTATATCCCTAATAGAGCTTTTTCACAGAGAGAGGGAGCAAAAATTGTCAAAGAAACGAAGTGTGCGACTGCAGTGACTGGCTCCTCGGAGCTTCAGCAGCGATGTCTCCTTGTCCTCCTTCTCCAAGGAGACAGCATCTTCCAGGCAGCACCATAAACCAGAGGATGTCTTGCAGAGTCACCTCCTACCCAAAATTTAGCAACCAGGAGGTGGGAAAAGAACAAGAACCCAAAGCACCTGCAAACCCTCACTCCCAGACAACGTTCCCAAATTCAATCCTGTTCTTCCCCTCAAGCAAAATACATTTCCAATCGCTCCTCTGAAGAACCATCATAGTCCTGAGGGAGGAACGTGGAGGAAGAAGGAAGGAAAGAGATTTTTCATGACTGTCGAGCTCTGAAACAAAAAGGTATTAATGCGTGGAGGAAAGCACCTTTGTCTGTCAGAAAAAAAATAGATGAAATAAAAAGATGTTTATGAAATATGGAGGTGTGCACTCATCTTCCATCAGGCTGCAGAAGCAACCCTGTCAGGGGCTCCCTGGCCATGGCTGGAGACATGCCAGTGTTTTCCCATGGAGCTCTTACTCCTGTTTTCCCTTGCCCAAAGTTCAGCTCAAATTTTCCATCTTCTGATGTCAAAACAGAAGATGGAATCTACAGAAGGGGGAGTAGAAAGGACAAAATAAGGGAGAAGGCACTACAAATGCTTGAGATAGGAGAGCAGGATGAGAAGAGGGCTTGTACAATCAGCAAATCTTGGGATCTCCAGCTAAAACCACTGGCTTGGACCCAAAGTCCTCCATCAGCCTCTCACCTGAAAAACAAGAGACTCCAGACTCACTCCAGACATCCATGCCCCATGCACCGCCTCCCTCTCCTCCATGCTTCTTACTGTGAGAATCCCATAAAAACCCAAGAACATTTAATGAAAGCATTGGTCAGATGTCCACCAGTCCCCCTGCTTTGCTAGTCTGCCTGAGCCTCTGCTTCCCAGCCCATGACACGTAGTTGGGTAAACACGTTGAGTATTAGAGCTTTCTCAAATGAAGAGAAATGGGCATCACCCATCAAAAGGTGGGGGTAAAGGGGCTGCTCCAACCAACCTGCACAGCTCCGTGTCGTGCCCTTCTGGTGGTAGCTATGTCAGGAAAAGCACAACACAGCGAGAGATGCCTCCTGCCAGCCCAGACCTGCTTGTACTGGGTGGGACAGAGATGTGTTCTGTGGGGTTGGCAGCCCCTGGCCCCAGCTCCTCTCTGTCCCCAGGCAGGTCCCCTGAGGTGGGGCTGAAGGAGCTGTTGGACAGTGGGCACAGCTTTGCATTCGCCCAAGTCTGTGACTTGTATCTGCTGGCAAGGCATTGCCACTCTCCAAGGAGCCCATGGGGACACTCCTGTCCTGAACACAAGCAGACCTGACCCCCTGGGCCTGAAGAGCAGAGAAAGGCCAGCATTCAGGTCTGTTTTTTTCAATATTGCTGAAATCACCCCGAAACAAGAGACCTATCAGCATCAGTGCAGAAGCTGCTGTCTCAGTGCCCATCTGTGGATGGAAATAGGGATCTGTCAAGTTTTTGTAGGGTGGATTGAAGAAGCTGCAGGAACTGACTCATCATGGAAATGTCACACTGGCAGAAACATCCACAGGAAAACACCGTGGGAAATCCACACGCAGTCAGAGAACGACATTTATGGTGGTGACGATATGTCTACAGGTTGACCCACCACCATCCACCTTGCGCCCACGCTGGCTCAGCTGGAGGGGTGACTGCTATAACCAGAATGACATCAACGTAAGGAAGAACAAAAGAACAGGGAGTCCTCAGGAGAGAGAACAGAGATGCTGAACCAGGTAGGTAGGTCTGTAGATGCTACATTATGCATACAGGAACACGGCTAACCCAGAAGGTAAATCAGGCAATTCGAGTGAGCTGTTTGAATAAACACCGAACAAAGGGAAACTCAATTAAATTTTAAAGGCGACACATTTTCAAATGGCGGGACTAAGCAGCATTTAAAGGAGATGATTGCTGCCAAGTTATTTCAAGCAAACAGGAGGCTATTTGGTTTATCTGTTTGAATGTGCCAACAATTAATATAGTAATCAGCATGTTCTCGAAGGGACAATTTTGAGAGGGTGACAAGGAGGACCAGGCCCTCAGTCAGAGTAGATTCACACCGGCTTGCTGTATCGCAGCCAGCCCTGCGCTAGCAGAGGGTTTGGCTCAAGCCCTCCTGGGGGGACGACATGCTGGGGGAGGTGACATCTCTTACATAAGGGCGGTGATGTGCCTCACACAGATGCAGATGGTGATGCTTCTCATACCACCCACAGCACAGATGGACTGTCAGTCATCACATTGAAAGTCATTCCAAGAGTGTGCCTACCCCAAGTCCAGCAGGGAAAAATTAAGTGCTCTTCTATCCACTAAACCTACCCTGCCTCACACTGCACAAGCACCAGAAGCAAAAATATTGTAGAAATAAGTCTGCTATTTATATAGCTCAGCAGATGAGATACAACAATAAAGATACTGAAGTCACCCTTTTGTTTAATATAAATTAAATGATGCTATACTTACAGATTCCCTTCCACCCAGGGATCCTGAAGAGCAACAACTTCCTTGCTGTGCAGATGGACCAGCTTCTGTCCTAAAGAGGTTAAAGGCTCAGGGCAGAGCTCTTGCCAGCCCACCTGCAGTGAACGTGTCTCTGCCTCCAAGCCATCCACGCTGACAATGTGCAGGGTCCTAAAATAAATAATTTCCAAAATGTTTTAATTTAATTTGGCTCCTGTGAGATCCTAGTGTCTCAGGAAAAGCATCCACATATCCCGGAGCAAAGGTTGTGTAGAGCCTTAGAGACAGAGGCAAAAAAGCAGCCAGAAATGAAGTAAAAAAAGAAAAAAGATTTAAAAAAAAAGTAGGAAGCTTTGAAAAATATTTCTGTCAAATATTTACCTTGCGTAACATATTTGTTAGAGACTGGGGGGATGAAGCCAAAAAAAGGCACTTTGCATTATTTCTCACTGAAGTCTTCTAAGAAATCATCTCTGTTTCCTAAGCTGTCTTTTAAAGGGCCTGGTTTTCCTTTTTTATTTTCCTTCTCTCCACAGCAGCTCAGTTATTGCCATTAAGAATTATTCCTTCCTCAAGAAAAGGATCTGCCCAAAAGAATCAAGGGAGGAGGGAGGAAGGAGACAGAAAAATCTCAATTTGAACTCTGCAAACCCCCAGTATTTTGATTAAATATCTCCAGTCCCCCTCTGGGGGTGTAAAACCTGTGCCAGGTGACCAGTGTGGATTGCAGCTTGTGTGTCACTACCTGCTCCCACAGGCAGCCTTGGAGAAGGAAGCAACCAAAAGCTAGTAAAATATAAGTGCAATAATTTTACTGAGCAAAGGCTAGTCAATAATGATTTATGGTAGGCACAGGGCTTTCTGAATGAAGTTCAGGATTCTGTGCACTCATCAAGGGCAAAAGGTACTGTGTAAGCGCTGCAGCACCTCTGGCTGGTGAAAAGAGGCTCAGTTGGTGGCCACCACCTCCCTCTCCAGCTCCAGTATACCATCAAGGCACATCACTGGCTGTGCAGGGGAGGGTCAGGCAGAACTGGGTTGCACCCATTCGAGAACATCACTCACAGGCGACCAGTACCCCCACTGTTTCTCACCTGGCTAACAGCTCAGTGATGTCTTCATGCTGCACCAAGCTGAGGGAGCAAGCTCAGGACACCCACCTCTAAAGGTACTCTCCATCATGTAGGGGACAGTTCCTGCCTGGAACAAGGGTTTAAAATCCATACAGAATGATACGGGATTGGAAGGGACCTCTGGAGATCTAGTCCAACCCCCCTGCCAAAGCAGGTCCACCTAGAGCAGGTTGCACAGGAACGTGTCCAGGTGGGTTTTGAATGTCTCCAGAGATGCAGAGCCCACCACCTCTCTGATCAGCCTGTTACAGTGCTGTCAGGATGCTGACAGCCTGTCCTGCCATGAGACTATCTCAAAAGGACTATTAAAAGATACATGTAAAACAACAAAAACAAACAAACAGAAACTATTTCATTATTATTTCCCATAGCGCTAGGTTCCTGAGAAGCCAGCAAACAAGCACTCTAGAAATTTTCTGATATGAGCTCCTATAGGTGATGTCACCTGCTAGGCTGCTTGGAACAAGTCCCTCCATCACTCATTAGTCCTGCTTTCTCTAGAAACAGCCTGGCTCAATTGCTTTTCAGCCTTCTGTTTGTGCTACTCCAACCTGCTCTCTGCTCTTCCAGGCTACACCTCTGGGGCAACTGGTCTGGTCTTCCACCACGTTGAACAAGGGATGGTCCATTTAAGACAAGTGCCATCCATAAATCTCAACTCTTTACAGCCCTGGTTGCAGCAGCATGTCCTTCTTGAGAAACACACCCAAGCCATATTTGAGTTGAGCCTCTTGAGAAACGTTGCTGTTCTTGCGTATGGTTTTTGAGGGTGAGTTTGCGCTATAAGCAATGGAAAACAACAGTAGCGTGAATGGCTCTGGCTCCGTTAAAGTCGCCATCACACTTGAGAAGTCCCATCCCATAGGGAACCGTATTACCCATACAACCCACAGCTCCTGCTCTGACACCTCATGTGTGCAAGCTGCTAAATGCTCCATTCTGTGCTTCTTCGTCCTCGCAGGTGTCAGTAAGCAGCCCTCATGCAGCAGCTGGCTGCTCCTTGCACTTCAGCTAACTGAGATCTGAAACAGCAGCCAGAGGAAACCCTCCTAGATGATCCATCTCCGTGAGCACGGCCAAGCCCGGCAACAGAGAGTTCGAGACCAGCTTGCTATTAGCGTCCTCCATTGCCCCCAGAGAGTTTTGAATTTAATCCCAGCTATTCCTCTTCTTCCAGGACAGTGGAGCCAGGCAGCACCACGGAGCTCAGTGGATTTGCTCTGGGAGGAAAAACAAATGATGCAATGGTGGAAGGCGTGAGTCTCTTACACTAACACAACTTGTCAAAAAGAGCCCCATCAGTTTGTCTGAGGATCAAGCTAGTTTGGAAATAGGCTAACCCAGCCCCTGGCCCTGTGCATGGTGAGTCTGCATTCATTACAGGATTAAACCTTAAGATAGGTGAACATTCCTTCCCATCAATTGACATTAACAAGGAAAGTCTCGCCAGGTTTTCCTGAAATGTGAGGGCTGAAGCGCAAAGGGAAATAAACAGCCCAGTGGGACAGAGGATGGGGGGAACGGGCCTGCAGATATCTGATGGCAAAATTATTAAAAGGAAAGGAAATTCACCATGGGAAGATGTCAGCACTCATTTGTGCGCATTTCTTGAGGTAGTACAACCCAGCATAACATTACTGCCCCCAATTCAGGATGGCCACAAGCTGGGCTGTGCACCCTCAGAGCTGTGCGTTCTGGAGAGGAGTTGGGGTATAGCATTGGGGCTCGAGTTATAGACATTCTCATACCAAGCAGGCGTTGGAGCAAATGGCCACATCACTGTCACGACTCCAGTGTTCAGTTATCTCAGGATTTGAAAAGGAAAAATCCTTTGTTTCCACCTTGTAAAGTACTCATAGCGCTGATGAGGAAGACAGAACCTGGATGCACATCTTTGGATAGCAAATTTGATTAGTTTCTGGAAAAAGGGAGTCTCTGAATGCAAGAGATCACTTCATGCTACAGTTAAGAGCATAGAAACCCAGGAATGTGACACTTCATTACCCTGCAGCCCATTTTGTTGATTAGAATCATTAGGATGTGAGAAGAAAATAGTTAATGTGCTGTAACCAATCTGCAAATGTTAGACAATCTCAATCATATGAAACTAATTTTAAGTGAAATGGGATGGTCTACAAATTACAGGCAAAGGATTGCTACAAAAGGTGCTGAGAAAGGCCAGCAGGAAAGTAACACACAGACAGATACCCCACCCAGGACAAAGGGTGGTGAGGAGAACACAGGCAGCAACTCTAAAACACCGCGGCCAAAATTATTAGTTGGCAAGGCTACAATGACAAACACAGATTTTGGGAGAGTTGTTCTTTTTCCCCCTTTAAATCATAAACATGTTTGGAAAAGCTAGATGTAAAGAAAATGAAAATAAAGAAGTAGCACTTGCCCAAATGTTGTACTGCGGTGTTTCATTTATTTTTCAACCCTCCTGTTTCTTGTCTGATTTGTACAACAATGTTTTTCCTCCCCCTCTCTCTAGAATTCATATTATAATCCTGCCTTGAGATGCTCATTTATCATCCCATCACTCAGAAAGCAAGCCATTTATCCTACTGTTCAAATATCATAGAATCACAGAACAGTTTGGGTTGGAAGGAACATTTTAAAGATCATCGAGTTCCAACCTCCCTGCAATGGGCAGCGACACCTCCCACCAGAGCAGGTTGCTCAAAGGCCCATCCAGCCCGGCCTTGAACACCTCCAGGGATGGGGCAGCCACAGCTTCTCTGGGCAACTTGTTCCAGCGTCTCATCTCTCACAGTAAAGAATTTCTTTCTAATATCTAATCTAAATATCCCCTCTTTCAATTTAAAATCATTACCCCTCATCCTATCTCTACACTCCTGATAAAGAGTCCCTCTCCAGCAGGTTCCCTTCAGATACTGGAAGGCTGCTATAAGGTCTCTCTGGAGTCTTCTCTCCCCTGGGCTGCACATCCCCAGCTCTCTCAATCTGTCTCCATAGGAGAGGTGCTCCAGCCCTCTGATCATCTTTGTGGCACTCCACTGGAACCACTTCAACAGGTCCATGTCCATCCTGTTCTGTGGACTCCAAAACTGGACACAGTACTCACAGCTGGGGTCTCACCAGAGCAGAACATAAGCAGAATTGCTTCCCCCAACCTGCTGGCCAAAATTCTTTCGATGCAGCACAGGATGCGGTTGTCTTCCCAGACCATCCAGACCTCAGGAGGAAGGTGGAAACTGGGGAGGGAGAGGAGAAAGCACTTTCCCTATTCCTTTTACATTGGTTATAAACTATGGAGGATGCCAATATCTAGCAGGCAAACATCTCATGCTCCTGACCCTTTTTTCCTCTCTTCCCCAAGAGCTGTTCTTTTCACACAGAGCTCTTTTTCAGAGGCAGCATTGTTTAGGGTCTCCATCCAAAGGAGAACTGGGCAGGATCAGGATAGAGGAGTAGCTCTTACCCCTGCCATGAAGCCAGATTCTGATCTCAGGAAAAATGTGTATAAGTGTAGAATAAACTACTCCCTTCACTGCAGCAACACAGGTGCGAGTCTCATCAGCCTGACCCATGCGTTGTCCAGCCCAACGCCATGATACCCACCCACTTGTCCCCTGCCCAACTCTGCTTCCTCCCACCAACATCCAGGAAAACCTGTGCCCAGAAAGCTTCCCTTTGCAACCACCTGCCTATTACTTAGCAAAGCACATACCTGTTAGCAGTTATTATCAACAAATTATACTGATCAAAAAAAGGATTTTCTTTAGCAGATTGCTCTAAGTGCAATCTCTCCCCCATCACCTCTTCCATACCATCGCCTTCCTTTCTCACAGAACTGTATGTAACTCACAAAATGAGAACATCTTAAACCACAGTAAATTATTTTATCCACTCCACTCCTCCTATCTTCCATCTCCTATTCCAGCCTTTTGCTATTGGGGGGCAGTAAAATCTGTTTTTAAACATGAAGCTGACACTGTAGTCTCATACTTTTCAGCAAAAATATGAAAAATAAAAAGCTAGCCATATACACATTTTATCACAGCAATAGTTAAATATGTCACACTAGCAATTCTGACAGATAATAGAAAGAAAAAAAATATTGAGGAGGTTTACAGCAGTTTAATGAAGGCTCTTGCACCAAATCTTGAACTCAAAGTTACAGTCAGAAATTTTGAAAAAAATAACTTACAGTGAAAAAGCTGATGAGAACTGCCCACCTAGTCATGGAATTAACTGCAGTTTAACGCTGTGCTTAAATACTCACCACACAACAGAAACGACCAAGGTACACACAATTCACTTCCATTCTCTTTTCAATTACATGTATTCATCATATAATTTAACCTCTGGAACTTACTCTGAAGAATGCAGAGGTTTGGTTTGGTTTTGTTGATGTTGGGGTTTTTTTTAAACACTCACTGGAAATAAATACTATTTAAAGAACACACGTGGAGTGCAATAAAATGAACACTTAGGCACTGGTACAGTCTAGTCCTCTTCAGCCCTCTACAGACTACTAGACAAGAAGTTTTAAACCACAGATGAAGTGGAGAGCAGGGCAGAGCTGTACAGATAGCGCAACAGGTTATGTACTACACAAGAGCACATCTGCAAAAGGTCCCAGGAGATTTTTGTTGAAGATGCAGCGTATCCACACCAAGTATATTGTGAAGGGCTTAATGTTTTCTGAGAAGGTGTGATTCTGATGGGACAATATATAAGGCATGTAAGTGTTTTCTCCTTGCTCTTGTATCCACACTTCATATTTCACTTCTCTGACCTTGAGATACTTCAGGTTCCAGGGGATCTGCCAGGACACAGCAAGTTTAGCTTCAGTCGTGCCCTGGATGGAGGCTTGACACTTGGCATCCCTCACTTTACCAGGGTAGAGGCTGCCAGACCACTTCTGCCTCTTAGGTCCAGGCTTAGACTTTACAGTCTGCCTGATGACATGGATGAGAGAAGGGATGTTCACCTTCGTGTCCTGGTAGGCACGGAATAGCCACTCAGGGTTGCGGCAGCAGAGGTGTCGCGGCACCTCTGTGCTCTTAATGATACGTTCTTGCTCAGCTTTGTCCAGGTGAGCTATCCCACCCTGATCCCAAGGTCTGTCTGGGTAGGTGACAGTGCCTTCCCTGTCGGTGTTCTGCCAGGCAATGTACTGCAGGTCCATGCCAGGAAGAGTTGCCAGGGTTTTGTAAGGAGTATAATGTTCAGGGTTGATGGCATAAGGAAAGAGCTCCACCACTGTGGCACCTCTTGGCAGGAACAGAGACATGACTAATTGCGCCCCATGCATGCTGACCAGCATGGACGCATTGCTGATCAACCGGACGATGTCAGAAAATGAATGCTCCTCTAGAGAGACAGTAATGGTTTTCATTTGAAACTCCTGAGCAAGAGCCAGGATTAGTTCTGCCTCATTTAGGATAAGTCTGTTGATTGTTCGACTGAACACTACAATGTACTCTTCACTGGAGCTCTCCTCCAAGCTGACGTTCAGCTTCTGCATCATGAATTTGGTGAACTGCCTGATCTCATTACCAGAAACCAAGATGTTCGCCTTTGGCCCTTGTGGCTGGACAAATCCATACTGGTACCAGGTGGTAATTTTGGACAGTCCCACATATGATTTCGTAAAGCAGAGGAGCCTGCCCAGGGTTTTAAGCTGATCCCTGAGGAGTGGCTGCTTGTTACTCAGTAACTTGTAGAGGTCAAAGTGAACACCTTCACTCCACCCTTCCATGAAGAAGAGCCGTGTCTCCAGATCTAACTCGGAGAACTGTTGCATGGTGTAATAAATGGGGAGGAGGTCGTCATGAAAAACATGCATCAGGTTGTCTGGGTTGAACCTGTTAGCGATCAGCGCCACATCAGGCACGAAGACCGGCTTTGGCATAAATTTCAGCGCAGCAGCTGGCAGTTCCACAAAGTTGAAGTACTGGGTGTTGTGATCTTCCACTGAGGAGAGGTCAAGCAGAGCCGGCTGGAACCTCCGGGAGCCCAGGTTGGGCAGCATGATTGAGGAGTTGCTGTGAAAGTAGACAAACTCCTCAGCCTCAGTAGAGTAGCAGAGGGACTCAAAGCGGCAGACGCGATCAGTGTGCATCCTGCCGGTGCACACCATCCTGGTACCATCCTCCACCAGCGCCTGGAGAGCTGCATGGTAGTCAATCTGAACCTGAGAGAGTTCCTGAGACTGACGGGTGAGGGCCAACTCCTCTTCAACCATGAAGACATGCTCTCGCAGCTTGATGTATTTCCACAGCACAGCAGCGAGGACAGACACGAGCAGTGCATTGAACACAGCTGCTATGTTCATTCTGTAGTTAGATCCTAGCAAGATGACAGGTGGGGAATGCAGTGGAGAGGAAACACATCATTAACACTCCTTGACATGGTGAGGGCAAAGACCTGTAGAAAATAAACCAAGAAAGGAAACATTTAAACATCAGCTCTACAGCTTCACTATAAATCATATTTTATAGACTAATCAAGAGAGTTTAGGTTTTTTTCAGCAATTTTTTCCCCCTTGCAGAGAACGAAGGAAAAGAAGAAATAAGAATGCCAAAGCACTGCCCAAAACTTAAAAAAAAATAAAAATAAACAGAACTGGGAGCGGCTCTATAGGAAGGCTTCCTCTTTCATATTCATTTCTACCCTTTCGAAGAAGCAAAGCAAAAGAGTTTGAGGATGAGCTCTCTGAGGTAGGTTCTCTGGGAACTTTGGCTCACTGCTTTCTGCAGACCAGTCCAACAAAGAAGAAAGCCAGAGCTACAATCGCTGGGTCACTCACACAGGGTCTGACAGACCTAGCTCCTTCTCTTGATCTGGCACAGGTGTTTTGCACGGTCGTGAGTACCCAACTGCCTCTTGCCTTTACTGCGCAGATAGTAATGGCACAAGAAGCATTGCCAAGTATAGATTTTGCTACACTCTATTCCAATGTTAAAAGTGAACCGTTGAACTTAACATTCAATTTAATTTTATCTGGGGGTTGGGGGAAGGACTTGCAGGTCTATGGACTGCCCTGTGGGAGACTCCCAAGTCACTCAGTGGTTTCTTTGGCTGCAATCCAGGATCAAAGGCTAGGAGCTCCCATCATCCTCCAAAAGAAATATTGGCATGGGAGTGAGGATATCTCCACTCTTTACATGAGGAACTGATGTTTTAATGAAACAATCAAATCTTCATTTAGCATGAGTCTGAGCTGTACCAGCACAGCCAACCCTTATACAAACGGGAAGGTAATACATTTGAAGTGTTTCCAGCGATGGTGTTTTCCCATCCCAACCTGAGAGTCTCTTCTGTGCTTCTCCAAGGCTTCCTTGTTCCTTTTTCCCCTATGGGAGAGATCCTGCCACTGTTTTCTTTCTATGCAGAAACACTACTGGCTTGTATCAGAGTATTGATACAAGAGTTCAACTGTGAACTTCAATTGAGGTATTGATTTAACTACAGTATTTACGGGCTCCAATTTTCATTATGCATCAAGGTTCACTGCTAGTCAGGCTGTAAATAATTACAGCCATGACTCAAAGGGAACTATAGGAAGGGAAATTTCTGATTGATATATACCTATTAGACTGTTTCTAACTGCAGTTTTTAAGGATAGCAATTTAAACTCCCTTTGATGCAAGTGTGGAGGGAAAGGAAAAAAGGCAATGTCTCAAGAACATGCTCTGACATCCCAAGCAATACTTCTTCAGCATTTTAACTGAGGGATGCTTGTTCTTATATGCCAGAATAGAGGAAGATAGCAAAGCATGTTTAGGACCAATGCAAACACCTTCTCAACTGTCAAGGGAATTCCTTTAAAAAGACAGATTGCAGCCTAAAAATTTGACCCTGCAATCTGGCTCATGCAGCTTGGAAATGAATGGAAAATCATTCATGGAATTCAATGATGTTAGAAGGGATCCCTACAGCTTCCGAGATCCCAACAGCCCACGGGATCCCTGTCTTAGGAAGAACCGAAGGTGCGTGGGAGACTGTATAATGCCAAAGAAATGAGTGCTAGCTGTAAGCCACACAGATTCAAGAGATGGTCTCTGGGGATCTGAGCAACAAATTCATTTCAATTTCAGAGCAGTTCTAGCTACTCAAATGGAACAGAAATGAAGTTCACCTCCTTTGGCGAGTGGTCTGAAAAACTGTCTCATTTAGCAACTCTATAAAAGAAAGCAGGAAATTAAAAAGGTGGTGTTTTGATTTCAGCCGTGGAAAAGCAAATGGGAAGGGCCTCAGAGTGGTCATCTAATTACCAGGACAGGATCAGCTCTCCCTAAACAACTCCCCCCAAATGTTTATCTATCTCATTCTTAATATATAATAATCTCTTCAGCCAGTCTCTAGCAATAAAGGTTTGAAGGGCTGGATGGGGCTTTGAGCAACCTGCTCTAGTGGGAGGCGTCCCTGCCCATAGCAGGAGTTTTGGAACTCAATGATCCTTGATGTCCATTCCAACTCTAACCATTCTATAATTCTATGACTATGATAAGCTCTTCCCTAGCACTCAGCTTTTGTTTCCACCATCTCAGTTTAGACCTGGTCTTGTCCCTGGTGCCACAGATCCCTTGCACAAACAAATGATGGCTGTCACATCACCTCTCAGTCTTCCCTTCTCTATAGCAGAGGATGACTGCTGGTCCTGATGGCTTTGCAACTCTCAGTGATGGCTGTTCCATGGACAATCTTGAATGGAAACCTATTGGGGACAGTGGTATATCACTTGGTTTTGCTCTACTAATGCAACCAAACTAGTTTTCAGGAAAAGAAATTTTTGATGGGGATGGTTCTTAAGTTTTTTGTTGGTACCAAATTTCCAAAGCTTCATTTTACTTTTGTACTATCATTAAGAGGTATCTAACTGTACCATCCAATTCTCCATGTAACCTCTCCATTACAGACCTCTCATCTTGTGAGTACTTAAAATTACTTCAGCAGCATCACCAAGATGGTCAAGACCAAGAAGCCACATGTAAAGCCTGCTAGCCAGTACATGAAGGAGATCTTTAACAACCAAGTCCTCTGCCTCAAGCACAGAGTTTAAATGGGCATTGTGAGTCAGCACAACTTGCAAGAAACTGACAGAGGAGGAAAACCACACAACCTCTTCATTATTCCAGTATGGTTGGGAAAGTGTGTATGTGTGGGTGTTTCAAAGGCATCAGAAGCCAGAAGTCCATAAGAACATCACTGACACAACCTACATTTCATAAGCATCTCAGTGGTGGAGAGATCTGTCAACCATTATAAACCCCTCGAGCTGAGCAGGCCTCCTTGGAAACAGCCTGTTCTAATGTTTCACCCCTGACTGATTTGTTTTCTCCCCTCTATCCCCAAGGGAAGGGCATAAGAGGCACTTCAGAGATGCAGCCTGATGGATGGAGCCAACGTCCAGAGGTTAGCAGTTTTCATTTCAGACTCTGCTGCAACAATACCCACTAAACGGCTACAAATGAACAACTCAGCTTTTTAATAAAAATCACCTTCAAGGCCCTCCTCCATCTCTTCTCTCACTGCAGCTCTTTCATTTCCCTGCACTTAGCTGAAGTGAGTGCATGTGCTTTAGCCAACCAGGTGTCAGAAATGAATGTTAAAAGCTAGCACAATGCTAAAGGAATCCATCTTCGTTCCTTCGTGCCAATTTGTAAATCCTGGTTCATGCTGCTTGGCTGAAGGCTGTTTTTGATAGAAACAGGAGACATGGACAGGAAAGGGTGTCACAGGCAGAACTGACAGGAGAATTTCACAGGTATGCAGGGAACATTCTCGATTCTTTGCCTGTTTTCCCATATTTTATCACCCACTTCTTTTTTAATTTGATGCTTTCAATGAACACAGACCTTAGAGAACTAAAATCTTTGATCCTTCAAAGACAGACAGAATACAAATAGTAACAAACCATCCTGCTGTTTGCTTTTACAGACCCGGGAGAGGCTGCACCAAGGGGCTAAAGGCAAACAAACATTCTGCAGGTCCTCTGGTTCCTAAGCCCCCCAAGCTGAGGTCAGTTGTTAAGTGCTGTTGGCAGCAGCAGCCCCAGGATGGGAAGCTATTCCTGAAGGCAGTAAGTAACTCTGAACGAGGTGAAAGCATTTAGTCTTCCACGTGAAGAGAGTTGCTTCACAATAAAAGAAAATTTCGTTAGTAAATCTCCCTCACAAAATGGGTCTAGAGCTGCCAATCCCCTCCCATGGTGTCATCAGAGAACATCTTAAGAACTAAAATGCATTTGCAGAAGTGGCAGGCCAGACACAGCTACTCTCCTTAAGAGAAGCGTCCTCTGCGCTGTTTCTTTCTAGATGTAGGTCAGCACCTAGACCACTCACAGCCCTAGTTGCCCAAAGACTATCTCCCCCACAATTCCCACCACACTCATCCAACGTTCTCACTTCCCAGTGACACTGGGATAACCACAGCTTTGCTCCATGTGAGAAATATGCCCCAATTACCAAGGAAATTGTTTGGACTGACTTTTTTTCTTTTTCTTTTTCTTTTTTTTTTTTTTTGCTCTCCGCTTTGAAATCCTAAAGCACCATCATTCAGCAAGAGAAGACACAACAGCTGATACATGAGAGCTGAGCTGGAAGAGACACGCACGTAAAAGCAGCACAGAGCTTCTTGTTGCCAAGCTGGCAGAGGGCAATGATGCCCCATGGGAGGGGACAGGATGTGCCCTTGAGGACTCCTGTCTCCCTCTCCCATTCCTACTTCTCTCAGAAGTGGCAGATTTCCCCAGCATTGACACTGAAAGGGCAGCGGGGCAGCTGACCTACAGCGCTACACAGCCAGAGCTGCGGAGCTCGACAAACACGCTGGCACAGGGGCAGCTCAAGACCTCGCAAGGGAAAGAAGTTCATGTCCCAAGGTTTGCAGCTCAGCCACAATGGATACACTCCAGAGGCTAAGAGCCTGTGGGAGGGGTTCTATTTTTGGTCAGCTTATTTTCCTCTTTTTTCAAAAGAGATCACAGCCATGAAGAGCTTACCACATTTCTCTTTTTCCACCCTCGCTAACTTAGCAAAAGGGTCAGCTCTTCAACCTGTCAGCCTAGATACCGCTGCTCTAACTAGCGCTGATTACTGGTGAGCAGGTGAAGACTTCAGGAGCATTGATCTGGTGCACCTCTGGCAGAAACTTTGAGCATCTTTGCAGGTCAGTAGTATTCTCATGGAAGTTTGGACACAGTAGCACCTCCTCCACATTAGCAGCTGGTCACCTGATGCTTTAAACATCCTCAGAAGTGGGAAAGCAACAGGAAGCATAGATGGAGAAGCTGTTCTTTGTCTCTTGTTAACATGTCTAAGAAATCAAAGTGGGATGGATGGGAGAGATGGATTTCTACTAACAGGCAGTTGGCATAAATGAATCCAAACAGTCCTTTAAGAAACAAATTCTCTTGTTCTTTTTTCAACTGTGAAACCAGGGTAGGATGAATCACTACTTTAAACCTATTAATATGATGGAAAGCTATTAATATGAATATTTTAAATCTCTTACCATTTAAAAAAATACAACCTAGGTATGAAATTGGGAGAAAAGTNACAAAAAAAGTCACAAAGAATACCAGAGGAACAAAACAAGACCTTGATTAGGGAGACCAAGGTTCACACCTAGAGTGAACAGCACATCTAAATGGGGACCACCTACTCCTGCAGGTATAAACTAAAGGAGAAGTGCTGGTTTTGTCTACTTAGACATTGCCAAGCTTTTGTTATCGACTGCCCAAGCATTTTCCAAGCCAGCACTCAGTTTTCAGGGCTACAGCAGGCTAAAAAACCATCACAAAATGGGAACAAATGCATGAAGGACACTTTTCCAGAAAGCATTACCACTCTGCGCAGAGACAGAATTGCCTCTGCACGGAGGCTAACAGGTTTGGCCAAGCTGACCAGCTTCCTGCAGAGCCTGCCAGTCATGACAGTGGTGGGGCAGGGAGCTGATATTCCTTTCTCATGGATGTTTTCCCCATCAGCACTCCCTACCCCCATATCCGTCTCTTGCTAGGCTGGCTTTCCAAGAGTGGCACAGGAAAAATAAAGCATGCAAACATGGCATTTCACACTCCCCCTGCAAAACGTCTTCTGTTCTTTCTCCCATCCCTGATGCAAAAGGCTTAGCTAAGGATGCAGTATATGTAATACATGCAGTTTTAAATATCTACTTCATTCATGCTCAAAGCAGAAGTTGCTAGAAGGCAACTTTCCTGATTGGAAGGAGGGGGAGTTAGGATTCAGCAGCCAAGAACCAGCTTTTATTCTCATCTCTGTCACAGATTCCCACAGAACTACAAGCGAGTCAATCCCCACTTATTCACTGTATTTGTTTAATGAGATACATGTATCTTTCACAGTACATATCACATTAAAGAAAGGATGGTACACTGAATGACTGATATACTGGAACATTTTCTTTGTAAAAAACAGCCAAGTGTAGAAGTGCTGACTTTTTAAACAGCAAAAGAGTATATTCTCGAAGGGAACAAACCCAGCAGTTTAAAATACAAGTATCATTAATGAAGCTTGATATAAAGAGGGGATATGAAAAATAAAAAGATCTTAACTCTGCAGCTTCAAGTGGAATTTGAAATACAAAACTTTGTGTAAAAAAAGAAAATAAAAGTGTAACTTTAAAAAAAAAAAAACAAACACCACAACACCCTTTTTTTTTAGGTTACTTAGATATCTATAGACAGTTGTAATCAAAGTAAGGTTTATCTTCAGCTTTTACGGTTTAGCGTAAGACAGAAACAGAAAGCAAAATTGTAAATCTTTCTGTAAAAGACTGCAATGAAGGAGGCTGAGGCTCTGTGCAATAGTTCCTACTGCAAACATACCTTCCATACAAACAGGAGAATATTGGTGGCTATTAGATGCCTTCCAGTTGCGCTTATGGATGGAAAATCTGAGTTTTCTTCCATTTAATTTCAGAGGCTGTGAGTGCTGGAGTACGAAGGGATCCACCCTGACTTTCAGGTTGACTAGCAGCCATTGATTTAATATTTGTTGATACTGCTGTCTTGATCTACAAAAGAGCAGGTAAGAAAAAAATCCAATACTGATCAGTCAATGCATATGACTGTGAAACTGAGCTATAAGTATGAATCTAAAAAGAATACTTCTTGGGCTTTTAAGGTCTGTATTTCCAAATCTCTTCTCCAACTAGAATGACATGTTGCATGAAATTCTTGCCACAAAGGAACCCTGATCTCCAGAAAATTATCCTAAACGAGATGCATTTCTGATAATCTTAAGGTGGGAGGTAAAAGAAAAATGTGCTAGAAAAGGAAAGGAAAAAAAAAAAAGTACACATCAGTCCTCAACCTTCTGACAATCCCAAGCCTAAAGATGAAAACTCAAGGTACTCCAAACCACCACGGCTAGGCAGAGAGGGAAGGTTAACAGAGTTCACTCCAGCTGATCTTTGCTCACCCAAGTATCCCATCAAAATCTATCAGGATATATTTGCATTAACAGCACTGACATATGAGTAACAAAACCCTCCTTTCGCCTACTCTCTTGCTTTTAGTCTGTAAGCAAGATGCCTTTGTCAGAAAGAAAAACGTGTCAGAGAGCAGCAGGATTATCTTACTTCAGCGGTCTTCCTAAAGCAAAGACGGAGTGGGGGTGGCTGAAGGGAAAATCTACTAATGCTGCAAAAGTAAATTTAAAAGAATATGATGCAAAATCCCGAAGTACTGAACAAGATGAGCTTCAGCCGCTCCAACTATGCCTTTGGGCTTTAGCTGCCATTTGTTATTCTCTGAATTTTATCTATCCTTCCTTTCTTTATCCTCTGACAGGAAGAATACCTGTGTTATTTGCATATTGGGACTGGTGCTCAGCAGCCTTTGCAGCCTAAGCTCTCCTTGCTTCCCATCAGCATGGTGCTTGGGATCACTCCTGTATGCTGCAAATTCTAAGCAGGAGCCAAAATTGTTCGGAGCACAGTGCAGCCAATAAGAACAGCGAAAATCCCTCCTTGGTTACCACAACCTCTACATTAGCATGTTTTTAGGGGAGAGTGAATAAAACCCAAAGTAATCCCCAAGCAGCACCTGTCCAGTAAGAAATACATTTCTGAAAACCTACAGAAATTCAGTCCAGATCACAGATGTTTTCCCCATGAGACTTTTGTTTAAAAATGATAAAGCAAACCACCAGTCAAACAAAGACAGACTACAAAGACCTGGGATTACAAACGAACTACTGACCTCCTTCCCAAACATGCAAAGCCACAGAGGAGAGATTCAGTGTGAAGTTGCAGGAGGCGGGGGGAAGCAAGAAGACAGTATCAAAACCCATGGTACCCCCCCCCTGCTCCACCCCTGAAGTACACTGCAGCGGGGAATGCCAACAAAAACTGAATTCAGAGCCGTATGTGATCAGCACAGCAAACACAGCACAGTTACAGTTAACACCCAGCAAAGAAACGCAGTAATTCACAGCATCTGCAACCTTTTTTAATCTTGGAAGTGCTATCACTGGCAGATGAGTGTTTCAGCACATGCACGCATACCTGGTGTTGCTAAATAAAAGGAAAAGCTATCCGGTGCCTCTTTCACAGAAGAAAAAAAAAAAAAAAAAAAAAAANAAAAAAAGACATCTCAAAGCTACATTCTGCAGGGGAAGGAACACTCTCCAGTCCTCTTCTTACCCCACCACCACAGAGAAAAAGAAAAAAAAAATAGTACCTAACGGCTCTGAGCACAGTAACCCGTGCACCATCTGCAGACTGAAGTACCTTTCTCCCCCAGGTCTGAGCATGCTCTGTCTGTCAGCAGTGTCCTATCGCTCCAGCTGGCTCACCTCAATTTGTTAGCCTCCCAGAGGTCAGCCTTGCATGCAGGATGATTTGCTGCAGTATTCCTGCAAATCCCCAAAGGGCAGCCACACTGAAACAAACACCATCGGGCGGTTGCCACAAAGCCCAGTACGTCTTGGGTGACAGACGGTAAACTAGTCTTGGGAACACACACACCCCTATCTTAGAAATCTTGCTTTTAGATATTATCAATGCCACAGCTACTCCAAACACTTCACACAAAAGAACAAAACAATAGGAGAGAAAGGAAAAAAAATGCCCCTTGCTAGAGATGTGAAAGCCATTCAGCATGCTTTCTAGCAATTCCCTTGGCACCAGGGAAGCGATTTCCCAGCTGCGATGGCCAGCAAATGGCTTAGTATTGGACAAGCCTGCGAGTGCCCTCCTTCAGAGATCCAGGGAACCATAGTTTTGAAATGAAATAATCTTTTTCATGGTGGAAACAGTAATTCCTACATATAAGGGCACAGAAATGAACCAGGACTTGTACAAATCTCTCACTGCATCCAAGCTGAAGGTCATGGAGGCAAACGTGTCTTACACCAACCTTTTCAGCACAGCTTGAACGTGTGCAGACTGAGCAGCTCCTTGAAGACAGCAAACCAGGCAGCATGGACAAGGAACATTTCAAGTCCTAATTCCACAACTGGATCTACATGCAGGATCAGAAGAGCAGCCCAGTTCGGCCCACAGCACTCACCAAAAAGCGCATGGCAGAAAGTCACACCACTAAACACAGTTATTAGGAGTGAGATCCCAGCCCTGTAGGGACATGCTTGCAGACAGATCACAAGGAAACATAAGGCTTGCTGCAAAAGTGTTGTCCATATCTTTGCAGGATACATTTTGGTGATTATCTGGAAGGCTTTTTCCTTTAAGTGAGACCAAACAAGTGAAATAAGAATGAGGAAAAGAAGGAAAAGTTCTTTAATAGCCATGTGTACACACGTCTATACAGACACTCTCAGATGAAGAACAACCATTTTACGTAAGGAAAAACAGGACAGAGGATTAGGCTTTTGTTACTGTCAGGAATTATCATCTCTATCAAAATGAAGAAATTCAAATGGTTCTGCATTAAAAAAAATACAACTAGATAAGATATTGAGTACTCAAAACTCTTAAATAGGAGAAAGTCTGGCAGCTACAAGAGTGTCCTGGTTTGAGGTAGAACACAACAGATTTATTGGCCCTGAGACTCTTAATCCCAGGCATAGGTTTGAGTCCAGTGTTGGGCACCAAGAAATCTGTCATGGTTTAGGCCAGATTGGCCAATAGATGGTCTCCCTGCACCTCGCAATCCACAAGGAGGAGGAGGAGAGATAAAGAGAATTATGAGTTTAGGAGGAACTAAACTATATATTAATAATAAATACAAAGGAACTGAAATAGATATATAATATATACAAAACTGCATCAAGCTCCCAGGATGACAACACTGTCAGGCACTGGGGAAGTCCCAGACTGAACTCTGTGATGGATGGGAACTGGATTCCAACTGTTCCAGTCAAGAACACCCAGTGAGGAACGATACACTTTGAATCACAGGAGCAATAATACAGTCCAATATTAAGTGCTGCAATACCCTGTAACTTTTGGGGTGTGGATTCAAGACTGCCATTCTGAACAAAGCCATGGTCAGATCTGAGAAATGCGGGTGTCATTCAGCATCACACATGCAAGTTAAAAGCCAAATACAGAAAAAAAAACATAAACAGAAAGAAACAAAGAGTAAACCCAAATAACATTCTGCAAAATCAACAACAGCTTCTTGACAAAGCTAGACCTTCAAAAATGAGCCTGACAACATGATGAATAAATACAATTCTTATGTCTACTAAACTAGGGCATCACAAAAGTAAACCAGACATTTTTCTCATCTCCTGCTCTTCAGTGCTGCTTTTTGATCCCTGCTTTCTCAGTAGAGAACAAGCAAAATGGTTCTGGCCCACCTGGAAACATTAAAAGCCACCAGGATGAAAGGACAAGGTGCCATCCACTTCAGTACCCTCCCTCCAGGCCTGTGCCACCTATTCCCACCTATTCCTTCCCTGCCTATAAGTCAAGGCAGGCTTTGAACTACTGCATAAGCCTATGCACCTCCTGTCCTGAGATGGTCCCCAAGAGACACTGGTCAATCACAGCTGCTCGAGGGAAATAAATAAAGAGAGGAAATAGAAGAAATCCCCTCTTTGGCAGGCCCACACAGTGTCCCCAGCCTACCCTGTTAGGACTAAGGATATCCACAGTTACCTTTGTCTTTTCACCTCATCTCATTGCCCTCTGACACCTCTTAATGCAAAGTTACTATTTTGTGTGGAACAAGCCAGATGTTTTTGATTGTAATTTTTAAAGTTGAGGAGTGGAATTAGATTTGCAGTTGACTTTGGTTGAAGAAACACATTTTGACTTTGTGTTTTCTGGCACTCCAGGTAGCTCCACCACATGACCGAGCTTCCACCAATGCTAACAGGAGGCCTTCCACTGACTTGACAGATCTTCACCTCCAGTTAGGGACTTTATGGTGAGACCCTGGACAATCCAGAGATAACCTGCTGGGCTCCTTCTCTTAGACAAGCATTGATTTTAATGGAGAAGAAAGTACAACGTTTACAACATTTATTTATGAATAAGCTTCTCCCCTACCCCTGGAATGAAGTATATGCATAGACTTAAAGTACAATTTATCCCATCACATGGAGTCAGATAGTTTAATCCTAGTCCTGAAGAGGGTACTATTGTCAATTGGCCACACCACAAAGTAACTGAACAAAATTACATCATTAAAGGGCGGAAACATAGTTAAATAAATCAAACAACTCTGAAATAATAACTATTACCACTGCTGCACCATGAGGCACTACCTGTGGCAGCCCCAAGCTCTTTTCAAATAGTCAACACCAGCAGCATACAGTAAGTCTGTGAGGTATGAATAGGTTTTCTTGGCTCAGAACTAAGAGTTTGATAAATATTTCATACCCTTCATAAAGTTGCAGCCTCCAAAAACAACGCCACAAAAGAACAACAGTTAACATTTTTGAAACTCCTAAATAATACTTGGCAAGCTAGCAAAGAAGCCTGAATAGGCCCCTCTTGGTCAAGGACTGACAAAGAACAGGTAAATCATCATTTACTGAATCTTTGTCTTGCATGTACGTGTTGCAGGGGTGCCTGCGTCATTCCGAGTCATGGCATTTATTATTTATAGTCCCAGAAGTACGCTCTATAAGAAATTGTTCTTCCTGCAGTGCTTTTCAACCAAAAGTGCATCTCAATTTGAGAGCACAAAAAAATTTCATGCCTGAACTGATGAAAAAAAGTCCTTGTATTGACAAATACACAAGGAGAGAAAAGGAAGGGTTTCTGGACACCAAGATGAGAATACCACACACTGAGGATGGCATTTTGATTCTGCAGAAGCTAACATTAAAACTGATGTGAAAAGGATCAGGACTTCAGCTAAATATTGAAAATTCCTAGCAAGAATATATTTTGTCAGGTAAAAAGGTATTTTTTGGAGAGTATCTCAATGGCTAAACTAGCTCAACTCCTGCAAACATAATGTACTCTCAGGCTTAAGAGATGTAGGATTCAAGTTTTATATAAATATTAGGTTTACAAAGGCGTAAGTACAATCAAACATATTGCACACACACTTAGGTTACATGTGTCTGCATCAACCTGACAGATTCATAGATATTCATTCTCCTCCACAGAGATGTGCATGTTATAAAATATAAACTTGTTACGGAAAGGCACACTAGCTATCTGAATTTGTCATATGCTAAATTACTCACTCAAACAATCCCTCTGTCCCCTATCAGGAACTATCTTAGCAGCACTGCAGGGACACACTGACTGGTTCCTGCAGCTATATGCAATGTGTGTTCAGATGAATGGCGTGGGACAGTCACCTGCTACTTTCCAGGGCAGGACACGGCTTCAGTAGCTGTTCTGGCCCAAGCTAGATGTCACTTGTGCTCTTTCAGGTTCCCATTCTGCCGTCAGTAATGACAGGCCAGTAAGGTGACACAGATAAACCAATTCTCTCTCCTACAGCTATGCGAACTGTGTATCTGCAAATATAATTAGTGCCTATGTGTCTGTAAAGGAAGCAGAGATAATTCATGCTCATAAGAGCAGCTTGGTAAGTAAATGATGTTCACCTAGCCTGACATGATAAACCAAGGATAAAACATTGCTTGCCAGAGCCCTGGGTATTGCTCATGGCCTCACCACAGTGCTTCCCGCAGCTCACTATTTGTTAACTATTTTTACATAGTGGGCATAACATTATCTGCCCTCTCAGATGACACTTTAATATTGGGCTTTTATCACCACAACATCACCCGAAGAAACACATCTCCCATTTTAGAGATGAAAAGATTGAAACTGTCAAAGGGATCTGGGTAGGAGACATGACACCAGCAGCCACAAATATGGTAGCAGCTTCCTGTGAAAAATCCACCAACACTCAAACCATCCTGTGTAACTCAAGGCTGTATTCATCTCCATGGGCTCCAGGGCTGAAGACAGGAGTGTGGGCCTCCAATATCGCAGGTGAGAGTTTAAACATCATAAAGGACAAAGAGGATTACATTATCAGCGCTATCGCTCTGAAAGAGTGGTTGGCAGAGCAGCCATAAGCCTGACGTGCTCTGCTCCCAACACACCTTCCCAACTTCTATCCCCATCCATGTTTCCCATGCAGAGGGCCATGGGGCCTCCTGCATGCCTGGGAGACACTCTGCAGCCACAACTTAGCCTGAGATTGGAGATCCTGTTAGCAGGGACTTGTCCTAAGAAGGACAGAGGAAAAGGAAAAAAGAACAGACTCTTCCTGTCTGTTGAGACAAAGTAGTCATAACCAGCACATCTCATAGATATCTCAGGAAATTAGGATGCTAATACTACAGCAAAATATGTCTGTTGAAAGGAAAAATGTCCTTGAATGTGAACATCCTAGGGGTGCCAAGGTTCGTAAAAGAAAAAGAACAGAAATACAAAACTTGCATTTTAGACTAAACAACAGAACTGTTAGGCACTTTGACAGATCTGTTGTGGTGAAGAGCTAACAAGTGTGCACAAGTATCTGAAGGACGGAGTTAAGATGTCCAAGCATTTCACTGCCTTCACTGGATTATGCACCTGTTTACAAGTGGGCTGCAGTTACTCCAGAACCAATGAGAACATCTCAGTGCACAAGCAGGATTTACTGCAGGCCTGTTCCATGAAGCTGTCTTTGCCCTAAGCTTCCACTTTGTGCTTTCCTAAAAGCCCTGGAGAACCAAAACCTACAAAGCAAAATCCTAGTACTTCAGGGAAAGAACTCCACAAGGAGGCAGCAACAGCATCTACAATCTTGATCAAAACAGCAGTTTCGATCCAAGCTGGAGTGTGTGCTTCAATTAGCCAGTCTCTGACAAATGCCTGGAGGTGCCTAGCACAGCAGCGTGACAGCAATGTAGTTCAGAGCCAAGGTAAAGGAGAATCTAAATCAAATTAGGGGAAATAAAAAGGTTTACTGCCATTTTGAATCCACAAATTGCAAATAGATTGTTTTACCTCCAACAGGCCCTGCAGCCACACCTGTACACCACAGCCTCACATCTGTAGCCAGCATATAATCCAACCCTATCCATAAGATAGTAGTATAATATCAACAATTCATAGGAGCACAGTATTATGCATATTATATATATATATATATATATAGTATGCATACATCCCGGAGTCCTGAGGGAATTGGCTGATGCAGTTGCTAAGCCACTATCCATGATATCCCTGGTGACTGGAAAAAGGGAAATATTGCAACTGTTTTCAGAAAGGGTAGAATGGAGGAGCTTGGGAACTACCAGCCTGTCAGCCTCACCTCTGTGCCTAGGAAGATCATGGAACAGATCTTCCTAGAAATTATGGTAAGGCACCTGGAAGACAGGGAGGATATCTGTGACAGCCAGCATGGCTTTACCAAGGGCATGTCCTGCCTGACCAACCTATTGGCCTTCTATGATAGAGTGACTGCAACAGTGGACAAAGGAAGAGCCTGGGATGGCTACCTGGACTTCTGTAAGGCCTTTGACATGGTTGCCTACAATATTCTGCTCTCTACATTGGACAGGTATGGACTTGATTGGTAGACTATTCAGTGGATGAGAAATCGGTTGGGTGGTCACACCTAGTGCATAGAGGTCAACAGCTCAATGTCACTGATCTTTATCTGGACAAGTGGTGTCCCTCAGGGTTCCATACTGCAATCAGTACTATTTAATATGTTCATCAGTGACATACACAGTGTGATTAAAGGCACTCTCAGCAAGTTTGCAGATAACACCAAGCTGGTTGGTGAAGTTGACATGCATGAAGGACAGGATGCCACCTAGATGGACCTGCACAAGCTCAAGAAGTGGGCCCAAGTGAACCTCATGAAGTTTAACAAGGCCAAGT
>VZRU01008483.1:78898-95227 GCA_013398155.1 Pedionomus torquatus
ACAATATTCTGCTCTCTACATTGGACAGGTATAGACTTGATTGGTAGACTATTCAGTGGATGAGAAATCGGTTGGGTGGTCACACCTAGTGCATAGAGGTCAACAGCTCAATGTCACCGATCTTTATCTGGACAAGTGGTGTCCCTCAGGGTTCCATACTGCAATCAGTACTATTTAATATGTTCATCAGTGACATACACAGTGTGATTAAAGGCACTCTCAGCAAGTTTGCAGATAACACCAAGCTGGTTGGTGAAGCTGACATGCATGAGGGACAGGATGCCACCTAGATGGACCTGCACAAGCTCAAGAAGTGGGCCCAAGTGAACCTCATGAAGTTTAACAAGGCCAAGTACAAGGTCTTACACCTGGGTAAGGGCAACCAACCCTCAGTATCAATACAGGCTGGGGGACGAAATGATTGAGAGCAGCCCCCAAGCAGTACTTGGGGGTACTGGTGGATGTAAAATTGGACAAGAGCTGACAATGTGTGCTTGCAGCCCATCCTGCGCTGCATCAAAAGAAGCATGGCCAGCAGGACTACTCTGCTCTGGTGAGACCCCACTTGAGGACTGCATCCAGATCTGGGGCCCTCAGCACAGGAAACATATGTATCTGTTGGAGCGGGTCCAGAGGAGGGCCATAAAAATTATTAGAGGGGTGGAACATCTCTCCTATGATAAAAGGCTGAGGGTTAGGGTCATTCAGCCTGGAGAAGAGAAGGCTCTGGAGAGACCTTACTGCAGCCTTCCAGTACCTAAAGGGGGCTTATAAGAGAGTCAGGGACAAACATTTCAGCAGGACTTATTGGGATAGGATGAGAGATAATGATTTTAAATCAGAAGAGGGTAGATTCAGAGTAGATATAAGGAAGACATTTTTTAGAATGAGGGTGGTGAAACACTGGCACAGGTTGCCCACAGGTTGGTAGATGCCCTATCCCTGGAAACATTCAAGGTCAGGTTGGATGAGGCTCTGAGCAACCTGGTCTCCTTGAAAGTGTCTGTGCTTATTGCAGGAAGGTGGGACTAGCTGACTTTTAAAGGTCCCTTCCAAGACAGACTATTCTATGATTATTGGATACGGCCTGCCTCTAGTGTAATCACTTAGACTGATGCTAAAAGAGCACAAAACTTCTACATTCTGGGTTGGCAGCACATCTCAGGGGTGTTAATATTCACAAGAAAATTCAGAACAGAGCGTAAGGTCTCACGAATCATCTAAAATAACTTATACTGGAGCAGAAAAAAGGGATTATCCTGACAGCATAGGCCACAGGACTGAAAAGTGTCTGCTGGCCAATTTAAACACTTCCTTAAAAATGTTTTTCAATTAGTACTTAAATACCCTAGTCTGACTTTCCCTGTGGAAAAGAACAGTTCCTATCTTGTCTCTCATCTGATTACAGTATCATCAGAGGGCCCAGCAGAGCAGTAGTAACACATGGCTGTGGGCCAGGCATTTACTGTTTCAAATGTTGCTCTGAGGGCTACCACTGCTACTGACAGGGAAAGAGAAGAAAGCAATATGAATCATCTCTCTCGGCTTCAATGTGAACCACTGCATGCAATAGGGAAAGTGTGATGAATACACCGAGTTACTTGTACAAAACCATTCCGACTCCTCCAGGTGTCATATGCAACAATTTACAGTTCAATAGCTAGAAAGAACTTCTTTGTGCCCTTGGCAGCTTGAAAATTCATGGAAGGACTATTGAATCTAGGCATATTTATCAAGGGCACAGCAGCAAGATGAAGAGGTTCAAGCCTGATTTGAGGTTGTTCTTTTTTTTTCAGTAAGACTTGCTGTTCTATTTATTTGAATAGCAATAAAAAAATAAGGTGGTTAATTTTCGCCCCATAAATCCCACCAATAAATCAATGCATTATTTTCCTACAGCCCACCTTCGCACACCGCCTCCATAGAGGTTACAACAGCCCCATAAATAGCTGATATGACATTTAATACACACGAGAGGGACAGAGTTTCAGAGCAAAAGCAGAAAGTATCTGTCAGGAGGGAAACACCTGCAAACCTACCAACATAGTTGCTATTCACTGCTGTCCCTTCAGTAATAGGAGCTTTCTTGCTCAACTCTGCTACAGCAATTCATTTCTGTTCCCTTCCTTCCCACTGACAAGATTTGCTGCCTCTGTTGAGTCAAATGCTGAGTCAAGTATTTGGCAATGAGAATCTCTTCAAATAACTGAAGTGTAACCCAACTGTCACTGAAAGAAGAGCAACATCAGCCCAATAAACCAACTGCTGTTTAAAACAGCAGCACTTAAAAACATCTGCCCTGTTCATTATGCATGGCTCTGGCGCCATGTGCAGACATTTGCAAAGCCAAGAAGAGTGGTCTTTCAGCTACTTTACAAAGTATTTCAAGACATCAAGGGCACTGCGGGCAGCAACATGCATCAAGATTTGCTTCTCTACCTCTAGACTTCTGCTAGCATTGCTGCTGATGCAGCTATTCCCCACAGAAGCCATCTAGCTATTACGAACACCCTGCAGCATTACCCAAGCACAGAGAGGGTTGGAGCAGGTCTGAACCCTCTCATTTAGCAAAGAATTCCCAAGATGAGCCATAGTAAAAACATATGTGCTGTCATACCCATCATCATCAAAGAGGAAGATTCTTGTGACCTTGGAGAAAAGGTAAGACTAAATTATATATTGGCCACAGGCAGTGAGACCCATCCCAAGTCTGGAGGGGTCGGAGATGGAGGGCATCTATCATCCCAGGCAGAAACTTCCTGCCTTGGCTCATCCAACTCCACCCTCACCACAGCAGAATGATGTACTTCTAATCAGTTCTGGAGGCTGACATAAAGAGCCTGATGAAGTAACCAACCTGTCTTCCCAAGCAAAGAGATTAAAGCTACAGCCACAAAAAGCTCCTCTTGCAACTATGAAGACTCAAATCTACACTTGTATTAATGTAGCAGGTATCTGAAAGGAGAAAGCACCCAAATAAGAGGCTGAGGACTGACTAGGAAACAGCCACTTTGCTAAGTGACTTAAGGTTACACAAGCTAATCACCATTTCTTTACTATCAAGGTGATGAAATATACTAAAATAAAAACTAAAATATACTAAAATAAAACCCCTGTTCTCTAATTTGCTTGAATATATTCAATGCTTCAAGAGAAGCAAGTATCTAAGAGCCCTGTGTTCCAGAGGGACAAAGACATGCACGTAAATTAAGGAAGGACTAGAGAACTTTTTGAATTATAATGTGACTTTGTGACCTCTGTGCTAAATATATATAGGTATATAATCTTTTATTTGAATTTTGTAGTAGTCATACATACATATTACAATTAATATATAGACTATATATTGTTTGTAAGTTTATACCTGCATGAAAAGATGATTAACCAGTGGCTTTATAAATTTAAAAAAATTAATTTCAATAAGCTTCTGCTTTCCCAGCTTTAGTTTTATACCTTTGACACAATCGTAACACAGTCAGAAGCTAAGAAGCTGCAAAGCCATATATAAATGTGCGTGAAGCTGTCCCAGATAACCTCACAGCAGAAGAGAAGGGGAGAACAACTCCAATCTTCATTTTCTATTAACTCAGGTCTCTGCTTGAACATGAGTAATAACCTAGAATAGTAAAGAACAAACAGCCAGTAGCAAGGAGCAGGGGTAAGAACAAATCATTAAAAAGTGATAAGCACCAAGGGCCCTAACTTAGCTAAAGGCAGTAAAATGCACATGCACAGGAAACCACCTCATGTCTCCTCAAAATTAATCTGGTCATATAGTTTTAGTGCTGAGTAAGTGACTGCCTCAGCACGACACCAGAGTGTTTGCTAGAAAGGACAGTATTTCATCTACAAGCTTAAAGGTCTGATAGCCTATTTTCCTTCTAAAAGAGGAAATTACACAGCAAATTGAGCTTTGTGCACCTTTTTATTTTTCACTCCTGCTCCCCTTCCCTCCCTCCACTCCTCCCCATCCACTGTGAAAGGTAAGAGGAAAAATATGTATGGTTCACAACAAAATTGAAATAAGTTCACAACAGCAGGAACAGCCTGAGTCTGGCTTGGATCACACAAGTCAGTTTAGGATACAAAGAGTCAGTGCCAAAAAAAAAAGTCATGAAACCAGTGTGACACACCTTTCTGGAGAGAGTTCTTTGTCCATAAAGGCGCAGGTGAAAGGCTCATCTGCCAACAGAGCAATAACACTGGAAACTAATCTTGCCCAGTGCAAAGGGATTTCAATTCACAAACCATCAACATCCCACTCAATTTACATTACAGGTGGCCAGCTGGGAGAACAGAAAGCAACAGCAAACTAAGACACACAGTAATTCACAGCTAACTCATTTCCAGCGCATCAAAGGCCCATCAGTGACTGCCCCATGCAATGGACTGTGGTCGTCCTGTAGCTACATTTGACTGTGGGTGCCAGAAGAAAATGCAAAGCTCCATTGCATACACAAAATCACTGAAAATACAAAGCATTCCTCTTCAGAAGAGGGAGCACAGCCCCTACACCCAAATTAAGGAGGACATTTTCTGAGACAAAAGAAGGTAAAGAGGTTCCAGATTCCTTCCAGGCATTTGCAATTGTCAAGGTATTTTACTCAGGCTGTGCATAGATGTTTCATTGGTCACCAGCAGTCCAAAATTCACATACGGCTTAAAACTCCACATAGGTTTCTGAGCAAAAAAAAAGGAGGGTCTAAACTCTCAGTTGTGTACCATGCTCAGAACAAAACCCATTCACATTGGTACACCACTGAAGGGAACCAAATTGTCATAAATAAGTGTTATTCAGAGAACAGTATGCAACAGTGGGCCCTAAAACCTAATAGATGAAATTTTAGCTCCAAAAGCAATGAAAGACTCACAGCATGGCTTTGAGAAGAATGTGACAGAACAACCCCAAACAGGTTGGTTTTGAAGACAGGAAGGTCTGAGAAGGGAACGCAAAGGTTATTTTTCAGTGCTAGCCACAGAACTTCATAAAGAAATCTTTTAAAAACCATATGGTCTACTGATTGCTGTATCACAGAGCATAACTAAATGAGTAAGATCTGTATACAAGTCCACTTCATACCAGAGGTACACAGACTACGACTAGGAAATTCATAATTCCTTGGCTTCGTGCAAGCACGGTCCTACCATTGACACAGCTCTAAGATGAAGAAAGAGATGTTTCTCTGAAACAGAACTAGCCTATGCCAAATCTACACAAGGACTTCCACTCAAGGGCCCAAATCCGAGAATTCAGCTTCTTTTTGGTCCTTGAACAACAAAGCAGGAGGCAGACTGGGATTTAGAGACATCTTTCATGGAATCACAGAATTGTCAGAGTTGGAAGGGACCTCTAGAGATCACCTACTCCAACTCCCCTGCTAAAGCAGGATTGCCCAGAGCACGTTACTCAGGACAGCATCCAGGCAGGTCTTGAAGGTCTCCAGAGATGGGACTCCACAAGCTCCCTGGGCAGCCTGTTCTAGGGCTCTGTCACCCTCGCCATAAATAAGTTTTTCCTCATATTCAAATGGAACTTGCTATGTACCAGCTTGTACCTCCTATGTACCAGCTTGTACTGTTAATTACATGACAACCGTTCAAAACAGAAATTGTATCACACCCACTGTCTCTCAAGAGCAAAATACATGTGTAGTCAAATTGCTGAGGTAAATCAGTAAAAAGATGGAAAGGAAACTAACACCATATACAAGGAAATCTTTGCAAACCAAAAAATGAAACCATTTTTATGGAGAACTGTGTTTTCTCAGTTGAACTTTGGCAAGTAAGCTGGATGGTACAAACCCCACTTTTTCACAAACACAAAACCAAAATCTATTATCAAACAAACTCTTCTCTCATCTTTAATCCTAATCTCTATGTATGCAATCTCAACAGAAGAACCAAGCAATCTTTGTTTAACATCAAAATGCCCCTTGCCCTCTTCTCACACACGTGTGGTCTTGAGAACATCTAGCAGCTGAGGAACAAGCTCCTGGATGCAGCTCTGCAGAGGAGTCCAGCTGTCAATAGCTATCCAGATTTCTGTTTCAGTTTTGTAAGGCAGAGTGAAAGGCCAGGAGAGAGAAGGACATTTACACGTGTGTTCTGAAAGGAAAAATCAAAATATTTTACAATGGGAAAGGGAAACATCAGTTGGTTCAGATGTAATTGTGCAGCCAGGCTCTTGTAGGTATTATAAAGCGAACTTTGGCGTGTGAGACAGTCAAACGGCAATGAAAGGTGCAAGTAGGGTGGGAAAAGTTAGTGAAACTTTTCAGATGTTGGTGGTAAAAGCTTTAAGAGCTGAAGGGACAAATTATTGAGCCCTTTGCTTACAAAGCATTTCCTAGGAAGTCTTCAAAGTTAAGCCCAAATAGCCAACTGTACTTAAACTCAAGTGTGTTTCCTCTCAAATGAAAACAAAGCAAAGCAAAAGAATGTATAAGACACAGGACTGAAATAAAAGGACAAAAGAGAATAAACAAGTAGGAAGGGAATAATGAACAAAAAGTAGACACACTTGGGCAAAGTACATACAGCAGAAGAATATGCAATCTTCAAAGATTGCTCCAGAGAAAAAAAACCAACAGACTGGGAGATTATTTTTCTGATCTCTGTTTATCAGTAAAGCACCAAGGAATTTCTAATCAGGAGTCTGAGACCTCATTGCACTGTATGAAGTAAACAAAATCACCTAAACCACAAGAGATGGATGTAAAAATTGCAGTGCCAGCTGCAGTACTGTGGGACCAGTTGGAGGTAAATCAGTGAAAATGAATGATGCTATAAATCAGAAAAACTTAGCTCCCATTTCTCTTTTAGAGTTTCAAGAACGCAAGAGGGATGACATCTAATTCAGCACGAAAAACCCCACTAAAAACATTTCCATGATGTCTCCCCTCCCAGTTAGAATTCAAGCTCTAATCCAGCAATAAGGGGAGAGATGACTTCACACCACCAGGAGCACACAGAGCAGAGAACACACTGCTTCCTCAGAAAGCACAGGAAAATGAACTAAAGAGGAGGAAAGAAAACAGAGCCAAAAAGAGAGCTTCCACTAAAGGGCAACTAGTATACAGACTAGATAAAGAAAAGATCTAGACCACTCTGCCTAATGTGCACTGCCATCAGCAGCCAGAAAAAAAACCCAACCAGTCCTCCTTTAGCCACTTTTACAAGAGGTTTCTCTCTCAGAATGGCGAGGAGAGAACCCAGTGTACCAAGCTGAAGGCTTTTACACTGGGCAGGAGGGAAAGGGGTACAATTTGAACATTTCTACATATTTCACTGTGTGCAAGGGTGGAAAAGTTACGCACTCCCTATGCAGTCCTTAGTCTCTTCTAACGCTTCAGCCCTTCCAGACAGAGGCATTGCACTAACGTACCACCTGCTACAGAGAAGGTGTTCTTCTGCTCATGATTAGCAAACATGGGCAGAGTGTGAAAACCAAGGAAGCAAATAAATGCACTGCAAGGTAGAAAACACCAAACCATTAGGGTTTCTGTCTACATCAGTTCACACCACAAACACAGGAACACAGAAGAGTAACATCTGTGCTACTCACAGATTGCTCTTCCAGGCAACTGGAAAAGGATAGCTTCCTTTTCCTACTTCAAGTCACTAAAACCAAATCAATCTTCCTTTCATAGCAAGAGCTTTGCTTACCTCACACAGCATGGTGCCAGGCAGATATACACAAAGGAACCAATGCTTGTGCTTAGATTTAAGCACGTGCTTAATCCCTGGCTGGATCAGCAAATTCAACCACACATCCTTGTGGACCATGGATTTACATCCTTACACATCTTTAAACTTTCCAGGTTGTGTAATTTACCAATCTGGCTGTGATAAAGGATTGTAACACCCTGCTCATTCGTGCTCTCATTACTGTGCAGAAACCAAAAATACAGGTTTCTCAACAGCAAGGCAAAAGACACCGATATCCCTTCTCCCGCTCTGATAATTTAGCTATAGCATACCATTACCAGCCTTGAATCAGAAAAAGGGAAAAAAAGACTCAAATGGAGAAGGAAAAAAAGGGGGAAAGGATTTACTGCAAGAGACAAACAAACAAACAAAAAATTAACTTGCAGATCACATACGAAAGGAACACCTTTATTAAATACTATCTCAGAAGAACTGACTAGAATAAATCCATGTGCCATTCCAGGTATTTCAGCCTAAATATGGAAAATACACATTAGTCTGAGTTTATGAAGGGTTTAGTTTTATCAGTACTATTTATACATACTTTTTAGGTTCACTTCAGTCATTTGGCTTACACTGTACACACACACTGTAAGTATGAACTGCATGGCAGCACATTTATGCATCACAGACACAAGACTAAACCACCAGACCTGAGCGCTCACTGATTTTAAAAGACAACAGCTCCCTATTTTTTAACATGTTTCTAAATTATACATGGGCTGTGTATCCCTCCAGACAAACGAGCACTGATAAATTACGTTCTGTCTCTAGCCTGGCACTTCAAGTAATCTCCACCCTCCCACCTCCTCGTCACATGAAATAAAGATGAAGCACCACACAACGTCAATCACACTGCAGATCCATTCAACAGCTGCCTCTGCCTGAAACAACAGAATAGATGGATCAAGATCTTCATCAGTCTCCACTGTGAGAAGCTTAAATTTTTGCTGCAACAGACTCAGGCAACACCTGAGAGAGTGCTGGTTTTAGTACATATCCTACACAGCCAGCATTACGCCCAGCTCCTCTCCAGTTTCTCCTTGTTGGGATTGCTGTCCTTCGTAAACTGACTTTATCTTTTATGCTTGGACAAGTGATTTTGGCTACATCTGTGAACTGTGATATGTTTAACGAATAGCAGTGTGCTCCATGACCTGGCTGCTCCCCAGCCACACTCCTGTGCGAGGAGTATTAAGCCCACTGCACACGCTTGAGCACACACATCCTGTTTCCAACCTGCTTCATTACCCTTTTCCCAGCAAGCTCACCCAGAGTTAATGTGCTTAAAGACTGAAGACCAGCCTTGCTTCCCTGCAGTGCTACCAAACATGTTACAGGCAGAGAATCTGGCCATATTCCATCTGTGGGGTTTCCTCCGAAGTCCACTTCTGACAATAGCTGAGCTGATGCTTGATCAGTATGAGAACAGGGCACTGTGCAACACAACCACCACAGAGAGCTGCTGTACTCTCACACTGACCCTTGCAAACCCCAATCTCTCCCCTGCAACAGTACCATAGGAGCTAGATCATTTCCAGGTCTCCTTTTTTGATACTGACAAAGTACAGAACTGCAGAAGATCAAGTATGAAACAGTGTTCACTTTATCCAGGCTGTACTGGCCTAGTCAGCTTAACATGACATCTCTCTACAGAAGGCCACTCGCAATCCCCAGGCCAGCACCAAGGAGTAAGCAGAGGCAAGTGAATGCTTTCCATATTCTTCCTTAGCAAACTGCAACAGCAGTCCCCTGAGCTTGGAGACTGTCATCTTCAGCTTCAAACCCCCATGGAAGAAAGTTTTTTCCTTTCTAAGGGCAACTTTCAACTTCATCAGCATTTAGGCAGGATTTAATTAACAGGAGGGCCAGTATAACCACCACGGCTTTGAGAGGGAGAAGGGGGAGACTCTGCATTCAGAACCACATCTGGATGTGCCTTTGCAGTGTAATCCCATCTCTGTTTACAGTCTTCCTTCCAAACCCTTCATAAGTGCCTGTACTATGCTTTCTACCAGTACTATATAAACTAAGAACCTTTAAAGTTCTAACACAAATCACTCCTTTACTGATCCAGCCAATTAAAAATTGAAGAATGATAAGAAGTTGTGAAATTTTTCTTGTCACCAGCCTAATTGCTACTTGGGGCTTCAAATTGTCCAGAAAAAACGAGGAACAAAACTGAACTCTTTACAACTTGTTTGGATTCTGCTTTATAAAGTACACCATTGTCGTTGTCAATGTGTAAGGAAATGCAATTGCATTGTTGCTACAGCAAAAAACTCTGCTTTAATTAATTGAGTGTTAAACCAGCACGAAAAGAATTACTGTAGTTATTTCAGATTTACTTGTTGCTTTCATACATGTGATCTGTCTGCAAAGGTTAGTACTAATTTGCTTAGTTCATTTTACTACAGAATTATTACAGTATCTGGATTTATGATTAGGATACTGGGATACTATGATTATTAGGATACCTAGTGGTATCCTAATAAAACCAGAAGCATTTTGAGATCTGCTTTCTAAGGAGGGTCTCGGAAGGATTGAGGAGTAAAGGATGAAAGAAAGGCTGCAATTTAAGTAAGTGTGAGAGTGTCTACAGATGGAGAGTTAAGGACAGAGAAAGACTAAGTGAAGAACCCTGTGTCAAAGAGAAAAAGATATAAAATCAATGACCAAACTAGGAGTGGACCACAATCCCTCCAAGTTTAATTACAGTGCATTTAAATGCACTTGGTTTAAACATCATTCATTCACCTTTCCTTACCAAACCATCAGTACCAAAAATGAAATCCCACCAAATCAAGAACAATCAAGGTTATATTTTAAGGTTAACTCTTCTCCCCTTCTCTTTCCCCCTAAGCTTCCAACTTCCTATCTCAGGCCTGTCAGGAGTTGTCAGCACATCATATGAGAAACTCATCTGAACATACAATATGACTTGACAGGCAATACATCAGAAAACCTAGATGTGACAACGGCAAATTCCACCAGATGGTCCTGGATCATATCCATCCCTTTAAAAAAAATAAAAAAAAAAGAAAAAAGAAAGGAAAGAGAAAAAAAAAAACACAAAACCTCAGAACTTTTGAAGAAGAAGAAAAAAATTGATATGTGCACTGTTTCACCCTTTGTCCTGTCTGTGCCAGAAAAGAAGACACACAATAGCTTGACCTCTTGTCCTCACCAATTCATCCTGTCATTAATATCAATATGTGTATTTCATCCTCCTATCCTAGGTAAAGGCTTCTAACTAAAGAAGCCACTCCATTAAAAGGCAGCAAGTGCTAGTTATAACAGTGCTTTCCAATTGAGAAAACTCTCAATGACTCTGGACCCTGGTTCTGCTTGAGCATTCACATGATCTCCAGGTACACCAAGCCCAAGCCATTAGCTCTGGGAGTAGTTGCAAACCTGGAGCACTTCTGAGACTCTCTGTTGCTCTTGTAGGTGGCACAGATTCTATCTGGCTTCTGATTGACTACAAACCTCATTAGCTTTTGCAGTGTCCCTCTTAGGGGGACATTTCCTTGTCCACTGTCAGCCACAAAATGCTGGGAAGAGAGCTGAGACCTGTAGGTCAAACGCTGACTGTCCAGGCCTAACCTCAATGCAGGTAAAACCACCTTTGGTGTACACAAAGCTCAAACCTGCAAAACCTGCTCGTGATTCTGGCCTCAAGCCAACACAAGACAGTGCTGAGGCAGGCACAGAGTCAGGACCCTGTGCTACCTTCTGGGAGGTCAGCACAGTTCCCGTGGCACAAAGCACCAGGTTGAGAGACAGCTCTGGGGTTAACTCACTGCCAGGAAAACACTGAAGCTGTCACTGTTCCTCAGGTGGGCATCACCAGCCTGACCACAGCAGCAGCTCAACTGGGACAAAAGTGACAGGCCTATGAAACATAAATCAAACCTGCGCAGGCTGTCGCTGCTCAAGTGAGACATTCAGGGACACCATTCCTTGCTCCTGTTCTGCCCCTACCTTCAAGAGCTGTTTTGCTTTGTGAAAACTAATTGTGCGTAACTGGAAAAAAAAAACCTACTGTGTATCCTTGTCCTCTCAATTACACATGCTTTGAAGTAAAAGGCATTTAGTCAAATGTATTTTAAACCAGTAAGCAGGTATGCATCTGAATGCACAAAGGGAACAAAGTGAATAACATAGTGTTATTTTACCCGACATTTAACAGGGCAGGACAATGCTTCAAAGTTCTTTGGAAATCTGAAAGCTTGTTTGAATACAAAGTTGTGACTGTGCTGGAAAGCAGGTCGACTCTCTGCCAGTGCACAACCTGCACTCCACAGCTCAGGACTGAAGAAATCTCTTTCTGGGCAACTCTGGCAAAATCAATTTCTGCCAAGAAAATAGATTGAGCCTTTAATAAAGGAGCATTTCTGTATATTATAAACAACTATTTTTGTTCCCCTAAGGAAAGTTCCTTCCATTATACATCCTCCTTTGTTGTTAAACCAAGAGCACCCATTCCTAAGCGAGGAGCACCTGTGAGAGGGATTACTCCAGTGCACTGGTGGAGAAGTGGGCTGCAGTCTTGCTTCAGAAACTGCAAGTGAGTGGACTGAGGTCCAGAGATTACTAATGAAAAGAGCTTTTTAGCAATGGCAGATGGCTACTCACAGACTTCTGAAGGAGCAGTTCATTATCACCTTTAGCACAGAGAGGAAGCTACATTTACAAAAGTCAACTCTCTTGTCCTTCTCAAACTTCAACAACCAATATCCAATTTTTTACTTCGCCTTTGTCCTTTTAACATAAAGGAAAAAGTCAGCATTTTCAAGTTTTGCTGCTGTGTACCAGTGGGGTTTCAAATACTGCAGAGGAACATAATTACATTTACGGACACTTTTGACTGGAATGTAAATGTTGTGACAGCACACAATAGTCTCCTAGAGATAAGAAAAATAGGCATTTAGCTTAGAATGTATGTTCTGATTAAACTTAAAAAGGACACCACCTTTTTAATGGAGTGCCTTTTGGCATCTAAAAGTTTTTCTATAAATCCTAGACTATGATTTTTCAAGATATTAACTTTCTACAAAGAGAAAAATAAACAACTTAGCATTTGATTGTTCATAGCAGAAATACTGTAAAGCGGAAGGTATAAGAATCATATGCATTTAATAAAATTGGTAAAATGTCATCTCCCATTTTGATATTTATATCTCATTAGAAAAGCAAAAATACTGCTAATCAAAGTCCAAGAATCAGCTGTTTATTTATTCATAGGCATTTATATAGCAACTCATCACCATAGCAACCAGGAACTTTTTTTCCTTCTTGTTCAAAGGAAAAGTTGTAATTTTCAAATGTGATCCTTTGATGTTACAGTGCAAATAGGTACTTGAATCCTATGCTGCAAACATTTAGGCAGGGGATTAAAGTACATGAATAGACCTCAGTCAAAGGCATGGTAAAAGAGGCAGAAACAGAAAAAGGAAAGGAATTGAGAACCATGAGAGAAAGTCGTAAAGAGTAAAGGGCTTTACTATGAAAATTCATGATGTGCTGGCTCCTACAATAAGCCATTACTTGCCCGGTGCTTTTCTCCTGTAATAGTATGTGGCTGGTTCACAGAGCACAGTTCCATTAATTAAGCGCAATCAACAAGTTCCCAATTCATGCTGAGGACACCAGTGAATATTCTTGAGCAAGGTTTCTAAGAGGATCGTAGATTACAAATGAAGCTGCAGAGGGCTGCCTGTCTTTTGAGAGAAGTCAGGAGCCTCACTTTGACTGCCACTCTCTTCCAATCCATCAGCAATCAGCCATTATCAAATTTCCACATAATTAATAGACCATTTTAAAAATGCCATGTTCTCATAAAGCATCAAAGAAATTAATAAATTAGAACATTTCTACTGCATACACCATTACAAAATTAATTACTAGGTACACCATGCAGTTGCAGTTTCCCCATGATACTCCTGGTGTGCACAAGCACACAACCACTTTTTGGACCCTCAAGAACAGATTGAAATTGTTTTTATGCTATTTCATCTGTTGCTTCCCACCACTCTATGAAAATATAGATTATATACATACACACACAAAGTAGTATGTCAGAGCCTTTTAAAAACTAATGAACTTCTAATTTGAACCGAAAGGAAAAAGAGATCTTTGGCCTGTTGTCACTTGTTATATAAGAGATCTCATGATAAAGATTTCCTCAAGACACAGGTAATGAAGTACTACCATCAACTCTGCATTTAGTTTGATCCTATACTCTTCATAAGCCAATACTGTCCAAAGCAGTTAACTAAGGAGTGTTTGGTTGTTCCTAAAGCAAACACATAAATCTTGACACAAAACTGGTGATTACTTTGTAGTCTTTTTTTAAACTGTATTCTAAATAGGGCAGAAGCCGCATGTATGACAGGAGGAAAAGTGACAAGTTCCTTATCTGGAAAAGCACCAGCAGGCACTGTTATCAGAGCAGACCAGCTCTTTTAAAGTGGACTGATGGAGCTATTTTTAAAAAAGCCTAATAACATCACAGAAGAGAATCTGATCTCTGCAAAGGTGAGCCACGCAGCTCAATACTCCTGGGAGGCAGCTAATGAAACTGAAGCTTGTTAGACACAGACAGCGTCCAGTAATTGGCTTTGAAAACTCACAGTTTAAATTCTGCCACGCTGAGTTCAATGCCCCACTCACAGCTTGCTCTAAGCGCAGCAGAGCCAAGGGCTGTCCAGCATTACCGAATGCGAGCAGCTGCCTTTCCACTGCCTGTGCTGCCAGGCCCAGTGTGCAAGCTTGACGGGCAAAGAAAGAAACCTGCTTTCCTCTAGCACCTCACACCTACCGGTTCACGGCCAGGACAGGGAGAGACAGTGGCAGGGTTAAGGAGGCAGAACGGTCTTGGAGCAGGCAGTGTGCTGATAGCAGAGGAAGAAACACATCCTACCTCAGAAGGTGAAGGAAAAGGGTGTAGGCCTAAAATGAGAAGTAAGAGGGTCCCATGTTACGCATTCACCCAGCACAGCAGAACCTCTGACCAATGCTAACCCTCTGGCAGCATTCTGTGCCAGCTGTGCAAGTCCCTTAGGCACAGTCACTGGCTTTCCCAGGAAGGTGGCTAGCAGAAAAGGGGAAGCGACTCCCCAAACTCCACTAGCCTTTCCTAGACCACTTCTTCCCAAGCTTTATGGATCCATTCTACCCTTCAGTTTGAATACCAAACTGAATTCTGTGACCATCTTGGATAACAAAGATACAGTTGTGAGAAGGCAAAATTTTGTCTGCACCGCTGAGACCTTTTGATCTGGTTCTAGATCTGTGGTTTAACACTCTCCTTTGTGCCACCTTTTTCATGATTCTTCCTGCCTCCCACTATTTCCTAGAAAAATCTGCTCCTTCACAGCCTAGATATGCTCCAGTTGGAAAAGCCATTTTAAATAGAAAGCAGGTCTTCTGCCGAGAGGAGTCATCTATGGCTCCGTTTATTTGAATAAAATTATAGTTTTACTAGTGAAGGATTTTTAAGCCTCTAGGTTTTAAAACACACCCTAAAAACCTTGCTGTGTTAGAGCACAGGTCCGATATAAATCCATTAAAAACTCTGGGGAACAGTAACTAAATGTGGGCTGCTGTCATAGGGAACCTTTTAAACCAGCAGCCCTTACAGAAGAGTTTAAAGCAACAATTTTCATGAGAAAGGTGTGAGAATAATGGGAATGAGAATACCCAATTTTCAGAGGATTGGAGCAAACCTCAGTAAATTCTCAGTGAGATGCGACTCAGGAGATTGGAAATTTAACTGGAAAAAGATTTCCATATAGTCAATTCATTCTGTACATTGCTTAATAGAGAAAGGGTTCCAGGTAATTAGCCCCAAAACATTAACCAGGTACCTAAGACTGCACGTTCATGGAATGCTTCACAAGTGTTGGAGGCTGAACTCCAGTCCTGATGACAGCTAATTAAAGCACAAAAGTGAGACTCCAAGTAAAACTGCCACCTTGCAATCATAAACCATTCAGAACGTGCTCTTGCAGAAAAGCAGACCGCAAAGCAGGTTTCCTGATCTAGTTCATGCCTTTGGTATCTACCACGTTTTTGAAAATGACATTGCAGAATAAAACCCTGTCTTACAGTTGATGTGTTTAGCATACATTAGATTTATTTGGGGAAGAAGGTCATCCCAGAGAATAAGAGGTCTTCTGGTTCTCAGCTAAGTCAAGGTTTGAGCTAACAAGCCAATCAATTGGAGCGTTTTGAGATCACCATTAAAGGCAGCCGTTACTGCTTTATTACCAGAGTCAACAGATTCATCTGAATCAGCAGACACCGTTTAAAAGTCAGCATTTGTCAATAGTTATCCAACTACGGTATTGGTGTGAAAACACCAATATGTTCCTTTGCCTTTACCAGTTGTTCAGATACAGTCATTATTCTCATCACCAGAGAGGAGCGTACCTCTTGGTTTTATTTTTTTTAAATTTATTTTATTTTTATTAATGTAGCAACCGTTATTTTAATAACCCAGTTAAGCATCGGGGTTAATTGCGAGGGGCTGGAGGGAAGCAAGAGCACAGGGGTGAGCCTGACCCCAGAACACGCGCGGGCATCGCATCCAGAGCTGACCTACGCAGGAGGAACTTT
>VZRU01008484.1:6957-52303 GCA_013398155.1 Pedionomus torquatus
TTTTTTTATTGTCTTTTTAAGTGTAAGAATCAAAACCCCTGCCTTATGAATCACAGAGTCCAAAACCACCCTCCCTGTTGAGGAAGAACTCCCTCCTTGAGTAGAGTTCAGTTTCTCTAAATGGGAAACGTGAAAGGTAGAAATGATAAAGAGGTAAAATCTGGACAACTCTGACCAGCACAGAGTATCCAAACTCCAAAGAACTAATTTATCTGCTGAAATATTCATGTAGGGCCCAGAAATGTATTCCCCAAAAAGTGTAGATACAAAAAAANTACTGGGTCCCACCAACAATTTTTCTTCCACCCTGGGGAGGCATCTTGCCCAGGGCCTGACCAGGCAAAACCAAAAAGGCTGATGGACAATCACACGCTTTGTAGAAACTCATACCCCACCAGATCCTTTAACAGAAGTGTCTGCTGCATTCCTGTTACCCAGCCACACCTCTCCTGCCCTTCTGAGGATCTTACAAAACCGGGAACCTGCTTAACAAGTTCACATCAGCCTTTTATTACCCGCAGGCAAAGACAGTTTCCTCCTTGGACTTTGTGCAGTGCAGCTCTTCCCACCTCTCTCCTCCTCAGCTACGTGCTCCTCGCTCTTCCCAACTCCACCACACTCGCCTCTTACCACATACCAGAGACCACGGTGCTTTATGAACGCGTTTTGGATCAGGTCCTCTGTCCAGGCAGCTTGCTTCACTTTTGAAGTGCCCATAAATTACTCCCCACAGATCTTGTGACTTATGAGTCATTTTTTAAATTAAATTTTATGAAAACCAACACACCAGTGCTTTTTCAAAAAAGACCAATGTTACAGACTGTTAGGATCCAGGGGAACCATAACCCCAAATTCCTTACTGGAGATCACGATGGTGGTTGTGTCTAAATAAACACAGATCAGAAGCTACACTGCTACTTTTTAACAAAATCAGCTGCCTTTCACTGGTGGGTTCAGCTGTGTTCTGACACCAGAGCAGCACACGGGCTTAGCCTGTACCAGACCCAACTCTCCTGCACTCACAGCAGAACAGTCGCATTCAGCACTTGCAGGAGTGAAATCCTAAAGAGAGACGTGCACTGGGCAGTGCTGATAAATGGTTCAATATGCACCATAAAAGCATATGCAGTGAAGGAGGAACCCTTTTTGGAGATGCAGCAAGTACCAGGAGAGCAGCTACAACCAACAGATACCAGAGAACAGTTGTCTTTCCTTGCAAGATTCACGTCTGCTTCCTGCCAACTTCTCTCGGCTTTGCCTGAGCGATGAATGCACCATTTACAAAAAGTGAAAACAGCAAGAGACCTAATCAAAAGTTAAAGAAAAGTAGCAAAAGGTTTAAAAACACTCAGATTCGTAAACCTGACTTTTTCTTTTTTTTTTTTTTTTTTTTTTTTTGTCCTTTTTTGACATTAGGCCAGAATGCAACAGGTGGAATATATAGTGGGATGGAACCACGCACCAGGCATCTGCTGGAGAGCGAGCAGTCAGTAAGCAGAAAAGCTCAGCATATTCTTTGATATTCCACGTTTTAACAATGGGATCCTCTTTGAACCAAGTCCAACTGTTCGTTTCACTCGATAGCCAAGCTCTCCACGAGATTTTGGCCCTGCCTGCCCCAAAGATCAATTTTCTTCCGTGCCTGTGATCTTTTGCACTAAGGATTGCAGCTCTGTGGATCAAAGTGGGAACTGTAGATGTGAGAGACAACTTGCACTTCACTGGCTGAGATCCGTGGAGCTCAGACGTGCTGCCGAGGACACAACCAGCTACTCTCCTTACGAGCGCCCCAGAACTGCAAACGTTTGCACGCACGCTCAGCTCCACCGATGAATGGCCTCATTGAGCTCCCTTCGGCTGTGAACACGCAGAAGTTACTCACGTAGCTCTGTTTGCAGACTTTAAGCCAAAATGCAAAACTAATTTTTTGCCTTGGCTTCACCACAGTAAGTTCTTCATACAGACACGCTGTATTTGCAGAGACAAGAGTCAAGTGGTAAAAGAAATCAACTGTTAGAGCAACGACAACTTAATAGTTCAAAACAGAAGCTGTGTTCAGGCAAGTCGTTTCAAGGAAAGACCATTTACCTCAGAAGTTCAGTGTGAGATTCGAGCACTTGGGCAAATTCTTTTATGTATTCACTGCTTCAAGACTGCGAATGCTCAGCATTTGCCACATACAGCCTTAGAGGCGAAGCTCAGCGTTTGGTACGGATCTTGAAGGTGATTTGGGATACCACAATGGGGCAGCAGAGAAAACGCTACGATCTAGCTCTAGTTGAGAGCCCGACACTCAACAAACGCACATTTTGATTAAGTGCATACACTAAAATAGTCAGAAAAAGTCACGTCTGGCTATTACTAGGTGTTACTAACACTGTTATTGACCACTTTGCAGACTTTCTATCTTAAGAGGTTTAAAATACACTGAGGGCTCCAGGAGGCCAGTGGGTGCGTGGCACTGGCTTAGCCCCGCCACGCTGGGTCCCTGTTGAATGTATTCTTCGCATTTAGCCCAGCTTTTCAGCCCACACACCATAACCTTCCATGGAAGCCGCTTCAACTCCTCAGGTAACATCTGGGGAGCATTTTGAGATTGTGTGAAAAGTCCTCCTTTGGTGAAGGTCTGTGGTCAGTGCAACTTGTTTATGCTGCTGAGATGTTATTGCTCCCTCAAGCACTGAGAAAAGGCGGCAGTAGCTGCGTGCCATTGTATACCCTTCCATATTTGCACAGTTACATGAAGCCTGGTTTGTCCAGAGTCCTTAACTCCTCCTTCCCTCTCAGACACCCCTCTTCAAGGTGATTTCTAGTCTTTCTCTAGTCCAACCGTCTCTTGCTTGGTTTTCCCTCTGGCTGAACGTGCTGGGATTATGCCGCAGGCAGGAGCTTTATAGCAAGGAGCTCCCTGGTGCCGCCAGCATCCCAGCTGAGTCGGAAGGTGGCACAGGGACTGCCCAGTGTGCTGGCCTGACCTGCTACTGGGCCTCCGCCTGGGCCCCACCCACGCTCCTGGGCATTCACATCACCCAGCTGTACTGGAGCTCTCACTGCCACATCACATCTATGGCAGCACCAGCGACAAAAAACCCTGAGGAGCAGAGCTTGAGGGAGGCACCACTTCAGCGCCACTTTTCATTCTTGGAAGTAAAAAGATATTTGGAAAGCAAGAAAAAGGCTCAGAATCTCAGTTGACAGACTGAGAGAGCTGGGGCTGTTCAGCCTGGAAAAGAGAAGGCTCCGGGGAGACCTTACAGCAGCCTTCCAGTATCTGAAGGGAGCCTACAGGAGAGCAGGAGAGGGACTCTTTGTCAGGAAGAGGAGTGATAGGACAAGGGGTAATGGTTTTACACTGGAAGAGGGGAGATTTAGATTGGATATTAGGAAAAAAATATTTCCTGTGAGGGTGGTGAGGCACCGGAACAGGTTGCCCAGAGAAGTTGTGGATGCCCCATCCCTGGAAGTGTTCAAGGCCAGGCTGGATGGGGCTTTGAGCAACCTGGTCTGGTGGGAGGTGTCCCTGCCCACGGCAGGGGGGGGGGAATTGTTTTTTAAAGGTCCCTTCCAACCCAAAGCATTCTGTGATATTTGCCACGGAAATATTCTGTGTTAAAACCTGAGTTCATAAATTTGAAGTACTTTGCTGTATTATGAAGCCATTGTTTTCATAACTATTTACTGTGACTTGTTTGGACTTTTTTTTTTTTAAGGTTATAACTATTTTTAGCGCTCCTTGCGTTCCCTCCTGAACACACCTCCTGGGCAGTGGTGCTGGCTTCCTGTCCTCCTCACTGAGAAGTGCCATCCAAGCACTCAGACTAGATCTGAGATACTCTTTTTCCTTTTCCAGCCTGACTTGCTCTCCTGCTGCCTTTGCGACACACGAGCCCCCTCGCTCCAGGAGCCAGCAAGTCAGTTACCAAACTCAAATTACACTTTCAAAGTTCTTTGCTCTTTTATTCCCCTGCTCCAAGTACAAATCAGCACAGACAAAAATAACAAAAAAGCCTTTATGTGTGACTCACTGCACCTTAGGATATTCTTGCCAGTGTTTGCAAGCTTTTAACCCAGCCGAGCTGCCAAATCAGACTTGGAGAAACGCACTCTTGTTTGCGGCACGCCCTGTGCAGCCCAAGGCTTATCACCTGCTTCACGCTGACAATCCATTACCTACCTCCCTCCAGCCAGGAGGGCTGAGGCTTGGCTCTCTTTTCTTCTGCGACTGAGCAGTGGAAAGAATATTTTCAGAATGCAAATTACACTAAAGAAAAAGCAACTTTTATATTGTTTTCTCCTGGTTACCACTCACAAGATTCTCTCTTTACCCTTGCTTCAACAATCACAATTGTTCTGGCCAATTGTCATCAGAACATCTTAACCATCTTACATGAAGCAGGAGCTGATTTAATGCTGAGTGGCTACGGCTGGATTGTGTGTGGCCTGCCTGGCACCGGCTCAGATTGCTCCAGGAGGTAAGCTCTGTGGAGCCTGGACGCTAATCTCAACTCCACAACCATCCTCCTTCACCACTCTCCTCACAATCAGCTTCCCAATCCCCAGGTGCGCTGAACAGCAGATGCTCCAAGAGACACTCGTTGCCCACCTCTTCCTTCGCAACCCGCAGCCTCTGCTCCGCTCTGATGGAAGAGGCTTTCATTGCTGTGCATCTCTCCTTCCACATCCACCTGATCACACAGGAGGAGCCAACTGCCACCCACAGTAGTATCAAGTACAGGAGAAGCACAATGAAGTACATGAGACACGTTACTGTGTTAAGTGACCTTAGAACAAACCAGTAGAGGTAAATCTTACTCCATCCATGTTTCTACATGGAATTTGTACTTACTGTTTATTAAAGCATAACTGTCCACTTCATGCCAAGTGCTATGTGGCACAGCAGGAATTACAACCTGAAACACAGAGTTTAATCCTCAAATGCAAATATTTAAGTGGTCACTTGTCAGAAGACGCTGTTTAAAGACTGCACGGTCTATACCTAAAAGCAATACTCCCGCAGCATGGGGTTACCACGCTGCCCAGGCACCGTGTCGCGTCTGATCTGTGTTCCTTCTTTTAGAAATTTGTCTGCTAATCACCTTGAGCGCAAGGGAGAGCGACCAGAGTTCAGGCCAACTTCCTTCAGCCAACTGCAGGACATTTCGGCTGTCTCAACTGTTTACCAAGCAGGAATCCAGCTGATACAGGTTATCCCAAACGGCACATATCATCAAATTATTTACTTGTAAATGAATAATTGCAAAACCATATCCACAGGAAGTTCAGTATTTATAGTGCATACAGCTCCTTGAAAGAGCTTCCCAGCTCAGCAGTCTGCCATGGGTACCAAATGCACAGCAATTAATCCACAGTCAAAGACAGTAATTGCAAGTTATGTACCTTCTGGAAGCTGTAAGAGGGCTGCTGTCCAGGCAGCTGCTCTTTTAGCAGAGGCCCAAAAGGTGCAAGTAAGTAAACGAGACAATGATTCCATGGCTGAAGTTCAGATTAATAGATAGTTTCGCTACTTAAAATGAACGTTTTTCCTCTATGCTTGCTTCTTCACTCCTCTGGCATTATTGCTAGTCAGAACTTTTAAAGCTGTTACTAAAAATAAGGTCCTGAGGGTTGCTATTTTGTTCAAGTAGGAGATCTATGAGCCAAGCCAGGCTGCCACCCGTCACTCCCTTTTAGGAAAGGAATCTCCAAAAGCAGGTTTTTTCCCTAAGAGTAAAAACACCCATTGTGAGATTTTGACTTTCTTTAATTTAAAGATTGTATTACAGAAAAGTTTAAGTAAGGAATCCTTATAAGGATTAACTCTTGACATAATATATTGCCAAGATACAGTGTAGCTGCAAGGGCTCTATGTGAACCTTCATATAAGTTGCTTTCTTACATACACAGTCGCCGAACAACAAAAATGGTATTTACCATTTGTAAGAGAAGACAGTGGTATTTAAACAGTCCTTTCAACAGTGTGTTCTGGTTTTCCCAAATTAGAAACACGCCATATTAAAATTGTAAAACCCTACTATACCAAAAGTTGGAAGAGATACATTTCCTACAGACTGCAACTGATGAAACATTAAAATGAAAACTAAGGAGTGTCAATTATATAGAACGGTTTCTCTTTTACTGGCAGGTCAAATATGCTAGAAAAGTACAAATATCTTTGATAATCTAATTCCAGATGAACTCAAAACACTGAAGTAACATACACAGGCTAAGAGAATTCAATACTGTTCCAAGGCACTTACTGAATCTCCGTGACTAGATGAAAACCAGAACAAATTAGGTCCGACAATTAAACAGTATATAATATAAAAATAACCTTTTGCTTACAATTTACAAAATGTATTACAATCTTTATCTCTGCTAACCTGTAATTCCGGCTGAGTGTGTCCAGCGATTTTTGTAAAAAACCCCAGAAACTATTTTCTAAAACTTCAGGGCAAATAATTTACAAATAAGGTACACAAAAATTTAGATCATGCAGAGATTTCTTACATCTTCTGTTAATATTTTATGATTGCAACTTTATCAAATTATATACTTACTTGCCCTGTACATATACAAAATAATGCATACATGGTAATCAAACGTTAGCAAAAAGTAGTCCATAAACACAATCTGTCGAAAGTATTACTGTATTAACATATGTCTACAAGCAGCGTGTAACAGGGTTAAGAGACATTAAGGCAATAATACTTGAAGTTACAAAATAAATCGTATGTAATACTTTCTCCTAAGTGTAATAAGGCAGGTAGATGGCCCCGGCAAAAAGTTAAGTTGTAATACTGGAATCCACTGCTGTGAACGATATTTAAGGTTTTGTGTGGGATGTACTGTAAGAATGTACCATTCCGTAGTTAGATCTACACTGCTCTGTGTTAGTCGCCCCCCAAAAAAGTGGAATACTATTTTTCTAGTCCTCAGTGGCACTTGAGTCTTCCAGTATAATTTATTGATAGTATGTCCATTGGTTCTTGGATCATGTCCATTCTGAAGGTGGCTCTCTTGGTCCTCTGGGCTTTCCACAGCGGTTACCAAAACCTAAGGAAAGAAATGTATTTATTACTTCTGTCCCCTCCCCTCAGACAAGGCAGTCTCACAAACGTCGGCACTGGTCAGAAGGATCACAGTAAAAAAGTGTTCCAGCTCTTATGGAAGAGGCTTATTCTCATGGCTAGAAAATGACTTCATAGTATTAGGAGTTCAAAAGGCACCGTGGCCATAGGAAATACACACATGAAGAATTTGTATATAATTATACTTCAGTATCTAAACCTCACTTGGAAAATATTTCTCATTAAATACACTATTACAGCCTTTGTTATTTGTTTTTTTCCTCCTCCTCCATGTACCAAAAGAAGTCTTCTCAGGTGTTACTTCTGAAAGTTTCCAGTGCTCTAGCTAAATTCTATCCTGTTTGACTGACTCTGTATTTCATACACTCCAATACACAAAGTGAAGGCTGACTGAATCGCTCGCTCTGGGAGCTTGAGCATCCAGTGGTGCTGAAGAGACAAAGCAGGGAGGCAGCAGCAGCAGCTATCTGAGCTAGTAACGTTAACAAGTCTTGTGTTTAAATGATCTAGCCATTAAGTTTTGAAAGATTTGCAATTACCCATATCTGTTACTTCCACAGGAAACTCTGAAATTTGACCTCTTGTATCAGTGGAACCAGAAAAAGAAAGCTGAGGTAAAACATCAGTTGGTGTTTTGTTGCTCCTTTCAGGATGATCTGGAAAAGACAAACAGCTTCCTTAGTGTACAGCTTGTTCAGGCAGCACAGCATGATACTGTTTTTAAGCACAGCTCAGTCCAAAGCACAACTTGCATCAAATATTCTTTACAAAAATAAAGATTTAACAGCCAGTTTCTCATTTCTTAAAAACCATACTTCAAAATTGTTTATGAAACAGGTGTTCAATGACAATGACACACTCCTGTTTGCCAAAGAGGGATTTTTTTTTTTTTAAAGTTCGTATGGATATTCAAAATCCCATATAGCACCTATTTATAGCAAGATCTCACAGCATTTAATACATCAATATAAATGCATCTCTTTGTGTTCTTCGTAAATGAAAGATGCTTAAGATGACATAAGTAACGCTGTGGCATTACTTGTATAATCACCCTATTAACAAATCCATAGTATTTCTGAAAACCAATTGATTTTTAAAAAGGCTACTGGGTATTTAACGCGCAGCTCCAAACAGACTGTACAAGCCCATTCAAGCGCACACAGAGGACACACGGCAGACACAAGCTTCCAGCTGAGGCTGCAGGCTGGGCACTGCGGAGTTAAACATCAGCTGAGGGACTGCACTTCTCAAAATTCTGGTAAATATGCAGGATACATACATACATATAGATGTGTACACACACTTCTCACTGAAGCCTTTTCAGAAGATCAAAAATTAAATAAATTCTGGTAAATATGCAAGATACATACATACATATAGATGTGTACACACACACATCACTGCTGAACTTATTTCACGTTTACTCCTGTCTTTATGAAATTAAAGAAACTGATTAACCGATGCTTATAATTTTTATTGCAGTAGCATGAGAAGGTTCTAATTAAGCTGAAGAAACATTGTTATTACAATATGCACTGAAATTCAGGATTTCTGATCTTCGCTATTTTAGCATACCTGAAGTCCAACATCAATTTTTAAATTAGACTCAAAGCTTGCTTCATCAGAAAATCTTAGCTTTAAAACCAGAATGCCTTTTCAGAAATGCCAGAGTTTAGACAATGTACTTGGATACCTTCAGAGCAAAAGCCAAGTTCAGACAAATTTTCGTTCAGTAGGAAAAATGTATCCCGATGTAAGAGACGGGCTTGTTGCAATACTACTGTAATTTTTAGAGATATGCCAATGAGCTTAAAGAATTGTGGGTTGGAAGTAGCTTTCAAAGCAGCCACACATCCATTTATCTCAAGATTAGATCACAAAATAGTTGTCCATTTCCAGAAGAAAAAAATTTCTCCCTGGTAGTTTCTAATCTTCAAATACAATATTTCCCAAAACAGTTTATCGGTTCAAATGGTTAGGTTACTTCAGCTTTCCACTCTTATGGGATTCCTGGACAGATTAACAAGTGGAAATAACATTCCTTTTTGTACTTAAAAAAAAAAAAAAATTTCCATCACTTACCAGGTAGTACAGGTGAGGTTATTTTCAAACCCTGTTAAAGAGAAATATTTTAAATAATTCTGTAAAATGCTTCCAAATGCTAAAAGAACACCAGAAATTTAAGATGATGAACATATCTTCAAAAATATACACAATCTGTAGAAATATCTACCTGTTCCTATATTTCTGACTTGCTATAACACCGAAAAAACCCACTGCAGTTGTTAATAAAGAATTTACTATCGGAACTTTACTTAATATTTAATATGAATTTATAATGTGACAATTTAAAATTATTTGCAAAATTAAGTGGGTTAGTTCCCATACGAAATTTACAGTCTCTGAAAATTCACATCTACCTTTTTTGTCAAATGCTTAAGTGGGGCATAAAGGTGGCCGTAAAGTATTTTGAGTATTTTTGCATGAAAAAAAAAAAAGGCATGAACGTAAAGAGGATTTTTATACTTTTGAAGATTTGCCAGGTGTTCGTGCTGGACAGCTTTGAGCAACTAGTAGCCTGATGTGAAATCTGATGGGCAGGAAAGGGTTTGTTTAAAAGAAATATGGATATGAGGAAAAAACTCTCTCAGGCAGTGAAACAGGTTGGCCACAGGGGATATGGGGTCTCCATCTCAGGACGTTTTCAAGACCCAGTTGGATAAAGCCCCGAGCAGCCTGGGCTGAGTTAGAGGCAAGACTGCAGATCTCCTCCTGCTTGAGTTAGCCTCTCAGCCTCTAAGGGCAGACAGCACGCTCCATAGAAGCGGCACATTTACACATGTTCTGATACACACTAAGGATGACTTTTAAAAGTATTGCTGAACTTAAAAAAAAAAACAACCAACACCAAAAAACAGGTAGTTTTTCTGGAAAGAAAACACACACTTAAGTATCAATTCAGCAGCTCAGGCAGAGGGAAAACTGTCTTGTTGTAGGTGATCAGCAGCTGCAACTTTTCACAAGTATGCAGTTTGCTTTTTATAGCTCCCACCCCAATTAGAAATGACTGCTCAGTACAGACTTGTCTCCTATACTTACTGTAGAGACTGACTGTTCGGGGAGATGCTGATCGCGTAATATGCTCCATTCTGACTGTGCAATCACAACTGGCTTTGGCAAGGGCGTGCCTAGGAAAAATTAAATCAAACTCAACATACTTGAGTTCTCTCCATGACGCAGCATTAGAACGCAACATTAGGAATGCTCTACAAAGCAACTCTTAATTTAAATGCTTGTAAAAACATGAATCTCTTTTTACATCAAGACCTTTCAAGATAAGGGAAGGCTCCACAACATAAATCGAAACAGAAGACAGCAGTGTCTGCATTGTGGATGTTCATTTCCTTCCTTTGGGGGTTCCTAAGAATAGGAGAATTAGCTGCTTTTTCAATAATGTTTGAAAAATGTTGTTATACCAGGTTATGTGTAGGTCTGAAAAAGACACACTCAGTAAAGAAAACACACGAGTTAGGACAGCCACACTTGTCCTTTATTGACATCACACAAAACCACTCAAAATCAAAGTGGGTTTAGGAATCCCCAAGTTTTTTGTTTTTTTCTTGTTTTGGTGGGTTTTTTTTTATGGGGGTGAGAAAAAAAAAAAGCTTTGTTTCTTTAGTTCTTACAGAAAAGAAGCAAGTCCAGAATATCCAAAGAAAAGATCGCCTTGACTCTGAACTACCTATGCTTAAGGATGCTCAGGGAACATATTTAAAAAGCTTCAATATTTTTAAGCCACAAATACCTACATAAACTACTTTGGCAAAAATTTTTTTCTAAGTTTCACAGAGTGAGACTAAACAAAAGCTTCCATAAATAACTACACCACCAGTAAGTTTCTGGGAAGATCACAAACATCTACCTCATTTCAATTCTTTTTTTTTTTTTTGTATTCTACCATGACCAGCTCAATGAATGAAATACAAAGGTAAAAGCACATCACTTATCAGCATGTTTTCTTTTTCAGTTACCCATCTGATACAGGTAAAGAGCAAACTGTCAAATAAACCGGGTTCATTTATGAATGTTGTCATCTTTCTTCTGCCCAGGAAAGGAGAATCAGATAAGCACCGCTCACACATTTTCCTGTTCCTTACCTGACAGTAGCAGGAAATTTCCTAAAATAGCTGGGGAATTCCCCAACTGTATTGCATTTCCCCACAGTATCTCATTCCCATACCCCTCAGATAGAAAACCAGCTCCACTAAAATCAATATTGAAGTCTCCAACGTACTAAATTATGATGTGACAGCACACCTAATCAGAAGCGAAAATAATTTGACTTGTGTTCAAGGGCTTGTGAAAGTTAAACTTCAAGATAAGCCATTCCACGCGCTACGTTTCATTCCATTTTACAATTTGCTCCAACACTTTAGGTTTAACCAAGAAGCAGGGGCATTCCAATACAATACTGAAAAATGCATTTCACATGTTACTTTTTCCCTGATTATCACAAAACATTAAAAACTCACCCTGTTCACTTGCTAATATGAACGATTCTGGCGTTCTTTCTGGGAGCGGGGGAGAAGAATCTTCACTAGTATCTGCATCTAAATCAAACATGACATGTGAATAAGTTAAACCACACACACTTAAACTTTCCTCCTAGATTTTTAGAAGCTGATCATTTAATATGTGAGATCATCCTAAACTTGGTATGAAGTTTAAAGCAAAAGGAAAATTTGCTCTTGACATTATAAACCATTTTGTTTTACCATGCTAACACCTTGGGAAAAAAATTTGCTCTAGATGTTATAAACCCTTTTGTTTTACCACGCTAACGCTCTGTGCCAAGAACACTATCTTCACATTAAGAGGCTAACAACCAGTTTGGATGAGATGCAAGAAAAAAAAGCAGAACACACTTTCAGTCTAAATCATCTGGAGAAAAAAAAACCACCACCACAAACCAACCCACACACAAAACCTCAGCAACTCCAATGAATACTACTTCTTCATTCTTTCAGTGACACAAAAGCCTGCAGTGATAGGATGAGGGGCTTCAAGTTGGAGAAGAGCAGATTTACATTGGATATTAGAAACAAATTCTTTAAGGGTGGTGGAACACTGGAACGCGTTGCCCAGGGAGGTGGTTGAGGCCCCTTCCCTGGAGATATTCAAGGTGAGGCTCGATGAGGTCCTGAGCAACCTGGTCTAGTTGGGGGTGTCCCTGTGACTGCAGGGAGGTCGGACTAGATGACCTTTGGAAGTCCCTTCTGGCCTGGGTGATTCTATGATAAGCAGAATGACCAGCCTACACTACAGCAGCGTTATTTACTTCTTGAACACATAAATTGCCAGTAACTGTGGCCACAGTAGTTACTGTAATTTAATTGCAGTTCATTACATGTCTCTTCATAGCCACTGCAAGTAAGAGTTCAGCTCATTACAACACATCGGTATCTTGAATCTTCTGCAGATACTGTTGTACATACGCAGTTGGTGCCTACCGACTCAACCTTACGAAGCTCCCAAACCACAGTAAGAGGATGCTGAAATCATGTACGAGCTCTTCAGCTGTGCAGAGACAGTAACTTACTGCTGATGAACAGTCATTTGTATTTTTTCTTAAGCAGCTCCAGCCATATTTGCTTCCCAAGCCAGTAGAGCACAGCTGACTGCATGGTGCAAGAACATCAAGCAACACTGCTCTTCAGGCCTGCACTGTGCAGCAGCGACTTCTAGGGAAGCCCCACATGAGCTACTTCTCTAAAAGCCCAAGTGCCCGTTTTTTCCCAAGTCCATCTTGAGGCCCACCCAGGCTGGCTCCCACACCACCAGTTCAAGCCAGTTAAACAGCCTGCTGAAAGGTTTATTAGCCAGAAGAATAAACAGGAGCCAGAGGAGACAGCTATCGTTGCTGCCAGTAACATGCTCTGGCCCGGTCTTGCCTCTCAAGAGTGTATTACACAAGATCTTCTGGCAGCACAAGCCCCACTCTGGCCTGCTCAAGACTTTGGAGTAGAAATTAAAGATTTAAAACATTTCAAAGTAGCTGCTGCCATAAGAAGTGTCATCCGACAACTGTATTCTACACAGGATCCATACAAAGATGAAGACATGTTTAGCTAATGAAGCTGTGAATCTTGCCTTGCCAATGGGCCAGCAGCTCCATCACATTTCATGAGCCACACACTCAAAATGCCTTCTCTGAAACCTGCTCCACCTCAAGTTTACTATACAGCACAAGAAAACCCTTATTTATGGAAATAGGTTCTGTGAAATCAGCAAATAAGATCCCCGTGGAATATGCGCTTGTTTTAAATATGGGTTTTTTTTGTTGTTGTGGGGTGGTTGTTGCTTTCATTTTTTAACCTCAGGGTACAACTACTTTTCACTTCATTTGAATTAAAAAGAGGATTTAATTAAATGATAAGATCATACACACCAACAGTTACAGTTAAGCAACTGGGGTGCTGGTAAGTTCACAGTCAAACTTCATTCACGACCGAACCCACATCCACTTGACAGAACAGTCCTCAACAAGTACAAAAACGAACAAGCCACTATAAAACTTGCTTTAGGATCACTGGTGCGAAGCGATGTAACCCTATGCTCTTCAGCCTCGGGTGGATTATAAAACCTGCATCCTGAATAGAAAATGGCTAAAGCAAGGCTAAATATTTATTATGCTATTGAAATGCAAAAGCCAAATCATGAGTAACTTCAGAGCCTGATGCAGTGAAGGAGGTTACACCTACATTTTTAGGACTGGCACATCAACCAGTAAGAGCAAACTTGATGTGTGTTAGGACAAGACTCTTTAAGATACTTCGAATAGCCAAACCTGCAATTATTAGAGCCAATTCTATGAAACTGCATGCAGAGTAAAGAAGTGTGCCAACCAGTAACACAGAAACCTGCAATTAAGAATTCATTCATGCCCTGCAATAAAGCTTTTGGAGCAGCTTAGTAAAGTCTGTAGCGCACTGTAACTCAGATGCAAACCAAAAACTGGGAGAAAAAGTTACACCCTTTCTGAAGCTGCCCCATTACTCTGTCTACATTTGACATTTAGACAATTACATTGTAAAGCCCACTGTACAGATGCAACCAGCTTAAAGAGTAGCACTTCTGAACCACAATGAAGCCTACCTTTGCCATCTTCAGAACACGTTACCATTGTGAAGTCTTGCCTAGCAATAGACATGGGCAACACCTTTCTGGCAGAAATGTTTTCAGTGTTAGTGGCAGCAGAAACTGTGGCACTTGCGGTTGAAACATTAGATGCGCTTTTGCTGATGGCTCCATCAAAGTTCATCTCGTCTGTGTCAGAATCATCTGAATGAAGAGGATTAGTAAAACAGAGGGGTGCTCGAACAGAAATAGCAGTACGATCAACATTATCACCAGAAGGATGTTCAACCGTTGTGTTTGATACCAGAGAAAGAGTTTTAACACCATGGCATAAGAGGTCTGAAGACACGTCTTCAGACGCTGACGTACGCAGTGCATTTTCAGGCCCACGCAGTGACCACGTGGCATGTCCCTTTTCTGTCAGAGGCAGACGGTCTGGTCTCGGTGGAGTATCAGAAACCTGCTGACTCTGCAGACTTTCTGGTGAAGGTATTAAGGCTGTGCTAGACTGTGGCATGCTGCATTCCATACATGAGTTTTGAGAAGCATCTACAAATGAATCCCCTGAAATCTGTTCCTGTGGCTTAAAGCTCTTATCAATTACAGAGGACGGCACAGGCTTTATTTTAATTGCATGTCCCCTGTTCAACAGGGAGTTCCCATCAAAGCTTCGCGGTCCCTCCTGAAGAGGTACCTTCTTGATCTCAAAACTTAGGTTGCGCTCCAGCCTTTTTTCTGCCCGTTCACTGGGTTCGTTCCTCCCTGAATGTTCTGTTGACTTATTGTAATTCTCATTGAGGTCTGTTGAATGCTCTGACGAAACCATGTGCAAAACTGGCTTTGGATGGTATCTGTCATTGTCCTGCCACACAGTCGTGACTGTTGGGTACGCTGATGGGGGAGATGGTGTTAAGATTGGTGGTACTGGCTGAGGCTCTGGAGGCTGCAAGATTTCTTCTTTAGCGTCTCCTTCTACAAGGCAACTGAAAAAAAAAAAAATAAAGAAGCCAGGGATTAAAGTTCTCTGTATTTTGACAATATTTTAGCTCTCTCTCCATCGGTCTCTGCAGTAGTACTGCCTTCATACTAATACTGAACTCCAAGCAGCACTTCCACTGCATACAGACAATGGTTACAAAATATGACTAATGGGACAGGCAAGAATTAAATCAACACACTCAAAATGTCTTTCAGAACATCACAAAGACACTCAGCCCACAACTAATCCTCACTGATAGTTCAAAGATTGCTCACACCCTTTCCCAGAAGCACTTTATCAAAGACTCTGAGAAAGGCCCTCTTGTGGCAGGATTTCAGTACTCCTTTGCTTCCTTCTTCCTTAAGGGCTCAGAGGAACTACATGTATGGAATTAAATTTTTAATAAAGCCAAGAAAAAATTCTTCAAAAAGATCTTACAGGCTGCTTAATACCAAATATCCTCCTTTATTTTTATTTTTCTGCCTATGTCCAGGAAGGCAAGGTATTTTTGTATTTACATATTTCACAGTTTCTCCACAGTTGTAAGGCTAATGATGCAGACCAAATTGAGCTGACACAAAGCACAGGCTGTATAAAAACCACTCACAGCAAAATACATGATCTGAAACACACTGCATATTAGTGAGACCATGGCACTTTTTACAGCTCATCTTCACCTACTTAAAAGGAGAAGCTGTTCAGGCATATGGTCAATTCACTTTCAGATTACATGTGTAGAATATTTGACCACAAACATTTTGCACAACCAACTTGTCTACAAACAGGAATTAGGCATTTTCCTTCAGTCTCAAGAAATATATTTCTTTTCATTATTTAAGACTAGTAGCAGAGTGATAACAGAGGTGCAAAACATGTGTGTGACAGGAACAGAAACACAATGAAACCATACTTCCAGTCCAGGCATGTAAATCAAAGCACAATGGACAAGGGTTTGCAAAGGAGTGTGATTTGGCCACGTGCTTAAGCTGCAAAACCAACACATTTTATGTACAGAAGCTCAGATCACTGCCTGCTCTTGGCAGAGATGTCCTTCGTGGAAAGTAAAAAGCCCTCTACGCAGGCCAGCACATAATGTCCAAGACAGCAATATTTAGAAGACAGATGCTCTCATCCCAGTGTTAGAGGAACAGACAGTTCCCAGGGTCACAGAGTCTTTACTGACAAATTCAGGTGGCCCCAGCATCCAAATGGCCTTGAACAAGCAGGAGTCAGCTGACTCCTTCTACACCTTTAAATTATTAAAAAAAAAATAATTATGTCAGAAGCACCATAAATCACCCAAACCCATCTCTGCAGCAGAAGCCTTGAAATCTTCCCTTGGAGACAGGGTTGTAGCAGGACACTGTCTTCCTTTGGAAGTCAAGTCACCAGTAAACCTTGGACTGTACTTTCCATTCATGATCCAAGAACCTGAAGAACTGAATCTACTCAGAAGAGTGTTCACATCACTCTTGTGAAATAGACTTTTACTTGCAAATAAATTCAATGCTACACAAGTCAGAAAGCAGAAGCTTCCAAGAAGGCAAAAACTCTTACCACCTGCCAGATGAGCAGAAGAGCACTGTCACAGTGATCTGTCCATTGGTGTAAAACCTGGGAGGACGCAACACACCTGACAGGGCACGTGTCTAGGTGTGCCAGTAACAACTCTCATGTTGTAAGGACCAGCAGGATGACATACAGATTACATTCCCCAGCCCTGTGCTTTCAGGCTATTTAAACAGAACTTTCATGATAGCAGTAATAGTTAATCACACAACACTAACTCAGATGAAAGACGAGAATAGAAGAGTATTTATATTTTGGAGATGTGACATATTCTGTGGAAGAAAAAAAATAAAAATCTCTCAGCTACACAACCTTCAAAGACACGTGCCTTCAGAAAAGGTAGGTGAAATTTGGCATCCAAATACAGGTTGCCATTCAACACGGAACAGCCAGAAAACATCCAACTCTACCACTATCTGTCTCACTCCTACAAATCTTTCACAGAGAAAGCCCAGTCAGTCTAACAGAGGCCCAAAACATTTCAGCAACTGCAGGGGAGCTCCAAGAAATCTCAGCTGGATCCGCACAGTCAGTCAGCACATGTAAGATGATGAGAAATAAGAGGCATGTCTTTCAAACCCTTTTTAATCAGACAACTATCCGGACAGAGAAAAGCTGTCACTACTGCCAAAACATTAACAAGACTGTTTAGAGCCATAGACAGAGGAGACCAAAGAAGAGGCTTGCTTCTATCTCATCTTGGATGACTATAGAACATAGATACTTTACAGCAGACATTCTGAAATTTGATAAATCACTCTGAAGACCAACAAAGGCCAGCATCAGTCTCCTGCATTTGCTAATTAAGTCACTTGGCTTTCCAAGACAGATTTCCATCTTCCACTTGTTGCTCCTATTAAGTTTGAAAATCCTTTTTACTTGAAACAACATGGGCTAGTAACATAGCTCTGTAGGCCAAAGAACTTTCCACCTTCTCCACCAACATAAATAAGAAAGTATGAGTGTATAAAAACAAGTAGAAAGGCTTATAAAAATAACATGGACTACCAAGTTACCCTGCACATCCTTTCAGTATTGCATTATCCAGCAACCCACGGTGAGGTTTCTTCTGACACTGCTCACCAAGCTCACCCAGCTTTGTCAGATAGTGAAAGAGGAAGCAAGAATGATTCAAATCTTGATCATATTTTCAAAAAGGTTACTGGAGAGCATAGAAGAAAAATAACCCAACAGCTACAGAACGAAACTGTTACCTCTTCCCTACCGCATTACTTAAGTCAAACAAAAAACATTAAGTATCAAACATTCTGTTTGGGTTACGCTGGAACGAAGCCAACAGTGGGCTTAGCTTTAGGAGTTGTAGGGAACGGGGCTAAAGACCACACAACTGCACAAGAAATCCTGACTGCCTATTCAGGAGTGAAAGGCAGACCAAGCTCTCGTTACCTGTCTGCATGTCACATCACAAGCAAAATCAAAGCTATAGTACTTGCTCCCCTGCTTGCAAGCAACGCCTGAAAAGGACTTTGCCAGTGCAAATTCTTGAAACTATTGTAACCTATGTAAAAAAAACCTCGCTCTTGAATCTTCTGCAATATTGACAGCATACCTAACTTGGGACAGGCTGCAGCATGAGTTTCATCCTTGTGATTTTATATTAGCACTAAGCTCTAGCAGTATGGGCTGGGAAACCATAACACAAGATTCCAAACTGAAGAGAACTGTTTTCATATTCATTTTATGAACATTCTCACCCACTGAAGTAGTGCAAGCTCCACAGCTTCTCAATCTTCTACAAGTTATGTTTGCATCTGGAAAACTCCAAACCTCCCTGCAATTCACCCAGGTGCCTCCTTCCACTCTCTGCCTGTCTGCCTTCTGTCATGAAGGGCTGGGCCTCAAATTCCTTCTCTTCCTCCCAGATCTGGGCTTGGACACTGCTATATATATTTGCTTTATATTGAGACAGGAACAATACAGAGCACATCCAAACAACTTAATTGAAAGTAATTTGGGAACTGTGTCACCTCTAGATATTGAAAAAACAAAAAAGCTCAAGAATAAGTTCTTTGCTTGAATCAGTAAAGATAAGCTGGGGGGGATGGGAAGAAAAAAAAAAAAGAAGTCAGTTTTGCTCCAACTTAATACACACCATGGAAAACAAGAGAATTTACCCCAGATTTCTCTCTGTTCTGGAGGGAAACAAAGGGACAGAGAGAGCCAGAGGGGGTTCACTTGCATAAATGATTACATGTCCCTTTTACCAGCAGTGATGCTCATCAGTAATCTCTACTAAATCCTCCTACCGAAAATGAGTTTTTCCCTTTATTGACCTCATTTTCTTGACCCAGAGTCATACATGCAATCAGCAAAACTAATTTCTTATCTGGTACAGACATACTATTAAGCATTACAATTAGCTAAAGCAGCAGGTTAGAGCACTAAGCTAGATATGACAAGATTATAGGCCCACAATACCAGTCACAATTAATGAAGTTCATCACTGATGACTGTTTAATAAAATCACTCTTCCATTTGATTCACTAGTAAACAGAACCCTACACATATACAAACAACCCCCTTAGAGGTATGCATGGAACTGGTGATACAAGAAATACTACACAAGTCAGCAGCACAAGAGGAAGATGATTAATCAACTCTCATGCAGCTAAATAGAGCTATTAAAATAGCCCCCATTATATTAAAAGTTAAGTTTTCCTCCTTCACTACTAAATGAGAGCTGACAGTGATCAAATGAGAAGTTATCTATCAAAATAATTCTTTGCTATATTAATATTGAAGAACATCCATCTTCACCAAGTGAGATGTCCAAATAGCAGACTGATATATTTTTTGTTGTTGTTGTTTTAGGAAATAGATGCCACAAAGGTTTTCCTGGTTTTCTGTGAATATGTAACTATTTTTCCATTTTACTGACATCACAGTATAATTATTTCACATGTTCTGCATTGTAAAAAGAAACAAAAATTTATTTGCAAAGCAGAAATATTAGGATACATATACCTTTAAGAGGTCTTTGTTCGGCAGTAGCTTTTTCTAAAACTCTTGCCAGAAAACCTTGGGCATTTTAAGTTGCTCTACAATGCTTTCTTTGGGCACTTCCTCCAACAGCTGTGCTCTACAGACACTTCTCCCCCCAGAGGCAGAAAATTATCTGAAGATGAACTACTAATATTATTCCAAGCAACAGGAAACAGTATAGTAAAAACAGCTTAACTTAAAGCACTGGGAAGCTAATAGAAAGCTCATGAAAGAGGATACAGAGACACAAAAGAGTCAGTGAACCAAAAAATGCTGAACTATTTGAGAAAGAAGTAACCTTTCCTGTATTAGACCTTTAAATTAACCCTGCATTGCTTCTATACATTGCAAAAGCAAGCACTTCTCAAGCGCATTTGTAAAAACACAGTGCTATAAAAACCAGAAAGCCTTGTCATAACTCAACATTGACAGTGTCTCTTCATGTACAACTGATACTGATTATCTTGTAATTCCATAACCTCAGCACTTCCTTAGAGATAACTGTATACAAAATTTCCCTAAGTGACCAAGGCAGCTTTTTCATACATTTTTATTGCCTTTTGCAGTGCCTTAGTGCCAAAGGCCTCAAAGTTAATGGCTTCTCAGCTGTAAGGTAAACCATGCATTAGGTAATAACATGTTTTAAATTATTTGTCATAATAGAATGAATTAAATTTTGTCAATAGTATAATTTGTCAAAAAACCCCAAAAACAAACAAACAAAAAACCCCCAAAAGACCAGCCCACAGCCTTCCACCAAAAGTGTACACAGGGACAAAAAAACCCAAAACTGAAATAAAGCAAGGGCAATACTACTTTTGCCTTTTTTTCTGCAATATGGTCTAAATTTCTAGGATGTTTTAAAAATCTAGCCTCAATGGAATTATTAAAATAGAGCACCACAGGTTCAGATTTAAATGAATCTCAGGCTAGTGTTCAAAATGAAAAAAAGAAACAACATACCCTTAAGTAACCCATGGTTATTCTACACAGCATACTGTAGGATTTTATTTTCAAATAAAAAAGAAAAAAAAGTAATGCCAAGGTCATGGAATGCAGCTGCTGTGATCAGCCAAAAATAGATACCAAGCTCTACATCCTCCCTTCACAATTAAAATAGGAAAATTAAACTCGATGTAAGCAGGCTGAAGCATTAAATCACTGCCATCCACGTGGAATAAAAGCTGTCACAGTGAAGCTGTTCAGTGAGGCTGTCACAAACTATACTCTAGATAATTTAAATAAAAGTATAAGGAATGAATAAAAATAACTAACTGGTGAATTTTTCTTTTAAAACTTAGGTACATGACACTTTTTGGCTTTTCAATTCTGTCCTAAAAAAAAAAAAAAATCAGAGTGTGCTAACTAACAAGGAACACCAACCAATATTTTTTATCTCATCTTTGCAAAAGACACAAAGAGAGGGTTCTGCAGGGCTTGAAACGAAACAGAATTACACATGACCTTTGAAATGTATTTTAATGTCATTAGATTGAAGTTCAAGCATAATTTGAAGTAAAGTTAAATGGCTACAATATTTTACCTTTCCTCTTTCAGACAGTAGTACGTAGCTTTTCATTGTACTGTGTACAAAAATGTTGTTACCTCATCTTTTTGTGAGTTTGTCTCAGTCCTCTATTTCTTTCAAACTGCATTTGAAGTCAAAAATAAAGATTTTTCTGTAGCCAAGCCTGATTAGAGTAAACAACCTCCTTTTCCAAACACTGCAGAATGTACTAGTGAATGCACAAGCATTTAAAGGAATATTCCTTCAAGGTATTAAGATGCTCCCTCTGAATTCTAAAGTACCATCAGCGCTTCTAGATTGAAAGTAAAAGCTCCAATTGTACAGTCATGTAAAATCATGAACAGTCCTAAACTGACAAATTTAAAACTTTGGTTCTTCACAGTATTACATCTTAAAAAAAAATTAAAAACTTACTTATGCCCACTTCCTGCCTTTAACCTGAAAGTAGTTAAACACACCTAAACCACTGCTTTCTACCTCACCAAGTCCTCCAAAGTAACAGAAATGTAAGTTCAAGGTGACTTTCATAAGAAGCCATTAGAAACTGCAAAGTCAAGCCATTTCTAAAACAATATGCTGACGTAGGCACACATGAATTGTTCTTGTTTACCTTCATAATAATCAAGGAGTAATATTTTTAATTTTTTTTTAAATGTTGACATGAAATGCAGATAGACATTGACCTAAATGGCTACGTTAACATATTGTACAGCACATGAATTATATTAGAGCATTACAAGGTGACAAAAGGTTGAAGCAATACAATTCCAGAACCTCTGCAAAACAAGTACAATTAGATGCTTCATGGTGAGTTAATGGAAGTAAACAAAATTTCAATTTAATTTTGTTTTACTATCAATAGCCTGAAGATACTTGTGACTTCTGGGAGAGAGACATAAAAGCAGCCTAGGAAAACAATTAAAATTTATACTTTGTACTACATCTTCCACAAGACATCCCTCAGCCAGTGCAAGTACTAAAAGGATTAAGTACCCCTCTATTCCCCTGGATAAGCCTCCTATCTTATATGGCAAAAGTCCTCAATGGCATCTCATCCTTACTTAGTAGACATGAGACTTAACTTGACATCAGCTACACTTTAAGAGGAAGGGTTCTACAAAATTAAAGATAGTACAGAGATGATCTGTCCTACATTCCCATGACAAACAAGAGGACAGGTGAGAAATCTACCTTTCTAGAAAAATTCTACAGCCTACTGCATGTTCAGCAAGCGAAAAGGGCTGTAGAGAAGATGTCAGCATCTCATCCAGCAAACAGCCTCAGTGCTGTCAGAAAACAACTCGCAGGAGTCATAATCATTACCATCTAAGCAAGCATATCTTAGTCTGAGAGCAACGTGGAAGACAAACATCCTGAGGTCAAGAGATTTAAACCAATTCTCCTCCTGCTCTGTCAGGATCAGCTCAGGTATGTTCACCTGACACCAAGCTGGGACGCTGTACTGTTCAGTATTAGTCACCCTAATCCCTTTTGCTTTGGGAAAAAAAAACAAAAGCAACTGTTAACACCTTCCCTTAAAAAACCCCAACACAACAATGTAAGTGACAGCTGCTTTACTAATTCCTTTGAAAAAATGTTAACTTTAACAACTTGCTTATAACTTCTTCAGAGACAGTACCTGTACAACTCAAGTACACATGTGGCTGGCAACCTGAAAATGTTACTGAACAGCATCCTTTAAGCAAGTTCCCAGTGAAACCTTTGAATCAAATTAAAAATGTGGGTCAAACTAGATTTTAGAGTATCTATTGAATGTGAGTTTATAGGTATAGGTAATGACTCTTAGACACCACTTGAAAACGTTCACTACAGAAAAGATGCAAATACTTAAAATAGTTGTTCCAAGGTATTTTTAGCCATAGTCATGTAGAGAAAAATAATGGAAGGAACATGAAAAAAGTGGTAAGAGAATGGTTTGGGGAAAGGAGCTACAGATGCAGTAAGGAGATATATCATGTTTAACAGTTTCCTTCTCCATACAGGGATTAAATTAGAATCTTCCAAAGATTCCGCTCTCCCGTCCTACCCAGGAAAAGGATGTGAACCTACGCCAGAACATCCACAACACACAAAACCAGGCTCTAAATCCTGACTGAATCAGGCTGCAAATTTGTAAGATTACCTCCTACATCAAGAAGAAACATGCTCATTAGTGGGCATTCTGAGCAGATGTGACTAATAGCAAATAAAGTCCTTCCTCAGAAGTGCCTTCCACAAGGGGTGTAATTAATTGTTGTTCAAAAATAATCTTCATTTGAAAAAGACAACAGCTTTGCTCAATCCTTCCATCTATTCACCTCTAAGGAACCAATCTTCCAGCCAGTCCTGACAGATGGGAAAGTACAAGTTTAGGAAGCGTGCCCAAAAAAGACCAGATTTTGTAAGAGAGATTAAAAGATTTTAACTTAATGCATCAAGTAAAGAACAATGCAATGCAGATAAGACAGAACAGATGTGTGCTAAAACATGAATTATGCATATATGATTATTACATGAATACGTAAAACTAATAAAAACCTAGATACACCTAAGATGTCAAGGAACACACTAAGGCAATTAGATACTGGACAGAAATTGTATCTGAATTTGGAGACTAAATTCCAAGAAGAGCCTAGAACTCACCATGAACACAGGTTAGCAGACACCACTGTCATCACCTTAATCCACATAATTAAATAAAATCACATTATCAATCTAAATAAATTAATTATATTAGCTACATTGCACAAACCATGCTATTTGTTTGCAGAAAGCCCTAACTCATTTCTCCATCTTCTCCTCTAACTTCTGGCTTCACATAACTAATGCTACTCCTATTCTTACCCTACTGTATCAATAATGGTTGTTATCATACATTATTTCCAAAGTTATCTTACTCTAAATACCATCCATAGGCCACTAAATAAGTAAGGTAGTTCTCTAATATCCTCATTAGAATGGGTGTTAGAATCACATGCAGTATTCCAGATCTGGTCCAAATTACTAATTGATAGCCAAGTGGACCACTGCCATACCCCAGTTTTAAACTACCTTTATTCCTGTGACAAGCAGATGATGTTGCAGTATTGAGTAACATACACACACACTGCTACCCATTCTGAGTCACCAACTTTGAAACGGCTATGTCCAATTATATTTTCTACATACATATGCACGTATCTAAACCTCCACCTTTATCAAACCTAGAAAATACAGAACTTAGAATTCGTTTTGTGTAATCACTGTAGTCATCTTGCTAGTCTCTCAAAAAAGGGCTCACTTTGCCACAATTTCATATCCCACCAAACGCAAATAAGTGGTTAATTAACCATTAACCATTAAAGAATCAAATGAATAAGAATTCCCACCATCAACCTGACCTTGCACTACTCCAGTTTGATTATATTTTAAAGCACTAAAACTACTTTCCTTACATGACTAAATGTTCCACAAGAACATTAACTAGCTGATGGTTTTGTATGTCATTCTACAACTTTAGGAAACTCAACTGCTTACCTTAAACGTATAGCTAACCACAGTAAGGTCACCTGCTAAAGGTCCCTACAAGCCTTCTAGAAACTTGCTAGGGAACTTTGGCACTTCCTTGAGCAGAGTTGCTTCTTTAGCTGTCCAATGCTCAGGCTGGGTACCCATTTAAGGCAGATGAATCCGTTAGCATAGCTCTACTTCTGGCTTTCTTTAAGCCAAATCTACATATTTTCAGAGCTACAGAAGATTTTCTTTTCCTTCTGTTGAATGATAAGGTTGGTGAGAACAATTTGCCTTCTCCTTGAGAACAGCATTTTGCTGGCATACCTGAGTCAATAGCAGTACTTGTCCGTAAGATAACATTTTGTTGAATAGATTAGTATGTTTCATTACAATTTTGGCTCCAAAAATGAGGGTTCAGTCATTAATTGAGCCTACTTTGAAGTATGTTTTGCTACTGTCACCTAGCAGAATTAAGAGCACGGGCAGTTCTAACATGTTTGGCTACTAAAGTTGTATGCTTACTGACTCATGTGTAGTCATGGCAAGATTGGTATATTCAGACATATGTTTCACAAAGATATTAAAGCTTATATTTACAGAGTCAATTACATTACTTCTATCTTTAAACAGAAAAAAAATCCATTTTAATAGTGTCAGTAGTTTTATACTACTTGTTTATGAAGCATGTCAATCTGTCAATTTAAAACAGCATATTAACATAGTCAACTACCTGCGGGTCCGCGGAGGCTTTGGTGGAGGAGAATCCTGTTTCTCAGCATCTGAAGAACTGACAGCATTCTCTGTATTGTTTTCATCCTGAATAAAAGAAAAACTTTTCATTCATGGCTGTAAAGCTGATACACACTTAAACTGTAAGGTCAAAAGATCCATAATATTACTTGAAAGTAATGTATTACAATATTACACATATTTAACTATCAGAGAAAGATCACTTTCAACATTACACACAGATTAAGTTCTACTCTAAATTCATAATATTTTGTGTATTCAACTTCAATTTTTTTCTGACTAAATATTTTGGTTTGCATGTAATTGTATAATCCACTTGAGAAAACTCTCAAAAGCTTATCTTTCAGGTTAGTATTGAGAGCATTTCTTTTCCAGTCTAATTATTTTCACTTGTACAATCAGTCCATCGAAGATAAGACTAAATTACAGTGCAGTGCAGAAAATTGACAAGTGGATAAGAATTAACACATTGTTCTAAAAGACTTTTAAATCATCTCCTGTTCACAATGAAGTTTAACATAATCAGCAAAGCACGAAGATTTTAATTTTGTTTTAGGAAGACCATAATTATGAGAGATATAGATAGGTATTTACAAATATATGTATCCATACACATTTGTATACATATAAAATATTGGTTTGGGTTAACCCTGGCACCAGCTAAACACCACAAAGCCAGTCACTCCCTTAACTTTCTACCCCCACCCCCAGAGGGGGAAAAGGAAAGGCAAGAAAACTCATGGGTCAAGAAAAAATTGTTTAGTAAGCATAGGAGAAATGGGAGAAGAGAGAAAGAAAAACAAGTGATGCAAAAGCCATCACTCGCCACTTCCCACCAGCAGACCTTTGCTCAGCTCATTCCCGAGCAAAAGATGGCTAATGTCACTAAAACCTCCCTCTTTTCTCTCTTTATTACTGAGCACAATGTTACACAGTGTTATAGAATCTCTCTTCGGTTAGTTGGGGCCATCTGACTGCGATGTGTCTGCTCCCAGGCTCTTGAGCTGCTCCTGCCCCCCAGTCTATTACTTACTCTGGGAGGGCAGGGGCAGAGCTGACAGTGCAAACTATTCAGCAATAGCTGGAACATTGCTGTGTCACCAGCATTGCTTTGGTGACAAATCTGAAGCACAGCAGCTATGAATATTAACTTCACACCCCAACCAGACTCCATACAAATACACAGAAATGTCTATGTATAAAAACCAAACCAGACCACACAAGAGCCTGAAGCTGACACACCATTTCCACACATATGCCACAATGAATGATCCAACAAAACTGGACATTAGTGTTACCTTGAGTTTAATATATATTTTACCTAAGGCCTTTTCTTAGATGTACTTTATTTTGAAAAGAATTTTTAAAAAAGGACTACAAACGTCTCAAATCTGTGTAATGTATAAAGCACAATACCAGCTTCATGCAACAGGACCCTCTACCCCCCAGCCTATCTGTTCAGATCCGGTGACAGAGGCTGACCTCTCATCTTACAAAACAAAAAGGAATTCCTGTTAATTTCTGTTTCGAATGTGACAGCTATATTTGAATTCGGTAAGCGCTTTCAGCTTTGGAAGATAACTTAGTTACAGTGTATCTCAACAGCTAATTACCCTCACTTTAATTTACATTCATTAGTTACAGGTTTTTTAATTTCCATTACTAGCCTTAAAACAGCACATCACTGTCTGCTAGTGTGAAGAGCCCATTTCCAAATTCTGTTCCTGACTGTACTACATGAAGCTTCTCTTGTGAAGAAAAAAATTGCATCTTTTAATCTTTCTTATTGTTCTTCTCTAACCTCCCCCCATTAACTAGCTGTCCAATACGGCATCTCAGAAGCACTCCAGCAGAAATGTCCTGTTGTTCCTGTATCAATGGTTTGTGTTAGCCCTTTCAGACAAATGCCACAGCAAGTTCATTGTCCTGCTAACACTGGCTGCAACTATCAAGTTATTTTTGGAGTGAGATTCAATTAACAGATAAAAGCCACTCACATTTAGATGACCACACTGAAGCTCCCATTACAGTCAACAAAGGCTGTTGGTTGTCCTAGAACAGTTTGGGTTGGAAGGGATGTTTCAAACATCTAGTCCAACCCCCCCAGCAATGAACACGGACTTCTTCAATTAGATCAGGCTGCTCAAAACCCCCTCCAATCTGGCCTTGAACATGTCCAGAGATGAGGCATCTATGATTTCCCCAGGCAATCTGTTTCAGTGCCTCACCGCCCTCATTGTAAAAAATTTCCTCCTATCTAGTCTAAATCTACCCTCTTCCACTTTAAAATCATTACCTTTTGTCCTATCACAACAGGTCAAGCTATAAAGTTTGTGTTCATTTTTTTTGTAAACCCCCTTTAAGGATTGAAAAACCACAGTAAGGTCTCCCTGGAGCCTTCTCCAGGCTGAACAATCTCAGTTCTCTCAGCCTGTCCCCACAGGTGAGGTGGTCCAGCCCCCTCAGAGCTGTGCTAACAGATTTTTGTGGGCCTCCTCTGGACCTGTGCCAACAAGTTCACGTACTTCTTGCCTTGGGGGTTCCAGGCATAAGTCTGTTAATTCTAGTAACAATGGTTGTTTCCTGGGGTAATGCATAAAAACCTAATAATCGTATCAGGTCAACTGCTCTCGTTGTACATTATTAAACTAGGATTATTATCCATTGGTCGGCTCTCAAAGTGGAAGTGCACCGTGAAACAGGTTTTATTAATGTAGTGTCTTTTGCACTATTCTAACTTCTTCATATACAACCCTGCTTGCCAAACACCTTCAGAGGTTTACTGAATCAGCACTACCTTAATCATTCTCTGCAAAAAGTGCTGTTGACAAGACAGTGTCCATGACTGCCATGCCTGATCCATAAACTGAATGCAGGGCTTATTTCGTCTAGGAGCAAAGGTATCCTTTTAAGTCCTTAACTAAATGACTTGCTGAAAAATATTAAGGACTCACAGAACTTTTAAAATCTATCTGTGAACTATTGCAAACATACTAATTTAAAAAAAGAAAAAACAAAAGCAAAACCAAACCACATTTTTTTTTTTTAATTTTTCCTAGTCATCGATGGAATGAAACATTACCATGGGACATAGAACCCCTCTACCAGCCTCCTCTCAAATACACAGAAGAACAATTTCCAGCTGTTTGACATTGGGTAATGGGTGACTCTACAGAGAGTTTTGCCCTTAACATACATAAAAAAGAATATTATTGCCCTCCATGAGGCACAGTACTATTCTATAACTGGTGCAAAACATGCTGAGGCTCACAGTATCTATCCAACAGCAGCGATTCTGTTTTCCGCTCAGTGGTTGCATCATGTTCCTCCCAGCTTCCCCAACTCTGAGTCTCTCCCCTATGTAGTTCCATGGCTACAGATAGAACTAAATACATTGATATTAGAGTAAAAAGGCTCCCCTTAACCTAGCAACTAGAGTTAGAAACTAATGCAACTGCATCCTGAGAAGAGAGCGAGCTGTTCACCTTGTCTCAGCGCCACAGCACATCCAAGTTTCATAAGGCAGAGAGTATTACAAAGAATGAGACTCCACAGAAGGAGTTCCTCCCTCCTACCACCAAACTCCTCCATCCTACAACAGATCAGAAAAGTATTCCAGTTCTGTTCTGCCAGGAACGTTGTTTTGAGAAACAGATTTCTTATTTATGTGCTCAGTTTTCTAAAAGGCACTGGCAAGGGAAAGGGTGTGCCTGTTGGCTGTGGTGTGGACTAACTTGTCCAGAAAACAAACCAGCAGCTGCATCCCTGTCCTTCTATGTTTGTAAGTTGAAGTGTTTGTGAACAGAATGTTTACTAAGATATGCTTTTCTCCTAGGCAGAAGAAAAAGCCCATTGAAGAAGCAACCATATGTCAAAGTTTTTTTAGCTCATGTACACTACTACACCACTATTGCACTAGTAACGGTTTCTAGATGAGACTGGCAGAAGTAACTGAAAAGATATTGCCATTTTTGCTACTAGTAATAAAACTGAGGCACATACACAACCATAGAGAGTTTACGAACATAATTCCTTTAAAATAATTTAAGAAAAAACTAAACAATGAATCACACACACAAAACGGTATTTTTAAATTCAACCCCAGAAGTCAGTGGTTATCCCAGTTTCACACACTGGGAAGGCTCCAGACAGATACATTTTCAAAAGTTTACACTTCTGCATTAGGCTCAAATCAAGATCAGTTCACTCTGTTCTAGCACCTTAAACCAGGAGCAAGAATGTTACAGGAATTATTGTCACCAAAAGAGAAGCACTTCACTACTTAATTAGCTCAGACTGATGTTTCTGTGAAGGTTTCATTTATTTTTAGACAACCAGCCTTTATCAGTAATAACATGGTCAACAGGAGCAGGGAAGTGATGGTGCCTCCGTACTTGGCACCGGTGAGGTCTCATCTCGAGTACTATGTTCAGTTCTGGGCCCCTAACTACAAGAAGAACACTGAAGTGCTAGAGCATGTCCAGAGGAGAGCCACCAAGCTGGTGAGGGGTCTGGAGAACAAGTCATATGAGGAGAGGCTGAGGGAACTGGGCATGTTTAGTTTGGAGAAGAGGAGGCTGAGGGGAGACCTCATGGCCCTCTACAACTACCTGAGAGGAGGTTGTAGAAAGATGGGTGTTGGCCTCTTCTCACAAGTGAATAATGACAGAACCAGAAGAAAAGGCCTGAAGTTGTAGCAGGGGAGGTTTAGATTAGATAGTAGGAAGAATTACTTCACTCAGAGGGTGGTCAGGCACTGGAACGGTCTGACTAGGGAGGTGGTGGAGTCACCATCCCTGAAGGTAATGTAAGGAACACGTATATGTGACACTTCAGGGTATGTTCTAGTGGCCAAGACTATTGGGTTGGGTGGATTTGTTTTGTGGGGTTTGGGGTTTTTTGTGGGGTGTGTGTGTTTTTTTTCTCTTCTGTTTTTGGGTTTGGGGTTTTTTTTTGTGTGTGTGTGGTTGGGCTCAATCCTAGAGATACCTTCCAATCATGAAAATTCTGTGATTCTGTAGCTAATTATATATCATACATAATAATTCTTATTTTTAACTGAAGAAATAATACTTGCTTGCTGAGCTCTCAGAGCAAAACCATTGCTTGTTCTCAGTTCTGTGTCACAAGAAATAGTGAACAACCAGTATTTTGAGGACCCAAGTGGTATCGACTCACATTTCCTATTCCGTCATATTTCAAAATAAGTGAGCGGGCAAACATGTCAAACAAGTAGCATGCAGCAGAACAGAGGAAGCTCAGCTCTAAAAGTCAACGTGGGGTATCTCAATGACCTCATCTTGAGAAGAGCAGATGGCAGTATTAAGAAAAAGTGCCTTCCAGCCTTCCTAATCACAGCTTACTGGTATCAGCCACCACTCTCTTGCTTTTCTAGACAGATGTTGCATTCTCAGGCAAAATGCAATTGTTAAAAGTATCAGCTTAAAAACAACAGAAAAACATATAGTTCAAAAGGGTCATCATATAACTTTTTTTTAATTAAAAATACCCCATATTAACAACTGTGCAATTTAATAAGGTAAGCATTCAGTGCAATGCCTTGTTTTCTTACAGAAGACACCTATCCCATTGTGGCAGGCCTCTTCCTGTAAGGAAACAGGGGCATTAACAATACATGGGTAAACGAAAGAATTGGAGCTTTCCCCAACCTTTGCCTCTATTTGCAGCAATGGCTGAACAGTTAAAGAAATCCAATGTCCTGATTTGAAGGAACAGTCACTCAGATCAAGTGAAAATGCTCATTTTCAGGAATTTCTAGGTATTCTATTAAGTTACATACATATATATGTGTGTGTGTATCCATCTATGAATGAACAACATTAACAAATGGAAAGACCATAGAGTCAAATACTTGGAAGTGTAGGTTACATGTAGGCTACAACAATAGAGAGCAACTCATGTTCCTGTGGTAATGCAGAGGAACAAGGAATTCTCACGGCAGATGCAGTGTCTGAATTCAACTTGCTACGGTGACCTAAATTGTGTTATCATCTCCCAGGGGCAGATCTTTTCCCCACCTACTTCCTCCAATGTCTGAATCGCCAAACAGCTGTCACCAACTTCAAGCAAACAGAGGATCACAGTTTTAGACTGGTATTTCACAGGAATTGCCTACAATTCAAAACCTTTTTCCCAGGAATTGCAATGCATAATTTCCTTTTGGAGCTCACAGTGGAAACATTTAATATAATTCAGAAGCTTTCTCTATGGGTGAAGTACCAGCAAATTTACTGCAAAGACTCTTCCAGAAGTAATCTCGTGGTTTTCCTTAAAAGGAATTGAGACATTCCTTTTGCCCTTATCATAAAAGCAGCATGGGAACCAGAGAGCATCAGCAGATAAAAAGAGAAATACTTCGGACTGAAATGATACACTCCAGTGATTCAGATCAAATATATGTTTCCAAGCAGAGGCAACAAGATCAATGTCTCTGAAGACATACATACAATTTTTTAAAAATGCTACAATGGCCAAAAATCACTTTCCAAACTGCAAAACAGCAAAGAGAATTTGAACAACAAAGTCCTTTTCACTTAGAACTTCCAAACCACTAACATTGTGAATATCAATATTTTTTAGAGCAGTTGATTCCTCCACAGCTTCTAAAAGTGCTATCAACTGCAGCAACAGAATTCTGTCACTTTTACAGGATAAAATTCAAGAAATACTTAAAAGTGCTAGCAATGGCATGTTTTAGAGAAAGTGTTTATGAGTACAAGTTTCTATTAGTGGATAAGGCTAAAACAAGGACTTGCAGTCCTACAACATGCTTGTTACTGTCAACAGGCAAAATTCAAAAAAATATTTTTCAAGGGACAGAAAACTTGCTGATCGCCTTTTAATCCATTTTCCTTTTTCTAAATACAGAACACCCGATTATCAAATGTAGCACCCACATCCTTTCTCATCAGAAAAAAATGCTTCTGGGCAGCAATTTAATCTTTGTCCTGAAATCTGGACTGTTGAAAGCACTCTACCCGATATCTGAAGACAGCTTTCCTTCGCAAAATTTCATTTGCATATTTAGCATTTTTTAAAGCACATTTATAGTTCTGTACATTGACAATACGTGTAACTATGGTAAGAATAAACAATTACTACATTTTACCATACCACAGGTACATTTTCCACATGGTTTTGAATCCTTCTTTGACATTCCAATAAAAATTCTAACCCTATTATGAGTCTATTTTCAAACACCGCATGTGGGTTTTTATTGACTTTTTACAGTACTGTTTCCAGCAAGGCAAAGCTGGCAAGCTCACAGGAGCACACGTCTGGGATTGTGTCTAAGCTACTTCCCTCTGAATACTCTGTTGTCAATCAGATTAACTTTTTACTGTGATGTTACTGGCACACACTGCTTACAAAGCTTCGGTAACTCAATTCATCTCAAACACTGCTTGAAATGGGAGATGCAATCGGACAACAAAACCATGAAACCAACATTAAGAGCACTCCAGTGCTTCAGAGTACTATCAATATATATAATAAATGAAAGAAGAAAGAAAATTTCCTCTTCAGTAGTATTTCTTATATAGCCAAAGTAGGCACATTTTATTTGGAATTGTTTCAACTGAACATAATTAAAGCCCTTCACACAGATTATTTCACACTTGCCATTAAATCTTTCACATCTGCAGGCAGAGTAAAATCTGGGAAGAAACCTTAGGAGATTACATTATATTTATTGAAATTATTTCAAAACTTTTGCAGAGTTTGTTTTCCTTTAGAGGGCAAGCAAACATTCTGGGATGGATCCTACATAGAAAAACTACGACACTTCTGGGAAAAATCATGTTACATACAACAGATGCTACATAACTCCCTCCAAGGAAAAAAGGGAGTTTTTGAAGAATAGCAAGAAAACTGTCTCAAGTGAGACTCAAAGATTTGAGAATTAGGTTAAGGCTAAAATTAGATACTTAACTAGATCTATAAAGTCATCTTTTACCTCACATAAGCACAACAGAAGCCAAGCCTGCAGCAGTCAATTCCCTGAAGGCTAATTTCTTCAGTCATAAATGAAAAGTAGCAAATGTGTTTTAAGTACCAAATTTTTAGGTACAGGAATTTTTGACCTACAAGACTTTTCTCCTCAACCCTCCTTCAAGACACAAAGAAGCAAAATTTCCTAATGAAAAAAACGCTGTACCTAATCTAATTAAAAGATTCGTTTTGCCTCTAAAAAATTTCTTCTTAGTATCTAATCTACATCTCCCCTCTTTGAGTTTAAAACCATTACTCCTTATCCTATCAGTACACTCCCTGATAAAAAGTCCCTTCCCATCTCTCCTGTGGTAGCCTTTAGATACTGGAAGGGTACTATATGATGTCCCTGGAGCCTTCTCTTCTCCAGGCTGAAGAACCCCAGCTTTCTCAGCCTGTCCTCACAGAAGAGGTGTTCCAGCCACCTGATCATCTTCGTGGTCACCCTCTGGACCTGTTCCAACGGGTCCATGTCTTTATGTTGGAGGGTCCAAAGCTGAACACAGTACTCCAGGCACGGGTCTCACCAGAGCAGAGAGGCAGAATCACTTCCCCTTGCTTGCTGGCCACACTTTCTTTGATGCAGCCCAGAACACAGTTGGCTTCCTGGGCTGCCAGGGCACATTGCTGACTCATGTTAAGCTTCTTCTCAACCAACACCCCCAAGTCTTTCTCCTCAGGGCTACTCTCAATCCACTCTCTGCCCAACCTGTATTTGTGCCTGGGATTGTCAGGACCCAGGTGCAGGACCCTGACGTTGGCATTGTTGAATTTCATGAGGTTGGCATGGGTCCACCTCTCAAGACTGTCCAGGTCCCTCTGGATGGCATCTCTTCCCTCCAGCATGTCAACCACATCACATAGATTGGTGTCACAGGCAAACTTGCTGAGTACACGTTCTATCCCACTGTCCATGTCGCTGACAAAGATGTTAAACATCACCAATCCCAGTACCAAACACTGACGAATGCCACTCCTGATTGTAATTCTGTAATATGCTTTTGAGATAAGGAGTCTAGACCTGCAGACAGCATTCAAGTTGCAAGGTATCCACACAATGACATTACATTCTCTGCTCTTACAAGTTTCCAAATAGTTGCTACATTTCAACTTCCTCTGCAACTTATTGATTGTAATCAAGATCATTTCCAATCAAAACTCAGACTCCATCACTGCATATTCAGGTTGGGATTTCTCCCTGTCTCACCCCCAAGCATATTACCTATGCATAATTTAATTGCTCGTTTTACTAAGTCACTTAAATCTCATAAAATGTGCAGCTCTACAGAGAGCACTTCTACAGACATAGTATCAGCACACTACAACACCTCCTTATTCAGACATTCTGGAATACGTATAAGAGACATTTTCCATTCTGTGTAAGAGTGCAGACTCAGTCAGATCAAAGTCAAATAACCAGAAGATACAGCAGACTGATCTGCCTATTACTTGAGTTTTTGTCATAAAATAATTAGGAGTCAATTCTCTACCAATCCAGTAAATCTGCACATTCCAAACTCTACCATGGTCATTCCTCAGAAAAAAGATAAGTCACAGAGAAGCTAGGCTAAAAAAGTGAAACCTATGAAAAGTTATAACAGCCTGCCCCATCCACTTTGCATTTGGTCCACAAGGTTTCTTGTCATAACTAAAGACATCTGCACTACTGCATGAACTGCATAAATTCTTAGAGTTAAAAGGAAGGTATATGCCTTCTTTCCAAAACGAAAATCTTTTTAGACTTCCTAGAAAGCAGAGTACAGAAGAGCTAAGCCCCTAAAATTAAAGGCATACCTATTGATAAAGGCAAATTTAAAATTGGTTCCAGAATGTCCTGAAGATACATTCTCCCTCTAGAGAGCTATAGAGACTACACCAATTAGATATTGAAGGCACACATAAAATTACCATAAAATAAACAAAACACAGTCCAAGGGTAAACGGTGGTACAGTTCTGGACTGTGGGGGAGAGAAAGAATACATTGATCCAAAAGCCATTTTTCACATACTGCCCACTAGTCGCCAAGAAAGGCTATTTTTTCCTTTCCAGAAAAAACCCAACCCAACAACAGCAAAAAAAAAAAAAAAAAAAAAAAAAAAAAAAAAAAAAAAAAACAAACAAACAAACAAAAAACACCACAAAAAAACACCAGGGAACATGGAATTTTAAGTGCAAAGACAGACAGAAAAATCCTCAAATACCATGACTACCAATGAAAAGTATTATTTTTCCAATGTTTTTCCCCCCTCCTTTGTTAGAAGATAGGGTATGAAGCTCCCTGACAAAGGCATTTTTAACTTATTTTTCTTTCTCCCAATCCTTTCCAGTGAAAACAGTATTTCCAACACAATATGAGAACTTAATAAGATCATTCATTGCCAGTCCTGCTTAACTACACCAAGGCTGTGTTGGGCCAAAACTAAGGCAGTACAAAACAGCACGTAATATCCAAGTCTCAAGTTGCTGATCTACTGCCTTAAAGCTGGGCCCAGCACCACACTGAGTGAGAAGCAAAAAAAAGAAAACTTCAGTTAAGTTTTTTGAGTTCAAGAGTTTAAGCTAAACACAGGTAAGATAGACTATATACACATGTGCACTTATTTATTGTTGTTTACATTATGTAAGCTAGAGTTTTATTTTTAGTATGCTCTTTATCATTAGTGTTTAACAGGTAATTTGCAGAAAATCAGGCTTAAAGTTTCCTTGTGCTCCAATATATCAGAGTGGAGGTAAGTACACACTCACAGCAACAGATCAGCTGTCAAACCGAACTGCCACCTCTCCAAGGTACAGGCATACTTTTGCAACTTAAATATCGAGTCCTGCGTTTCATGCACATTACAATTCTATCACTTCCCCCATTGCAATTACATTTCGTATACGTGGTAAATATTCCCAACTGAATCAACTTTTACAACCAAGCCCTCAGTGTGAGCTGAGTACAGGTTAACTGTCCCTACACAGTAAAACCCACTTGTAGTCCAAGTAGGTTCTGTATGTGCCCAAACACCATTGACAACAGACTTCACAAGAAAATATTGATCAGAAGCTAACAGCTACAATTGACAGAAACTCATATGGGAAAGACACATACCACACCATCTGCAATCTTCCATTCTGCACAACTTTCGTACTTTTGCAGTTGCTTTTCAAACAGTTGTGCTATGGCTCGATGGACAAGTTCATACTGCTCCTATAGCAGGTTACCAGAGAAAAATCAGCACATGAGATCTTTACAAAGAATAATGGTACGTTATGATATGATACAGATTAATTTTAAAACTAACTATACCTTTGTCTGTACTGCAGAATGCCTTTGTGTCCTCATTTCCTGTATTAAATTAAATACATTGAACTCTTCAGGTATTTTCTGAAACATAAGAGGAAGTTAATTACATTGACATAACTATCAGAACAGCAAAATAAGAGTTGTTAGATATTCAAAAGTATTTTAAACTTCTGTAGGTAAAAACAATCATTGAGGCTATTCAAGTTTTATTTTAAAAAGAAATTCGTCTCTAGAACCTGTTTTAAACATTTGATTTAGATCAGATGAGAGCATTTCGATGAAAATGAAACATCCAATGAACACATTAGTATGACACGGCAACACTGATAATGCTTCACAATCTAAAAACCCCAGAATGAAGTTATCCCTGTATATCTCAAATATCAGGAGCTGCAAGATGAAGCAGCCACACTGAAAAAGTTGCATTCAAAATCACTTTGTATTGAAATACATTAAAAGAGTAACTTGTGAATGGAAAGTAAGTTCATTCTAAGCTGGGAAAGCAGTGAAACTAAACATCCAGCATACGTCAAGAGTTCTGGGATGTCTTAAACATTTTGCTATTTTAGAAAATTTAGGAGCTCTGTTATGAAACCACTATTATGAAATGAAAGAATGCCACAAAATTTCTTCTTTTAGTATTCCTTACCCCAGCTTTAAGCAAATTCCACGTATAATCTATGGCACAGATGGCTCCTGTTCTTCCACACCCTGCACTATGAACATAAACAAGTACGTTAGAAATTATTTTATTTGTTAAAAAGACACTATAAGCTTTGTATTTCCAGAGTCAATATGAAAAACATGTATTAAAATCCCTCAACTATAATTTTAAGCTCGCTCAACCTGACAGTATAGAGTATTAAAATAAAAAGCAGTGCAAAATGGGAGTAGTGAAGTTTTTAATCCAAGTTTTTTATAGCCAATTGGAACTGAAATCATGAAAGATGCTTCAATGTTGACATTTTAATCACTTTAGTCACGCTACTCCTAGGTGCCACCACTTTGTCCAGGTTCAGTGATAGATAAGTTAAATGGCTAAATGGAACAGCTTAAAGACTTCCCCCATTTTTCTGATTAAGTATCATATCTATTTTCTAGTACTGTATCTATTTAGCATCATGATTGCAATGATCCTCAAAGCCTGTTTTTTTCCTAAAGAAGATTTAAGTATCTTAATCACAAAACATTTTCTCTTTCAATGACTAATTCTTTTCTGATTGATATTCTACCTTATACTGAAATGGAAGCAGAATTTTACTGTGGCATGAGTTTTAAGACAATGAAGACTGTAAGGTTTTGAGCAGTTTTTTTGACATAAGGGAATGCTCCTTTTTAGAAAGCTGAAATAAATAACCCTGTGATTTAGAATCAGACCAATGCATCTCATACCAAAAGTCTAGATTTCAAAAAAAAAAAAAAATATAAGCTGAAAAAATAAGTATATTTGATACCTGCAGTGTATACAAATTGGTACATCTTCATGTTCCTGGTATTCTCTCATCAAGCTGATCATGTCCAGAATAGAATCAAAAGATGAAGGGACATCATGGTCAGGCCAGTTAACATAATGAAATTGGTATACACTACGAGTCTCCTAAGGGAGAGAGAAAGCTGTTAGTGATAATACATATTTTAGGAATTTTTATGAAATAAATAGGATTTTTTTGCATGATCACACATGGATAGGCAAAGCCATTTACTGCATTAAAAAAATCTACATCTTATAGCACTCAGTAAAAACAAGAATGAAATTCTGAAGTATTATTTTTTGAGAGGTGCTAATGCACAGAAGAAAGCAGCATGGGACAGTTCACAGAAGCCCCTGTCTACAAGTTAAAGGACCCACAACATTGCACTGTGTTAAAAGGTTTTCTGTCTTTACAGTCTTAAACTTTAAAAGCAAGCAAGAAAGGGAAAGATCACCATGAAAGGTTGTCTTTCAAGCATACTCCAGTAACTTAGGTTGGCAAAAAAAGGAGGGGGTTTGTTGTTGTTTTCTTACATTCCAAAATAAAGCGTGTGTGCATGTATGCACGCACATGCAGAAGGAAATTAAGATGAGAGAAGCAATTCAAATTATCTAAATATGGATCACACTTGGAACAACCATAGGTGCACTTTTATTCTAGTTAGCTCATGATACAGTAATACTAAGGACAAGGTAAGAAGCAGGTTTTGGGACAGCCTAGTTACTCAGATACCTGAATTCTTGAAAGACTGAATCCTCTATTGTCTCTAATGACTATCCAAACCATCTGTAGTATAGTTAGTTCTACTGCACCATTCCATGCTGTTGTCACACCTCTGGATTCTAGTATACTCTCAAAGTAACATATTAGAGAGGCATATGAACTTTTTGATCAACATTAGAGGTTACAAGTTTTAAGACCCATACTACCACCTCTTTCACTGAGAAGCAAAGCAGTGGGTCTTTTGAGGATGAAATTTTTATTGTCTTCCAACTGAACCAATTTTTTGATGCCTTACTTTTGTCAGTCACAAAAGTGCTGTAGCTAGTAAAAAACAAGTGAAAATTAAGAAAATAAATTTTAAAAACCCAGTTTATTAGGTAAAACCAATGACATCAATAGGGAGGATGCTGCCTACTAAGGTCCACAAAGAATTTTCACTTCAACACAAAAACAGTGATTTTTTCCACTTCCGCAGAACTGTCAAAATTTCTTAATTTACACATTTTATATGGAAATTAGAAATTAAAGGAACTTTCTTAGTCCTTTTTTTACTGCCAGCTTTTAAGAAGGAAGCTGGTGTTTTAGCTTAAAATAATCTTCAAGTTACAGTCAAGCTGGTTTTCCTCCTATAAACTAAGGTAACTTCATATGAATTTTAAATTCTCTTGTGTAGTATTTTGTATGATACTCCATTGAAAATTTTACAGAAGCGACAAAACTTTTCATTCCTCTAGAAAACCAAAAAGTGAACTTAAAAGGATATTTTCCTCCCCAGTTCGAGGCTACACTTTGGATTCTTCAAACAAGGTGAAAAGTCTGTAATTTATTAGCAAAACGTGCTCTCACAGAAATCCTGAAGCAAATTTGCTAGATAAGGCTGAAGAACTATCATTTTATCAGCTGCTTAGGCTGAACTCCAACATACCTTATTATGCCTTTCAATTGCATTAGTTCCTAAAGGAATGTAACATTTCGGTTCTTTGCCAAGATCAAAAGCACAGCGCAAACTACAGCTTTTTGTTATTACTTAGCTTGTACGTAGTACACAGGCATCCCATGGCAATTAACTGGTACAGAACTCATGGAAGTCAAGTAGCTCAACATGACTTGTATGTATAGTATATGCAAGCAAAATATAAATTACCTACAGCTTCTGTAATTTCTGGTTTGGGGGCTCTTCTATATTCTAAGTGCACCGCTTCAATAAGTGTTGTGAAACCCACAATTATTATGCAGTTAATTTCTGCTATCTAAAAAGTTTCATAGCAGGATCAGTTATGAGTATTCAGGACAGGCCAACAGAAACAGACTAAGCTGATGCGTTCCACTGCAAGCACTTAGAAGGCTACTGCAGACACAAACTACCCCCTCACAGTTAAAGTTTTCATAACTGCTGCGGTATCCCTTGTTGAAAGGTAACAAAATACTGCTAAAGAAAACATAACCATAAATTAAACTAACCTGTAGTAAATAATTCCTCAATACAGGATGTCAATTAAAATGACAGGTATTCTGTAAAATAAGGCTGTCAACCTTCATGTTTTTGCAGGGCAGCTCTACACTTATTTTTATTTACTGACAGTTGATTTTCAGAAAAATAGTCATCTCAAATCTGTCATTTAATTATAAGTTTACAAGAAAGGCTTAAATCCCTCATTCTTAATACTTATGAGAATTTAAATGCTTCTATTTCACTGAAAATATGACAGTTTTCACAACTAATGTAACACACCCAGTTATAAAGTAGGTCTCACATTTTACTGTAGTTTGTGTCATAAGGTTTCACTAAGATGATCTAACTCAATTTCTTACATAAAGAGACTAATTGTAATCATTTACAGTTGTCAACTTAAATAGCACAAACAAATTGGTTTAGCAGAATATTTGTATGGTAAGCTAATTCCGCATCTTGGAGCACTAAAATATCAAACCTTCAACAATTCCAAAATCTTAAGCTCACTTTTTAAAAAGTACATTTCTATCTTGATCCTTGAATACATTACATACAACTCCCCCATGTAGAAGTTTTCCAAGCAAAAAGACAATGCAACTCAAGAACATGCTGATTTTTCATACCTATTCCAATTCCCAAAAGAGTAAAATATAAAATAAATAAATTACTAAAATGTTGTCATTCTTGCTTTATTTTTATTTGGCCATACAAGTATATGAACGAGCATCATAAATACCTGTCAACACTGTACTTTTATTGTCAAGAGGGTTTTAAAGCGCCAATTCTAAAAAGTACACGTATTTTATTGAGAAAGAAGCTAGCTAGAGGAAACAGTTTCTTTTGATGAGTTTGATTCAGTTTGTCATCAGATTTTCAGTTGGGGTAAGCAGTGAAATTCTCCTAGGGTGACAGAAGCTTTCTGGTTGTTAACACATTATTGAAGACCATCACATGCCTTTGGCTAACCAAGAACATAAGAGACAAGTAAAGAGTTTCACCACTCTTTAGAAGTGATACTACAAGCTTAATATACACATAAACTCAATATTTTATACACAATACAGAGTCAGCACCTAAAAAAATTAAGAAATTTTCATGAGTTTCCTTCACCATATAATTTTAGAGACCTTTGAATCACCAGTAAAAGTTGAGACTGGAATTGATCATATACTTACATTTTGAAATTCAAGTAATAACGTTCTAATGAAGTAATCTGTTCTTGCTTGCTCAGCTTCCTAAACATAAGAAAACAGTAATGAATCGGAAAATGAGATCAATATGCAGGATACAGGATACAACTAAAAATCAAAACTTTGACCTCGAGTGTTTCAAAGTATGGTTAAGAATAGCTTGATTAACTGGCATGCTACTCCTCTTTGATCACCTTAAGGAGCTTCAGCTAGAAAACAAAAGCAATTCCTGTCAAAACTGAGTTAAGGAAAAGGAAAACCAGTTTTGAGATCAATTTGAAATGGATCAATTCCACTGTTCTAGAGTAAGTGAACAGTTAAAGGCTGATCATGAACTCCAGTGTAAAGAGTTCACAGTAAAATCATTTACATTAATGATGGTTGAACTCAACACTTTAATGCCAGGCCTCATATCTTAATATCTAACAGAACATAATACAACTTGATTGAACTACAAGGTGGCAATATTAAAAATGAAGACAACAAGGAAGTGTTTTCTTCCAACAACACAATAACATGAGTGTCAGAAAGAATAAGTGACCAAAACAAAAAACAATTCTCAAATTCATCATCCACTGTATTATAAAATATTGATACTCCAGGGGCAGCACGCAATTAAGGAGTCTACTGCCTCTTCTCTCTCTATTCTCTTCCCTTAAATAATCAGGCTGTCATCAAACACAATGCAATAGGTTGGATGGCCCTTGATAGCATCTAGAACCGAAGGCTTGATGATGTGACCATTACTCTCAGAGCTGAAAGTCAGAAAAACAGGCCACAAATATGTTTAAAAGCAGAAGGAATAAAGACACACAAACAGGTGAGTACAAGGGGAACCAGACACCATCCCAAACCTAAGGATTGCTGATCATACTGGTTTTGGTGGCTACCTCCCACACACCGTATCCTCACCCACACCTGAAAAACTCCCTATTCATAAAGTGAATTTCTGCTACGTAAGTGGTCCCCTTTTGCGAAACGGTCATTGCTATCCAGCTTTCTGTACCAAGGAAAGATGACTGCAAAACCCCAGTGGGGTATACTCTTACGTGATGCTGAGATGGCAAGTGCCAAAAGGACTGTTACTTTCAACTCCCTGCTATGCTTGATGTGGGACATATCCACAGTCCCTCTTCCTGCCTGTTTATCTGCCAGAAACCCTTACATTAACATCTATGAGGAAGTATCAAAACTGGAAGAGGCTCTAGTAGTTCTGTTCAGAGATCTGAACTCCTGGTAACACTGACGCAACATATAATGCAAATGTTCAGGTTTCCTCCACCTTTCTGGAACCATAGCTTACTTAACAGTTATCCCCTGGGAATTCTCCAGGAAAAGATTCAGACCTCTTGGGATCTGCGATTCATTTGCATTTTCATTTTAAAAGCAACAATAGCAGCAAAGGAAGCATTTTCAAATAAGCCTGTATCTGCTACAAAAGAAGCAAGCTTAAAAAAAAATTACAAGTTTAGTTTGTTTTCCGTATTTATGCTAATTAACTTTATGTAACTTAAGGAAAAGAATCTTTTCCAGTGTTACTTTCATTTTGTGTGCACATCCAGAGCGTAAAAAATCCTAACAGAGAAACAACTGCATGAATATTATTTGATGTCTTGGGTATGGTACAGATATTCAGAACTGCATCATGTAAAGCTACAGAAGTGATTTATAACAAGATAAAAGACAAAGCTTTAAAACACAAATAAAAGAAAGAATCATAGAGGATTAAAAAAAAAAAAAACAAAAGCAAAACCACACGTTGTTTTCCACAGTATTCCTTTCAGAGTCTTTGTGTAAAATTTGCTACCAAACATTTCAAAAAGCATTTGTTTTGTAATACAAACTGCTTACTGAACAGGTATTTTAAGTCACAAAAGCATTAAATCCTTCAAAATAAGTTACAAAGCTTTATACTTACACAAGAAACACGAAATGGTCCAAAAGTTACAGCTGCTTCTCCATACAGAGGCCAGTAGCGTTCACATTTTTTCTGTTAAAACAAAGAAGCCTAATTTATGTGTAGTACCAAAAAAATATAATTAATAGAAGCAGAGCCATCAAAATGATAATCTCAAACACCTTATTCTCTCTTTTGTTCCTTAACACCTGCCTACTGGTGCCTCACTGGACCTATAAGATAGTAAAGTGTTTTTTCTTTTGACACTAAAGAAAAAAGAAAAACAAACAAAAAAAAACAGATGACCAATAAATACAGCCAAAAGACACTTCGTAAATTAGGATATGAAATTTGTGACTGCTCACTTATGGGCAAGCACACATTATCCAGAGGGAAGCAATGAGAGAGAACTTAGATTTTGTGAAAGTCTGGAGTTCACAATTCTGGACCACTTTTGGGGGTTGTTTTTTTGTTGTTGTTTTACTTCTCAGGAAAGAATATAGCAGATTTCGAAGATAGATTGTTTTTGCAGTTGTATCAACTGACAGGAAATTCGGAAGGACTCCCGCTTTTGATAGTTGGTCTACACCCCATGGAGAACAAGATTTTTTTCTACAGTGGCAGGGCCAGAAACAGATCATTGGTACCGTTCTGTTTACAAACACAGGTATTCCACTGAAATGATACCTAAGGAATAATGTAACACTATATATGGAGCTAAGAAAAGCAGTCACATTAATTACTACAATACAATGTAAGGATAGGCATTCGCATTTCAGTTGGGCAGATACACCAAATCCATAGCCGTAAAACTGATGAAGCTTCACAGGTATTGGCATATTACCTCGCACAGACAATGCTTGTTTAGCACTGAGTTTAGTTTTGTATTTAGTGTATACATACCCTTCCCATTTCAAATTCTCGACAGGCCATTACAATTATCTGAAAAGACAAAAAAAAATAAGCTCAAAGGTAGCTGGTTTTAGATCAGGTAAATTCACCAATGCTTCAATGCTTGCTTCTATCTAGGTAGATACTGATACTTCTGAATTGGTTATTACTGAAGAGACTAATATTATTTTCCTACCTGCAGATGTATGCTCTTTGCATTCTAAAATAGCAAAGTTTTATTCTGCACAAAACCTACCAACCAGTACAACATTTTAAGGCTACTTAATTTGAATTCACTGCAATCCTGTACGAATACCTTATTTATTCAGCCTGATTGTAAAGTCTAATCTTAATCAGAAAAATATAGAACCATTTGCTGACCAGAATAAACATATAGCTGTATTTGCTTAAAATGACACAGACCATGGAAAGTAGGTGCAAAAACCCATTTAAAAAACAAGAATCGGATTTCTTAGGTGAAACTACTTCAGATACCTAATGTAAATAGCGCAATAAAAATGCACCGACAGGTAAGCTGTTAGAAAAAGTAAACATGATTTACATGCCTGATAAAGCAAAAAAAAGGTTTTCAGAAATAATTTGTTGAACATATCAAGTTGTAACAGTACTTAAAAGTTAACTAGTTTAAGCAGATGTAAAATATATAAACCAGGTCACGGGAGGTGATTCTCCCCCTCTACTCTGTGCTTGTGAGACCCCACCTGGAGTACTGTGTCCAGCTCTGGAGTCCTCAACAGAGAAAGGACATAGAACTGTTAGAACGGGTCCAATGGAGGGCCACCAAGATGATTAGAGGGTTGGAGCACCTCTCCTATGAGGACAGGCTGAGAGAGCTGGGGTTCTTCAGCCTGGA
>VZRU01008484.1:53271-72643 GCA_013398155.1 Pedionomus torquatus
TTGTTGTTTTACTTCTCAGGAAAGAATATAGCAGATTTCGAAGATAGTTTTTGCAGCTGTATCAATTGACAGGAAATTCGGAAGGACTCCCGCTTTTGATAGTTGGTCTACACCCCATGGAGAACAAGATTTTTTTCTACAGTGGCAGGGCCAGAAACAGATCATTGGTACCGTTCTGTATACAAACACAGGTATTCCACTGAAATGATACCTAAGGAATAATGTAACACTATATATGGAGCTAAGAAAAGCAGTCACATTCATTACTACAATACAATGTAAGGATAGGCATTCGCATTTCAGTTGGGCAGATACACCAAATCCATAGCCGTAAAACTGATGAAGCTTCACAGGTATTGGCATATTACCTCGCACAGACAATGCTTGTTTAGCACTGAGTTTAGTTTTGTATTTAGTGTATACATACCCTTCCCATTTCAAATTCTCGACAGGCCATTACAATTATCTGAAAAGACAAAAAAAAATAAGCTCAAAGGTAGCTGGTTTTAGATCAGGTAAATTCACCAATGCTTCAATGCTTGCTTCTATCTAGGCAGATACTGATACTTCTGAATTGGTTATTACTGAAGAGACTAATATTATTTTCCTACCTGCAGATGTATGCTCTTTGCATTCTAAAATAGCAAAGTTTTATTCTGCACAAAACCTACCAACCAGTACAACATTTTAAGGCTACTTAATTTGAATTCACTGCAATCCTGTACGAATACCTTATTTATTCAGCCTGATTGTAAAGTCTAATCTTAATCAGAAAAATATAGAACCATTTGCTGACCAGAATAAACATATAGCTGTATTTGCTTAAAATGACACAGACCATGGAAAGTAGGTGCAAAAACCCATTTAAAAAACAAGAATCGGATTTCTTAGGTGAAACTACTTCAGATACCTAATGTAAATAGCACAATAAAAATGCACTGACAGGTAAGCTGTTAGAAAAAGTAACCATGATTTACATGCCTGATAAAGCAAAAAAAGGTTTTCAGAAAATTTGTTGAACATATCAAGTTGTAACAGTACTTAAAAGTTAACTAGTTTAAGCAGATGTAAAATATATAAANTGGAAGTATTTAAAGCCAGGCTTCATAGGGCTTTGAGCAACCTGGTCTACTGGGAGGTATCCCTGCCCATGGCAGGGGGGTTGGAACTCAATCTTCAAGGTCCTTTCCAACTCTAACCATTCTATGATTCTATGATTCAATAAATAACCCAAGATCAGCAAGAATAGAAAGGTAGGGGTTTTTTTTGTTGTTTGTTTCACATGCTGCTTCTGTATCCCATTTTGTCAGTCCACATTAAATCAGAGCTGTAAGGTCTCCTGCAGGACAAGTGTAATCAAGCATCAACCCACTCATAAATAGGCACAATTTCACATTCAATAAAATTATTATGTTGAATTGATGTTATTAAATTGAATAATATTAATGACATACAGAATGCTATTTGAAATACAAAAACAAGATTTGAGAAGTAAATGGACTAAATCACTGTCAACATTTTTTATAACAGCCAGCTCATGCAAAAGATATACAACCAGTGTGTCATGAAGTGAAAGCAGGTACTTACAGCAACATTGTATTCCCATATCATCCTCCAGAAGTCTATTACTGTGTTTGCTAATGGTCCCTGGGTAGCAACATACGCTTTTGGCCCATGTACTCCCTAGGATTGCACAAAGAAAACATAAATGCTTATAAAGAAAATTTATCTGCACTGAATAAAAAAGGCCTTAGGTTATAATATTTTTTAATACAACAGGAAGGGTAAATATGAAATATCAGTCCCATTTATGTTTGTGGGAATCAGCTGGTGATTTCAAGGGAACCCAAGATTGTAAGAGCTAAATGTGCTGACAGAGACTGTAACAGAAAATATGTTTTTGTACATTGAGATTCCGAAGATTCCCTTTAAGTCCATATTTTCTTTGTTACTCATATACTTAATGAAGAAAATCTGATTATTTTTTTTTCTGGTTAAAAGCATCCCCTTGGACAAATTTAAGTTCCCCCCTCCCAGTAATACTATATTTCAAAAAGAAAATATTTTTAAAAATTGTTTTATGCAAAGCTTGAAGGCATTTACATTCAGCTTTTCAAGCCCAAGATTTTTACCCTTTGAAACAAAAGTGTTATAGGCTTTTTAGCCAAACTGGCTTTTCTTTAAGAATGTTAGATATTATTCCATTGCCACACTTCTGCTGTGAACAGCAACAACTGCATATTAACATACACAATTTGTCAAACGTTTAAATTATGATCCCTAAAAAAAGCATGTCTTAAAATCTGGCATTTTTAGCAGTATTATCAACCATTAAGACAATTGCATCTGAATTTTCCTACAGCATGAAGTTCCAGTTTGGTTGCCTGACATTATTTTAAAATAAAGTAATTCATATTACACTTACACTTCAAATAATATTAAAACTTAATAAATAAATAAATGATTTTGCTTTATAAATGGCATCATGCTTGCAAATTTATTCAAGTCACAATAAAAGAAAATCTTCCCTCACAGCTGTAAATTCTTATCTCAGACTGTAATATTAAAACTGCACTGGTATGAAATAAAAGCTTAAAAAGAATTGTTACAATAGTAATACATACCTTAATAAAGTTTGCATTGATGTAGTCTGAATCTTGGGGGGGAGTTTTTAAGGTCAGTTTAACCCGGCTATGGTCAACTAAAAAAAGAATTATTTTTCATTAGAGAAGAATTACAACACATGTAAATCATCATGTAACTATAATATATACAGTGGATATTGCACATATAGAAGAAATTAAGCATTAAAGAATGTTTCCCACAGATAAGTCACACAAGCAAGTTAGTCAATTTATGGGTAAATCGAGTCAGGTAGTGATATGCAGAGTAGGTCCTACTACTTTGTGCTTCTGATGCTCAAGTTTACGGAGTACCATTTACTGTAATGAATTACTCCTGTAATTCCAAAGAGGAAAAATTCAATTGATCAGAAGTAATCAAAATTGTCATTACAGTACTAACACAGATCACAATGGTCAGCATTAAAGGTATGTTTACAGGAAGCAGAAAGAATAAAACACTGGTGCACAGCTCAAGCAGCTGACAGGTCCTATAGTCTCTGCTAAGGAAGACTCCAAGGACTGCAACATGAAAGGCGCTGGGTTTATTTCTTCAGCACAGCCTGACTTCTGCCCCCCTAACGCCGCTCCAGGAACTTTGGCGGGGCACTTCTCCACTGTTTGCAGTAGATCCCTTTGTTTAGGGGGTTCTGACATTTCAAGTTTCTGACTCAAGCTTAACTGATCATCTCAGAGAAAGCTTCTTAGAAAATCAGCAGCTCTTTGGAGAACAAAATCCTCAGCAGTCCTAAAAACAGCCTTTATTACTTGCTGACAGAATAAACTAAACATTTTGGAATTATTTTTGGCATTGAAAAAAAATTAATAATTAAGTGCATTTTTAATATAGAAGCAACTGTAATGATCTTCATGATCCAACACGCAATGATCCGCACTAAGAAGGCAGGTAAGCGGCTCGCAGGTCTCCCAGTCCTTCCAGCTCTTGTTGATATAAACACTTCTGAGCTACCACATAAAAATCATTCAAACTATCTCCACCATAGAGGCTGTTTTACTTGGAAATCCAGATTAAATAAATAAATAAATCCTTAGACTGGGGAACAGAGGTATCTGCAGAAACAGCATTTGCTCAAGCAATTTCCTTTACTTTCTGCCCCCAGGGTCAATTCCTAAACCACAGAACAGCTGCTAAAACTTTTATTAGAGCTAAATTCAAGAAAAAAAAAAAAGCATAAAGAACAAGTCAATTTAAAAAGAGGAAATATGGTTGGTTGGTGGGCTTTTTTGTTAAAATATCACTGGTACACACTAAGAGTTATTTCTACACCAGAAGCTCTTCCAAAAAGCTTCCAAGATACTTGTTTCCATAATGGTGCAATTTTCTGCCAGAGTCCTGATAACACACAAGAAATGTTTGTATTGCCATGCAATGCTTCCTATAAAAGCACCAGTGTAGATTATAAGACATTCGGATCACAGATCTAAAGACAACATGTTCTCACATAAAGGCCTAGGGAAACCCTTAAAACATATTACACCCTGTATTACACTCTCATACACCTAATGCAAAAGCAAGAATGTTTTATAAGCATGCAGTGGTGTCACAGACTTAATACTAGAAACTACTTTTAAATTATGGATCAGACTAATTAAAGTGGTAGGCTAATGTGGGCTCCTATCTTCCCAGCACAGTATCCAAAATTCTAGAGCAATTTCCTGTCTGTATCTGCCACAGCTCTGCTCTTTCACAGTTTTAGGTCTGGGATAGAACTCTCCATAAAAAAATTCCAGTGCTGGCTCCAGGTTCAGAAAACTGAGTGCTTGGACATTCATATATTGCTTGAAAGCTCAGTTCACAATTTTAAATTGGTGCTTTAATCAGTGACCACCACATTTCATTTAACTGTCATTTAGGATGGCTTAGCGTACTGTAGTTTGAACATGCACGCCTTTCACTCCAAAGTCTGTACTGAAGTACAGATCTCTCTGGTAGCACTAACAATTTCTGATAAACATAATGCTAATCTCCAACTAAGTTACAAGAGTACATTTTTTTCTGGACTTATAAAGATAGGCAAAGCATCATCCTCCTTCCTCCTCCAAAACATCTCCTGGCTTTCATTTCTGTCAAGCTGGTCTTCCATCACTTCATTGCTGGAACCTTTGGATGTTTGAAGAAATTATTGCTTTAACTGAAAATACATCTTTGATTTCCTCAGTGTCAGCTTTGAGGCTTGCTTATTTTTCCCACTGTGATCTGTCTACCCTTTCAGCTGCCAATGACTAATGTTTTTGTTTTTCTTTTCTTGTGTAGATGAAAGAAAAGCATATCTACCACTCTCGTCATAGCCATTAACTACTGAACCAGCTATTCAGTGTCTCCTTGATTCAGCCTAGCTGCCACCAAGATTTTGCTGTATTGGCACCAAAATGCCAGCACAGAAGAAAGAGTATAACAACTACTTTCTTGCAGCAGCAAGCACTATGCCCACCTTGCTAAACAATCTAGGGCCTGTGGCTTTAGGACAAAGTTTACTGCTGGAAGTGCTGCTCCAAGCACCAATAAATAGTAAGAATTCCAGCACTAGACAAACAGAACACACAGGTATGCAATGATCTGAAACACACAGTAATTCACTGGAGCTTATTACCATAACACATTTCGAAACTGAAAGCTAATGATACTTAAGACCACTTTCAACTTCGCATCAGTTATAAACCTCCTAAGACTTCTGAGAAAGCTTAGCAGAGTAAAGTCTATCTGTGGCTCATCTTCTGGGATATGAAAAATGGTATTTGTCAGAAGACTCTCCTTTAATCTCACTGTCAGATCTTCATACTGAGAAGCACATTAAGAGCAGCTGAAATGCACAGCTTCATGAGATACACCTAGTGAGCTTGTAATAGTCTTGTCACTACAGATCAACTATCAGTTATATCCACACATAGGTGGTTTTAAAGTTTCAATTCTGCTATGGTTTTTGCTTTCTGTGTTCATAATATTAAACAATTTCATTTGGGCTCTAGCAAAATACAAACCAAAGATAATCCAGCAGCGGAAGTTCTCTGACACCATTTGCAGGATACAAACAAGCAAAACATCTAGTTCACTTCAAACCACAAAGCCTTAAGTCTCCTTAAAATCTCATCTAGAGTTTATGCCAACATTTGGGAGTTTTCTACCATTAATAACATGCTCTTAAGGGAAAAATACAGTTAAGGAAAGTTCTACACTATTCCAAGCTAACAAAAATATCAGCTTGATAGGGCTTGAGACCTAGCATATGTATTTTTCTACAGGTGATAGCTCTCTTAATAAAAATATACAACTGTTCGCTTACTTTATCTTCCAAGGTAAAAATAAAGAATTTATGAAAGTTATATTTCAGCAAATTATCTCCATTTTTGCCCTTCTGCAATAGCTAAACAGTAAAATTCAAAATACATTAAGAACAACAAGCACTTGCCTTTGTCTTCTATTAACACAAATCAGACTTACATGGCAATATATCCTTGTATCTATTCTTTTTAACATTTTCTTCTTTTTCTCCAGTGGCTGTTGGGTAAATCTTCTCTGTTCTGTATTTTGTTGATAATCTTCTTAACCTCTGAAATGAAACATTTGTTGTATTTTAAAATCTCAAGATAACAGAAGCATCACAAGGTATTAGCTTCATCAAGTATAAGATCATCACTCAAAAATACCTCTTCTCTCCGATACTCGCTATGATGGAGTTTAAAAAAAAAAATTATCTATTACTTTTAGCTCTTCAGCAGTTTACAACCAACCTGACGCCAGCTCCAGACAGCATGAGACATTGAACTTTGGAAAAACCACTACAGCAGCAATATGGAATACTGCTATAATTTTATTTATGAAATACACTGCCCCGTTAGTGACTAAGAATTACATTAAGAACACCTCTGAGAAACAGAAAAAATCCACTATTGCTCAGCATACCTAGAAGAAGAGCATAGACAGGCTGGCTCAGGAACAGTTGTCAGCAACAAGTACTTTGCTCTGAAGCACACACCTTTTAACACACTGCCAACTCAACAGACAGCAAAATGTCACTTCTAACAGGCTTCAAATCCTAATGTCCAACTCCCTGTTCAAGCACACACAGAAACAGAAGGTCCCTGCCTCTCAGGTACAAGGTATTCACAACTAAGATGAGTGACAGGAGGTCTGCTGTACTTAAAACAACATGCCATTTTTTTCCCCCTCCACCTATTTCAAGTACTAGATACTAGAAACTTGAAACAGTCAAAAACCTCTAGCAACAGAACCCATCCCATGTCTTCCAACAACTTCAGAAATAACAAGAGCAATACAGCTTTTACCATCCCACTAAAATTAGGCCTTTGCAACCTCAAAACTGAAGAGGAAAAGAGTATAAATTCTCTCTGAAAAAAAATACAAAAGAAGCCAGCAGTGCTTGTTATTTTAGATTGTGTGGACATTCAGATAGTTAACTCTGGCTTCCAGCTAAAGCCAGGTGGTTGCAAAACCAGCCATTCTATTGACACTGACCCAGCAGCAGTACTTAACATGATCAAAACTAAGAATGTAGCTTCAAAGAAGTTTTGTATTTCCACTGACTGGTATCCTGTACAGGCAGGATAGAGGTTGTTCACATTCCCCTCCCCTTGAAGATTCGAAATGTTCATGGTTTGCTTTCTTTTGAGGAAGGCTGAGAATAGGGGAGCTTGGTTACTCTTTAAAAATATAAATCTTGCTCATCATTGACCATGCAGCAACATACAGGGAGAAGGAAATCATAAGTAAGACAATTTGGTTGCAAAGCCAGTTTTCTTCTTGAATTCTTCTAAAAACTAGTAAAACACTTGGGAGACTCACTACACACTTCCATTTTTAAAGAAAACAGGAAAAAAATGAATTAGCAACTTAATTCCTTGAATAATTCTCCCAGCAAAAAGGGGGGGGGAAAACATCCACAAAATTTAGCATTTCTGCTACATATAAAAAACACACTTTCATAAGCTTTGTCTGGATATAGTGACAAACCAGCAAATTTTATTTGCAAATATGGATAAAATTTTGCATTAATTTAGTTGAACAATATGTATCTAATAATTGATGAAAGTGTCATTTGTAGAGCAAAAACAATGGCAAAGTAAAACTTTTTAAAAGGCAAATCAAGAACTATCAGTTCTCGTTTTTTCCCCCCATCTTCTGTGAGGACTTTATCACAGATTAAATCAACTAACACCAAAAAGACTAACGGAACTAGTATGCAAGTTTTTTTTTTCCTAAAGTGTAATGCTCTTGAAAATCTTAATGTTAGTTGATGACAAAAAAGCAGCAAGTATTTGGAGGTACAAGAGTCAGTCTCTGACAACACAGTGACTGAAATACTAAATATATTATCTGAAAACATTGCTAAAATGAAGAATTGGAAGATTCAGTTCTTGAAAAGATATGTTAACAGCTACACAAAGCTTTCACACACACTATGTTCATCTTGGCAAACACTAAAAACAAACTTTCAACATAACTTGTCTAAATAGCAGGCAGAGAAAACTGGTTTGTAACACGATAGACAATCACTGCAGATGGGAGACCTATTGCCCTATGTAACACTGCACTTACCCAAGTTAAAATAAAAAGTACTGCCTATGCTAAGACTGCACACAACCAGGAGTCTAGAAACAGTAAAATAAATATGCGTAACTTCACAGTATCAGCTGAGAATTGGAAGACTAAGAAATACTATGAAACAGGCTATAAATCTCTAATTAGGACAAATAAAAACCCTAAAAACAAAAAGGAAAGAGAAACAACCAAGCAAACAACAAGCAAACTCACTAATATAATATTGTACCAGAAGTTTGGAGAAAAAACAGCCTCTAAAAACCATGCGAAGAAGCAGAATTTATTTTGTGTAAGAAAGGATACATTTGAGGAAATGATACAAGAAAAAGGTTAGGTATCAAAAAGCACCCTAGGAAGATCATCCTTTCCATGTTAGCCTATTTTGAAGACATGCAGGAAAAAAACCCAAAACCACAACACACTTTTGCAGGTACAGCTCTGACCCATTGCAAGCCAAAAAGGCTGCGGTGACTAGTACCAACTTGGATGCTACAAGAATTCAGCATTGCCTTCTCCCCTGCATGATTCATCTGCTAAACAGACTGGAAAGTAGGACTAGCATAACCCAGCTCTGAGGCAAAGACCGGAAATGAAATACAGGTTGATTTCAACACACATCTGCTCCTAAAATACTTTAGGACCCATGAGTTTAATGCATGTTTTTCAGCTGTTCTGTCATACAGGTGATAGAAGATAAGTAAGTGCAGTCCTGAGAGCAGTCAAAACGAGTAAGCAGTACTCCATGATTTGTAGTATATCTGCTACATAGAATAGAATGTACTTAACACTGTGGAGGAGAAATACTTGACTAAAGCGTCAATTCAGAAGTAATTTGACTCTGACTACTTTCAAACTTCTAAAAAAAGAGCTTTGAATGAACCACCCCAGGAATGGAAGAGTGCCAGATTCAACAGAAGATTTTGTCCTACATGCAACAGAAAACTTCTGCAGAAAGCTACTGTAACATGCACACCCAGCCTGCGGGAGGATAGGAGGGACTCCGCTTCCTAGGCTACAGCCCAGTGTGACCAGAAGGAGGACAATGTACTCAATGGCAGGACGGGGGTAATGACAGGGCAAAAGAAGAAAGGACTTTGTTCAGACTATAGCAAGTCAATGACAAGATAGCCAGTGAAATCCATCACAGGCCAGTTCCGTGCTAATTCATAATAAACAACTGTCTACAGTACAAAGCAGCACTCAACTGGGTTAAGTTTGTAAAAAGCCAAATCGCTTCCCAAAAGATACTCAGATGCTAACAGCAGGGACATGAGATATCCAGCCTGGTGCCTCTGCAGATAACAGTAGACACTTCCATGACACTTCAATATTCACTGGAATTGCTATTCCGTTACCACAAACATCTTCCTTTATATGTTCTTTTAAGAACAAAATGGAAAAAAGTAAGTGTATGTTCATGATTCATCACCCTTAAAGAACTACATTCACAAAGCCTTAAGTTCCATTCTCATTCGGAAAGCTTGAATTTAATTCTGCTTATTCACTGCGTGACAGAAGTGGTTTGTGGGATGGTGACAAACTCTTACCACATGTGACAGTGGGGGGATGAGCCTTTGAAATAATGTGAGTTTCAGAGACATACTTCCAGCTTCCACAGTGGTTTTAGAGTCTGTATTACAACTCTACTTCAGTGTTTTTACAAAAAGACAAACCAAGCCCTTTCAAGCCTAACTTGTGCAGTCCTACCATATTAAGAAGAATTTAGTCCAGGGAAAACACATCTCTCATTTTCACAGTCAGTCTATTTCATCTATTTAACACTTTAGAAAGCCTGTAAAGACTCAGTGCTTAATGCCATAGAAATGTTGTTTGTGAATTAAGACAACTATTTAAACTGCCTATTGAGATTTGAAAAACACACTTTAAAAGCCTGAATCTTACGTAAGATATGAAAGTTCTTGTGACTCCCTTCTGGGCTTCTTTTCAAGGAAAGTATACAGTTTTGGGTTCTTTCATTACAAGAAAGACATTGAGGTACTGGAGCGTGTCCAGAGAAGAGCAATGAAGCTGGTGAAGATTACAGAGAACAAGTCTCAAGAGGAGAAGGTGAGGTAACTAGATGTGTTCAGCCTCGAGAAAAGGAGGCTGAGCAGACATTTTATCACTCTCTACAACTACCTGAAATAGGTTGTAGAGAGGTGGGGCTTGGTCTCTTTTCCCAAGTAACAGGCAATAGGACAAGAGGAAATAGCCTCAAGCTGCACCAGGAAGAAATTTCTTCATTAAAAGGGTTGTCAAGCACTGAAACAGCTGCCCAGAGAAGTGGTTGATTCACCATCCCTGGAGGTATGGGTAGAGGTGATGCACAGGGACATGGTTTAGTGTGGGGTTTTGGCAGGTTAATGGTTGGACTCAGTCTTAAAAGAACCTTCCAACCTAGATGATTCTATGAAAATGTGATAAATATTTCACCAGGGCTTCACTTATTTAAAGTCTTCAAACTGTATTCTAAGCCTTATCTAACATTACTAATGGATGTTTTGACTATTGGAAAAACAGTGATGTTTGCTTGCATCTCCTTCTTAACCATACCTGAAGAGTAGTCCATATCACAGTGTTCAACTGCTAGAATACTCCATGGCATCCATAGTTCATTTGCTATGTGACAACAGGCAACAGCAACAGGCTTCGGAAGCTCTACATCTACAGTTATGGCAGCAGAATTATGAGATAACACCAAACACACAAAGATATTTTCTGCAAACTTTGCTTAAGTATATTAAATCAAACCAAAAACTAAAGAAAAGCTTTCAAAGAATTATCTTAAAAAGCAAAGCATAGAAGATACTAGGAAACACTTTAAAAAAATATTGCATTAATGCACTCATTTTGCAAGACAGCTATTTCTATCATAAGCTTGACACTGAATTGTCCTTACTAGCAGGAAGGGAAGAAAACCACATAATTTATGTCCAACTGTGCGCTCATTTAGTCATTTACATAAACATTACTAGGGTAGAATAAATATGAGAAATATACAGTGGGAAATATATATCTCTAAGGAGCACTGTGAACCAAACTACCACAAAAACTTCAAAATTCCTATCTTCTGGTTATCTATGGTTATACCATATGGGCTTCAGATTCTCTATGAACACAGAGTACCTTTGTTGAAAGGCAACTCGAGTGCAGGCTCAGATATATCACTGCTTGAACAAGGGCCTGACTTTCTGGAACTGCCTTGGTTCCCGAAGTATTTTAGCTTCTAGTCCCAGCAAATACAACTGGAGTTTCCCTATACCACTTTCTTACCACCAAGACAAGCTGATGCTACTAAACTCCGCTGGAGGATGGACTGTTTGGAGTCAGGAGTGCCTCTTTAGCTCCAGATAGCAATTCGTAAGACATAAATAAACAGAGTGAGCTGGGTTTCCTTTAGACACTCTGCCAGAAGCAAAGCTGTGTGAAGCGAGAGGGACAGACCATTGCTTAGCCTAAAGTTTCTGGGTAAGTCAGATCCATTGGACTAAATGAACACTGAACTGTCCCACACGGGGTACCACTGGTGGTATACCTCATTCCACTGTTAAGTGGCACAAATAATGAAGAGTTTAATATAATTTCAGGTATCATACTTGCATGTGAGTCTCCCAAATCTCTCTAAGGTTTACATTTGTACATTAAATGCTTTGCACCTATTGTTGCAAATAAACACAGCATGAAAACATGAAAAGACCTACACATAAGAACATCCAGAGTCTAAGCTGACAGTCCTTCCCTAGTAATTCCTGTCAGCTTGCAAACAACAATTATTTGCAAGAATGCTTAACCCTCATCGTGCCTTCCCAAATACCAGCCAAGCACAAACAAGGAAAAGAGATCTGGTTCTGTAAAACAAAAGCTTCATGGTATCTCAACATTGGCAGGTGGGTTTGGCTCACGGAACAGCTTTGCAGTCCAGATTTAACATATTTCTCTGAAACAAAGCCCTGAAAGGAGATTACAAGAATGAGAACTTTTCACTATTTTGGCACTCTTTCAAGCAACACCTACTAACTCTGAAGCTCTACATGCTCTGAGGGAATCTCTGCTGAAATGATTAGTAGACAAGCCTGGTCACTAGAGTCCCTTGAGAGCTCTTCCCCATTCCATCGCAGGGTAACTATGGGTCTAAAAACCTCACTGTGAGGAAGCTTGTGTGAATCATGTAAAACAAAAAACCCTCCAGAATTACCCAGGGAACTGAGAACAGCATGATTGCAGCATTAGACTATATAGTGTATTTTATAATATCTTAACTCACTCTGGTATTTTCTCAGGGAAGAGGGGAATTCACATTATTGCATTAACTGGAGATTTATGTCCAATAAAGAAGCATTAGTGAATGAAATCAACGTTGGTAGGTCCTCGTGCAGAGGCCAAATGACAGAACTGAAAAGACCCAGTTAAAGAGTAACTTGTTGATGAGCAAGTAAATAAGCAGACAAAGCAAAACATGAAATTACTAAAACATAACCAAATTTTAGTAAGTTACTAATGTATTTTCTACTAACATATTTTCTAAGACATTTTAGAAAACTCCGCTGCATGCTCATTACACATACCAGAACTGCGATCATAACCTTCTACGTCTGAACCATGCTACTTCCTTAACCCACTCAGTTTATTGCAGAGGCTACTATGAACAAACTCTCACATCAAATGAAAACATACAAGACAACACAGTGACAGTTACAGGCTATGAGTGAAGAACATAAACAGCTCTATTAGTCTGAAATCACAGGATAAGAATATTGACTGCTTTGGGATGAAGGCTGGGATGCATGTCCTGATGCAAGAAGAAAAAAGGCATTTAAAATTAGCACACACTACAAGTAACATGCTGCTTAAAGTTAAAGCAATACAGGAACAATTCATGATAATTCAGAACAGAAAAAAGCCTCAGATTTTTTTTTTTTTGCAACAGACCACAAGATGATTTCCAGACTCAACAATATAAAACCAAACAGTATGAGGAAGCAAAGCACTTAAAGAAACAAACAAGGAAACAAAATGCATAACTAGGGAACCCCCACTGCATAAAAGCATAATTTCCAAGTTACTAGATTCACTATTTTCCTCATATTCCTTCAGTCCTAGGTTTTGTGCACGCTGACAGCACAATCAAGCTTAAAAGCATTGCATTTAAGCTTGATTTTCCCTTGATCTCTTTGAACATATACAACACTTATTCATCTTACTTTGTTATGTGACTGAAAGGGAAGATGCTCCTAAGGAAAGCTAAGGCAAATGATTTTTAAGAGAATGCTTTTACAACACTCTAGTTGATGAAATGTTTCAATGGAATCAATCAATCTGCAAAAAATTCCAACAGCTACTAAATACAGTTTAAAAAACCCCGCTCAGTTAACTGTAGCATATAAAATATACTATCTTTGTATTTAAGCCTTCTACATTAATCTCCTCACCAACTCACTTCTCACAAGTAGTTGAACTTTCAACTCAAGACAGTAATTAAAGGCTTGAGTTGTCCTTCGTGCAGCTTTCTGCAATTTATCAAGACAACTAACACCATTCATTTAAGGGCAAATGAATTATGACTGTTTCTTACATGAAAAACAATTACTAGTATCTAAAAATTTTTAAACTCTTGAAACTTGCAGAATAGCTATGCATGTCAATCGACTGAATACAAGACATCTTGAAATGAGGAAGAAAAAGGCAGTTTTCCCCACCTCCAGACCTTTTTGCCACAACACTGTGGATATCAATGTTATTAGTAGCTCTTAAACAATTTTACTGCCAGCATTTCACCAGTTTTCCTAATTTGTTCAAGAAACTGATGGATGTGCATTCATGTTTCATTTAGGTAAGAGTCAGAAATCTGAGGTCTTATCATATGATGGTTATAAATAACTCACAAAAAGAATTATCCAACGCAGTCCAGCTTTCATTACATGCATATTTCCTGTGTAGCAGGAAACTACTATACCATCACATAACAAGGCTATAAAGATGCGTAACCTCTCCACCTTTGGCAGCTTCCTACAGAATTGAGTTTAGGCACATTAGGGGGACAACAGGAAACGTTATGCACTGTAGCTGTCCTCCGAGATGTCAGCTATACATGCGATCAATGCAGGTATTTGCAGTGTAAGCTGAAGAAAAATGCATATCTCACTGTAGACCACAACAGCCTTCAGAATCTCTGGGGGAATCTGGCAACACTGCAGTAACAGGTCAGTTGGGAATGTGCACAAACACCTCAAATCCAGAGTGTCTTTCTACAAGCCATCCAAAACCAAGAGGAAAATGGCTCAGTCTGGTTACGGTCTCAGTGATTTGAGCTTCTCAGGAAGACAGTAACCAGAAATGGAATCACTGACACTATGCAGAGATTTAGCCTTAAATGGAAAGATGTAGAGAACACTTTAAATGGCCACATGATCTCTCATCTTGGTTAGCAAAAGCAAGCAGAAGTAAAACTGCAACACCAAAGCTGCCATAGCAGAGCTCTGCTGAAAAGCCTTGCCAGGAGCAAGTCTCAGAGCAAGTATGAGACAAGTGGGATGAACTTTTCACTCCAATATTGGAGGGGGGCTTTGTTTTAAAATGAAAAAACAATTATAGGTCCAGGTAAACTTCCTCTCAAAAACCACCATTTGACTCACCCAGGAGAAGTGGCCACATTATGGTCCATCTAGATGGACTAGCTCTGAAGTCAAATATAAATTTTGACATTGTAGATGTGACACTGACACCATCAGTGCAACACATGAATTGAGCAAGAACTTGACAAAGTGTGCCCCTCACCTGAAGCAGAGACAAAAGTAGATACTTGTCCCACCTCCCCTACACCAGATTTAAAACTTTCTCAGAAAGACAAAACCCAACAGCCATGACTTAATAAGGATGGATAACAAAGTAGCAGCATTCCCAGGATCAGCCCACGGAAGCCTAGAAGAAATGATCTAAAGGCAAGTTGAGGCTTTTTCCACCAAGAACACTGCAAGCAAGAGGTTTTTCCCAGCTCATTCAGGCAGCTAAAAGGAAGGTAAGCAATGCTTTTCTCATGATCATATGAGAGGGCCTGGGCCAATCAGTGGTGGTTATAACTCCACAGCTCTTCAGTTTCAGGGCTCATGCCTTAACATACGTAACATCCTTCAACAGTTAAAAGCACCCTGTCACAAGAACTCAAAGGAAGACTTGTATAGCCAACACAGATCATGTACGATTCATACAAACAGGCAGCATAAGGATCTAAATAGGTACCAGCTAAACCTCTGCCTCTGAAAAATATTTAGTTTAACCACATCAGTTCTCCCTGAGAAATGTCATAATCTATTACCATCAAAACCCTCTTCTCCCCAGTCTTTACCAATCCTTCAGTCCTTCATATGTGGAATGAGGCATTAAGTTCCATGGAGAATATACTTTGCTTTTGTTTCCCCTTAGCACTTAAAAAAAACCACAAGAAAACAACCAACCCCAAAAACAAAACAGGTTTTTCTCCCTCTTCCTTCACAAGATGCAAAACTCTTCCTCTTTTCCCATGCCTTGGAACACATTTCCCTGAGGTCAGTATTTGTTTTCAGCTCAATTCATACTAGGTGGAAAAAACACCACCATAACTGAGACAGGAAACACTGAGCTTTCACTCCAACAGAAGTAAACTAGAATTTCCTACTTGCTGGTCCCCAATGCCAAAGCTACCATAAATAAAAGCACAGGAGAATAGTCTTAACTTCTTTTAATAAATTCATAACCCACATGCTCACCCCCCAAAAGAAAAAACAAAACAAAAAAAACCACCACACACAAAAAAAAAAAAAAACAAAAAAAAACCACAAACCAAACACCAAAAAGCATGTTAGAGCTGTTATATCCTACCTTCCAAAAGAGGCATCAGGGGTTTTAAATTGACAAGACAAATTGTTTAATCTGAAACAGAGATCCTGTCCTGTAAGACTTTCACCAGGAATGACTTTAAGCTGAAAATCTGGGCCTAATAAATACTCTGGGTAAAAAGCACAGCTGTCTGTACAATCAAGAAACATTGCAACTAAGATCTAGTTTTGCGTCCAAATTATTCTACTGAAACACCTCCAGAACTCAAAAGTGCTGTTCTTTTCAGTGATGCGACATCCTTGAGCGTAGTCAAGCCTCAATGGGTTTAACATGGTTTCAGTGTCAAATATGCCAATGTTGGACATACAAGCAATTCCATTAAAAATATGCCGGTTTTACCTTTCAATAGATGCCTAACTTGTTTTTCCCCCCCCTTGGAAAACGGCTGGAATCTTGTCTAGAAATACAGTACCCGGAGAGACTTTTAGTAGTTTAGAACACCCGGGATTCCGCAGGCAAGATTAGGACACTGCTAATGTAGTTAGGTTAGTTCATAATTGGCAAGTAGAACACCCACAAGGTTTTAACAATGATTCATCCTCCAAAAAAAAAACCCCACCATCTAAAACTTTTCTAGACATTAACACAAAAAGAAAACTTCTGTCAAGCACTGAATCACTACTTCCATGCAGTAACATAAGCACCGGGAATATAAAGGGAACGTAAAGGAAAAGACAAAGCATCAAATCGCAAATACGTTTCTACTAACTAGAGAAAACATGCTTACAACTATTTTCACCCTTTCTTTGAGGCTGTCTGGAAGCCAAGGAATGTGCTAGTTATAAAGAGGCCATTTATGAAGGAGTTCAATAGCGTGTTAAAAGCCAGAAAGAAGTAGCCTCATTAAGGATACAAACTTGTACTAAGATTTCAACTGTAATAAACCTAGTTAATAACCAGCACAATATTTATAGACAGGCAAAGGGATTTTGTGTTATTGTTTATATTTGTAGTATCTGCCAATCTTTGCCTAACAAATGTGTGTCCTCCTCAGTTCAACAGCACACACCTTCAAATCAGATTATACCAATTCCAGTTTCAAAAAGAGACAGAACAGGGAAGGCAATGACCAACAAAATTCTCATAATTACAGCAGAATAAGCAATAAAACAGCTACTCAAACAAAACCAAAGCAGCAATGGCCAGCATAGAAACAACAAATCTAGAGAGCAAATTATTCACAAGCATGATTTTAGATTCCCTCTCTCCAGTAAAGTTTTCCTTTTAATATCTGAACACTCAAGAGCTGCTAAATGCCTGAACATATAAAGTCTACCATTTAATTTGTTTTGGCTGAATTTAAAGAAAAAAAAAAAAAGTCCTACACACACAATATGATATGCAATTCTCTTCTACAAAAGTAACGTAAGCACCAACACAGCATTTTCTATGACCTTACAGTACTACCAGTCATACAGAAAATGGTTCTTACTTTCCTCATATATTGTTCAACGAGCCGTTTCAAAAAAAGGAAAAGGCTGTGATTTTTCTTGAATATAATGATTTCAAATATAGCGTTTGACATATCACTAGCACCTAAGTTCCATAGTAACATTAATCACAGGTATTCTCATGCCATGCAAACCCAAAAGTGACTAGCACAAGAAACGGTTTCCTCTTCTGCAGCCCTGCACAGAATCACCATGGCTGGAAAGGACCTCTGAGATCAAGTCCCACCATACACACACAGAAACCCCCCTACAGCCTCAGCCACTAGCACATGCCCTGAAGTGTCACATCTACATGTCCCTTTAATACCTGCAGGGATGGTGACTCAACCACCTCCCTAGTCAGACCGTTCCAGTGCTTGACCATTCTTTCAGTAAAGTAATTCTTCCTACTATCTAATCTAAACCACCTCTGCCTCAACTTCAAATCATTTCCTCTGGTCCTGTCATTTTTCACTTGGGAGAAGAGGCCAACACCCACCTCTCTACAACCTCCTCTCAGGTAGTTGTAGGGACCAATGAGGTCTCCCCTCAGCCTCCTCTTCTCTAAACTAAACATGCCCAGCTCCCTCAGCCTCTCCTCATAGGACTTGATCTCTAGACCCCCTGCCAGCTTGGTGGCTCTCCTCTGGACACACTCCAGCACTTCAATGTCCTTCTTGTAGTGAGGCCCAGAACTGAACATAGCACTGGAGTTGAGGCCTCACCTGTGCGGAATATAAAGGCACCATCACATCCCTACTCCTGCTGGCCAGGCTATTCCTGGTACCAGCCAGGATGCTGTTGGCATTCTTGGCTGCCTGGGCACACTTATTTTAAGCTGACTGTCCACCAGCACCGCCAGGTTCAGGAACATCCAAAGACAACAACACTGCAGTAACTAAAGAATAAACTATTGTTTTAATCAAACAATTTGAAGTTTAGCCTTTTAAAGTCATGAACACTTTAGAGGAAAATTTTAATTCTGAAGACTTGTAAAAGCTTGCATCAAACAAAAGGGTCGAGTAATAAATGTATTGTGTATGTCCTCTTTTAAAACCAGACTAAATCGCTACACTTCTAAACTAAAGCCCTTATACACACACCTATATATATATAGTTGTCTTAACACCAAAGTTGCAAGTTGAACTTTAATTTCCATATCATCTGTAGGATGCCTTCATTACATTTATAATGAAATTATATCTGAAATCCTTCCATTTTGAAGAGCAGAGAAATTTTTACCTCATATAAAGTATATATTCAATCACATAAAGATTTCTAAAGTAGCCTCTCATAGATGTTTGTACCCCGCAGGCTATGTTTGTTACACAGCTAAGTTGTGCCAAATTTCAACAAATAAAAAGGTAGCAAAGTCAACTGGCAAAGTGAATGTTGTTCAGAAAAGTGCCTTGTCAATCAAGCTGATAAATTTAAAAAAAAAAACAACCCTCAACTATCATCACTTTAAAAAGCTGAATATTTACAACCCACAATGTAGAAGTCGATTGTTTGGTAAACAACAGAAAAAGAAAACACTCATTAAGTTGTTTTTATCTGAAATACAAACAACTGAATTCAACATCCATGGGTTCTGGATGATAGACTTACTTCCAGGTTTTCAGAAATACACAGGAATACCTTCAGATACAGCCTCAAGATTCTTATCTATAATTCTCATTTATCTGGAATAAGTGACAAAGTAGTAAGACTCTACTTCCTGTCTTGGGAAAGGAAGCCGTTCTAATCTGAACTTCAAATAAGTATTTGATACAGTGCCAATTTAAGAGAAGAGTATGTGAATTTTTACAAGAATTCAATCAAGACAAGAATCTCTCCAGACTGTTTTTCAAAAGAAAAAAATTGGCGGGGGG
>VZRU01008484.1:73569-92105 GCA_013398155.1 Pedionomus torquatus
TTCTCTGGACAAGGAAACAATATTTTCCTTTTTAAAGCCTGTCACCATTTAAGTCTAACACCTTCCATTCTAAGCACTGCCAGTCTACACTTTCTCTGGCTGAGATCTAATGGGGCCTGACTTCAAGCCATAATTTAAGTGCCTCAAAACCATCTTGTTTTAACCTCATTTAGAAAGTTATTAAATGGTCAACAAATCCAGACTCAGTACATTACTGTTAAACACTAGTGCAGAATGACTGAAACCGTCAGAGATCAAACCATAATCTGCAGCAAGTGTTAACATCTCACAGGCACAACGATTTACTCAGTCCACATCAACTGTCTCCAATAGCAGAAGACACCATGCTTAACTACCAAACCATCAGATTCTATGTAGTGTTTATTTTCTCTGATAAAGTCTGGATTTTATTAATTCAACTAAAATGACTAATTTTGCCTTTAAAGCAATGCTAGTGTTTTGATGACTATTTTCAGAAAGTCTGGTTTCTAAGCATCATTCTTTGAAACATTACTGGAAAAAGTGTTAAAGTTTCTTGCTACTCAGTTCCCAGTTAAAAAAACACATCTAAGACAAGCTACAAAGCAACACTGCCCCATGTTACTAGGCTTCCAGTTTCACTGAAAGGGTAGGCCCAGAACTTAAAGCAATTTATAGGTGCTATCTGTCCCACATGTGAGAAGCAGGAACATCTGCCTCTTCTTGCTGTGCTACACTGGTAACTTGCCTTCTTCACAGGCTGGGAGAACAACTGGGAAATGCAGCATCTTAAATCATTTTATTACAAACATCTGAAGCTCACATGCAGGTGACTTGGCTGAAAAAAGCCTACTCCACCAACAAAAGCCAAGCAGTTTGACTGCACAAACCTTAATCGTTAAACCCCAGAAGAAACAAGGAACTGCCTAAGCTCCCCCATAGCCCTTCTTCTTCCAAAGAACCCTGACAATCTAAATGAAAGCAAAATTTAAATGAAAGCAAAATTAGGCAAGAGTCCAGCAGAAATACAGCCTTAAAACAGCAGTTTGCTTGCTCTGTGTCTGTGGAAGCCATCCACTAGATGTCAGTGTCCTCTTCAGCAGAGGAAAATCTTCTTGGATCTCAACGAAGAGAAGACAGCTGGTAGTCCACCGCTACCAGGTCAGGAGGAAATTCTTATAAAGCATCCTCAGGCATCAGCTGAGCCATAAGAGAAGCAGCCAGCAACAGGAACATTTGTTGATACCAGACACAGTACATAAATATACTGGGCTGCATCAAAAGAAGCGTGACCAGCAGGTCACGGGAGATGATTCTGCCCCTCTACTCTGCACTTGTGAGACCCCACCTGGAGTACTGTGTCCAGCTCTGGAGTCCTCAACAGAGAAAGGACATAGAACTGTTGGAACGGGTCCAGTGGAGGGCCACAAAGATGATTAGAGGGATGGAGCTCCTCTCCTACAAGGACAGGCTGAGGGAGATGGGGCTGCTTAGCCTGGAGAAAGACGAGAAGGCTCTGGGAAGACCTTCTAGCAGCCTTCCAGTATCTGAAGGGAGCCTACAGGAGAGCTGGAGAGGGACTCTTTGTCAGGAAGTGTATTGATAGGACAAGGGGGATTGGTTTTAAACTGGGGAGATTTAGATTGGATATTAGGAAAAAATTCTTTCCTGTGAGGGTGGTGAGGCACTGGAACAGCCTGCCCAGGGAAGTTGTGGATGCCCCATCCCTGGAGGTGTTCAAGGCCAGGCTGGATGGAGCTTTGAGCAACCTGGTCTGGTGGGAGATGTCCCCGCCCATGGCAGGGGGGTTGGAACTCAATGATCTTTAGGGTCCCTTCCAACTCTAACCATTCTGTGATACTGCTCAACAGAAAGTTTAGCCAGTAAGATAACAGGCTAAAGGCCAAGAGCTGTTTCATGCACTATTACTGATGAAAAGTATTGGTCATTGATCAACATTGGTCAACAGATAACTAAGGCACAATAAATATGAGCGATAAAAAGGCTACCCAATGAATGTATTTGTTTCCTATTTCCTAAAAATACACCAAAACACAAACGAGCACTTTTGGACCAAAAAAAAAAAAAAAAGAAATAACAAACCAAAAATAGACACAAGAATGAGCCTTACCTCCACCAAAATTCAACCAGCTCTAAAGAGGCTCAGACTCAGGAGCAATAGAATAAATTACTGTAGCACAGCATGGAACACTGCGATAGGCATGAAAGCACCACACCCTACATAAAGGACAGAGCAGAAGTCAAAGTTCAGGCACATTAAGTGCTTGCTGCAGGAAGAAATGGGTAGGTGTTTCTATTTGCCTGTACGAAATCTAGGTATTAAGGTAAGCTATAAATTTAGAGTAGAATAGAGTGTGTATCAAGTGGAAATGACCTACCACAATCATCTAGTCCAACTGCCTGATCACTTCAGGGCTGTCTCAGTTCGAGCATAAAAGGAATCTTAAAAGTTGACAGCAGGACCACATACTGGGAAATTAATGCCTCTCTACAAGTTATGGAGGACTGATGGGCAAGAGCATGCCAGAGGGGAAGCAGCATCATGCATTCCAAAAGCAGAGAGAAAGTAAGAAGGCGAGAAACATCAAACTAAGTTTCTATAACACATATTAATGTAGCTAGGATTGTACAAGATCTATTCTAGGAAGGAAGCTACCGCAGTAGTAGCCCATACAAGAAACTTATTGCTTCTCATGGAAAAGATTGGGATGGTTATGAAGCTGAAAAATAAGAAATTAAGAATTTCGGATGAGGTTCAAAGTATAGATTTCTTTCTTTTTAAAGGTACTAGATCAATTTGCCTCTCAAATTGATAGCTTTCTCACTCAATCCCCCGGCAAAAAAAAAAATACCTTGAAGCAGATTTGAGCAAGCACAGGATCTGGCTAAAGACACAGCTCCAGAAGAGCCACTTATAGTTAACCACACACTTACATCTGGTATTCTTGCCAGACAGGAAAAGGCTAAATAAAAAGTAATTCACCACAACTTTTTCCTTTAGAAATAGGAACTTAAAAAAAAAATAGGAAGTTGAATGAAAGGAAATCATACAGAGCTAAAAAAGTAAAATACTTGCCAGCAGCTCTGAGTCTGTTTAAATACAGCAGATAGCAGGACCTGCTGCTGTCCTGGCTGTCACTACAGCAGTGACAGGTCCTGGTGCCCTGTAATCCTCAACCTGCAGCTACCAGGTACCACAGTCTGGAACGTTCTACTCAGAATCTGCCATTGAGAGAAACTGGGAGATGGCTCCATTACATTTCTTACATTCTTTCTCCCAGTTAAGAAAACACCTATTACACTATGTATAAAAAAACAGTTTTTCATCCTTTCCAGGATGAATCTCATTCACGTTATTACTTTTGTCCCAAATGCCACAATAGTAGTTATGATCACATTAACTGTCCATTGTTTTATAACCAAGTTTTTTTTAAGGCACTGTCCATTTTCTACCCAGCTCCTACTTGTCTGAGCAAGACTCAGACAATTTTGCCCTTTTGCTCTCATGCTGTGAACCCAAAGAAATCTCAAGGAAGCTACCCTCAATACGGAAACAACTCCAGGTTTTTCTTCCCATGTGCATATATGCACTACACTAATACCGTTTCAAGGTAACTGCTTTGATACTTTGAATGGAAAAGTGGTCCTTTAACAGTAAAAGCAATCAGGGGAGCATCCTGGCCAAATTCTAACTCTGGCAACATTTCCTATAAGTATTCTTTCTTTCCACTGTATTTTCACTCACCATGTTGGTTGGATGAAAATTTGATAATTGACTTCACCACAATTGGTTGGTGAAATACAGGTGTACTCAGCACCGATACAAATGGTCTGTGGATTCATCTACACATCTCTCTCCCCAGTTATGAGGACATCTATTGTAGCATAGGTAGTAGATTCTAATTTTAACACCACTAAAAAAAAAAATTAGAAAAAAAAACATTTAGAACATTTACAGATCCTTTCTAAGCAGCATAAGACAATATCATTCATATTATTCCTTCATTCCACATACCACAATTAGAATTACTAATATTCAACCCCTTTACTGTGTTCAACTAACAAGCCCATCACCTCAGCATACAAGCAGCCTTTACAAAGCAGGACTTCCTTAGCGCTTTATTAATTCTGATCAAGTAATTATTAATCATGTACTTAAATATTTAGATACCATCAAAACCCTGTAACTTACAAACACCAATGGATTAGTGGGTTTGATGAAAATGACAAGTTTCTTATAAGAAATCAGAAAAAAAATACAATAAAACAGTGAAAGTAGAGTCTAGGCCTTTCCATCTTTAGGGAAAGCAAGTAACCACTTTAAACACAACTCTATGGTGTACTTCAGATTTTAATAGTTTCCCTACAGCTACAACCATAAGTGCATACACTGCTTTTTACCTGCTTCATTTCACCATACGTTACAGAAGCTAACAAATGGAATACAGGAAAATAAGAGTTTTTGATGATCTATGTGATTATAAGATATGGATAAGAGATTTCCTACTTCTATAGCTTCTGGATTTTTAAAGCTTGGTATGATCCATGCTTCTTCATCAATGCAAGACACTTCAACTTCCAGTATAATGAACTATCATCAGAAAAGTTTCATACCCACCCCTTCAGACAAAGGTTAACTGGACTGTTTTTACTGTACTGGAGGCAACAGTTAACAAATTACAATAGCTAATTATATATTGAAATTTTGCGTATCGATCACTTTACCACTGCACCAAGCTTAACAGTTTTCCACCTCTTATTCCTTTTATTCCAATTCTGTTTCTTTAATTTTGCTCTGTAAACCTCTAACCTCCTTTATTACTGTTCCTTCCCCGTATCAGAGCAAACACTGTCTTTATAGCAACTTGCTGCTGACGCTTGCTGCAGACCACATTTGCCATCTAGGAACAGGAAAGTTGCTCAACACTAAATGCAGTATTCCTCTTTTCTCTGCTTACAGATACTTAAAAAAAAAAATAATTCTGAGAAAATGCTGCAGTTGTGGTCAAATTCACATTCTAATTCTGGAAAAACAGAAACCATTGCAGCAAAGCCGCAGAATGAACAAGGTGACTCGATGAGTACTGGGACTGAGGACACATCAGAAGGGAGGCTGTGGGTGGATTAGCATCGCAAAGCCCACTTCCTGCAGAGACACCCACCCCCCGGCGGGCCTTGCTTGACTGTAAAATACTGGTGACAGCTCCTGGCGCAAGCAGAGCTTCTTCCACATTTTTACCGTCTCTTTCAATTCTGTATATTGCTCAACATACATTACGGAGAGCAGCGGGCTGCTAACCTGCACACAAATAAGCTACAAATACTTTCCTGTTTTAGTTCACTAAAACTGACTATAATATCCACAAAGAAACTCCTGAATAGCTTCCTCCTAACTTAGACTCTTCACTGCTTCCTTCTCCATCAAGGTATATTTTTACCTCTGCCAAGAAAAGTTACACTTTATAATATTTTACCAAGTATTGAACCTATACATCTAAAATTGGAGAGTCAACACCTCATTACACTTTTAGATAATGGAAATGTAAGTTTGTGAAACTGCTAGTCACTGCTCCTCAGAATGACAAAATAAGTAGATGAAATACAGCAAATGAGGAAAGTTGCATTACCAAAGTTACTTCCTCAGATCTATCAAAGCCACTCTTGGGAAGGGCTAGCGAAAAAAGAATGGAATCTAAAATTTTACAAATTGTGACAGAAAACAGTAAAAGCAAGCAAAATGCAAGTTTCTTTTTTTTTATGCCAGAAAAAAAAGAACAACTGGGAAAGCGAAGCTACATAACACTGAACAACTTAAAAGGAACAGGTTGTGCTATTACTTACAGCCATCAAAACTACACGACTTGCTTTTCAGTGTGGAAACTGATATGCCGTGAGTCAGAGAAAAACCAAAAAAGCATCTGAACTCCTACAGATGCGGAAGACAGCCTATTGCAGGATTTCTAGCTAGGACATAGCCTAGATATTGAGTGCAGTTTGGATCAGAGAGAAACAATAACCCTTTCCAAATATCAAAACTCCCTACACTTACTAAAAGAACTATTAAGGTACACTGTAAGTAGGACACAAACCAAGTTTCTCCATCTTATCTTCCCATGATGGAAGTGGCAGCATTCAGAACAAAATCTTTAAAAGATCTCAATTTATTTTTAACATGTCAGTTAAGTTTAACCTTGACCCCAGTGTCTGCTGCAGTTTGTCTTTAAAGAACAGTAGCGCTTTTCTAAAGTGATGCCCTCTTTAATCCTTGCATTGTGCCTTCCCTTAAAGGCTACCTTCTTCTCATTCCCAGTCCATAGCATTGTGTATCAGTATTCCACTGGGTAACCAGAACAGCTATTAATGCTAATGAGCCCAGACAGAAATACACATTTGTTCTAAACAGACAGTAACTGCATGACAAGTAATAGGATGAGGCACACAGGATTGCTAGATCCCGGCTTTAAAATGTGAAATACAGAAATAGATACTCTACAGCCAAAGTTAATTCATTCACAGGGGCAGTGACGTATCACAATGTCTTATCAGGACACAAGTGCTTCTTATAGATGTGTTATGGTGAATAGTACATTATGTGAGAACGCTCAAGTACACGTTCCTTACTAGCTGATTGCATCACGACCTCAACGCAAGCTGTACCGCCCTTCTCTCTGAATATTGACAGCACCCCTTCTAGCTGCCAGCACCTTTATTTCCAGATACTCAAATTAGCCTTCGGCTTCCAGAACTCTCTATAATAACCAAGCTTAGACAATGGTTCCACACTACAGTTCCTCTTTGGAGGGGAGGAATCCTTAAGCAATATTACCTGGTTCAGTACAAACCCTGGAGTATTAATCCTGTTGAAATGAACAAATCACAACATGAAAAATCAGAAGGAAGAGTCTGTGTAACAACTCTTATAAAGACCATTTCCAAAGAGAATAAAAAACTTCCAACTTTCAGATGTCACAATTTGCGTAAGATCTGACAGAAGTACTATGCCCAGTGGAAACCTACACACTTTGAAGGGATGATCCAACTACTACCTGACAAAAATGCAGAACTCCTAAAGAGCATCTTATGTGTACAATGTCCAGAATCTAGATCCAAAAAGCTGAAGACAAATGAAAAGACAGCAGCAGTATGAATGGGAAAGGAAGACCCCCCAAGCGAGCATTCCTTCTATCTTTTCTTCTGCAAAAATCCTTTCTCCATGACATATGAGATACCCTTAAAATTCATAATACACCCTGCGTAAGCAAAGTTCCCCAATTTTCTTCTGGAAGTTTTCTCAAGACCAGTTCATAAATTAAAAGGTTTTATATACGTAACTTTCCACCCAATATGACAACCACACAGTCATTATGCTGATCTACCACAGCAAGGAGAAAAAGTTGTGATCTCCATCCAAACAAATCTTCAGTTCTAGCATATAAAATTAAACTACATTACTACAAACAGAACATTTGATGTTCTCAGTTGTTGCCAGCCAACACTAAATTCCAGTACCACACTCACAAAATTCTCTTAACAGGGAGAAAAAAAAAAAAAAAGAAGTCATACAAATCTTGTCAGTATTGTCTACTTTATTACTACCACTTGTCCTGGAATAGTTTGCAAGGAACAACCCAAAAATCTATCCCCATCAGTACATGATCCAGGAAACTCCAGACTTCACGAAACTAACTAAACTTAAATCATGGTCATGTTTAGTTCAAGGGTGCTGTCTCCCTAGGAATAACACAGCTCACTACTTAATTATATCCCCGCACCAAATTCCCTTTTCGCTTCACTGCTACTTTTCTCACTTCTAAACACATCCTGGCCTCATGTACACTTATTATGTCTGGAAGTTATCTTCATACATAAGAGCTAAAAATATAATCACTGAGGTTTTTATATGCACATACTTTCTTCACTGCATAATCATATTGCCTTACTTTACCAGACACGGAATACTTTTTTCTATGAATACAGGAAGGGAAGCCTATTATGTATGCTATAAGACTGTACAAACAGGATGCTGGGTTCATTTTCACACAATCACCAAATTAAACAGTGCTAATGCTTTTTAAAAACGCATTGCCAGAAAGATAAATTGCTATAGTTTTGCACCAAAAATGCTAGTGTTTAGTAATGTATAAATTACCAAATGTAAGCTCTCATACTGCCTATTCTGTAATAGTTATGGGATTAGCTAGCATTTTAGCAGTAAATATTATTTACATTTAAGAAATCACAGTTTATACATGGATTTATGGCAACAGCTTGCTGACTTAAGGATACGTGCATTTTTTCCAGTGTTATTTGTCTCTCAATTTAAATCAATTATTAACAGGTTATGGATTTCTGTAATTTGTAAGAAATACAACTAGGTATCTCTCTGCCAGTTTCATGTATTCAACTATCTGGAATACTTGGTTTTTTCAGAACAATAAAAATAGGAAGCTGGCATCCTAAATAACTTGCAGGCTTGTAATAAAAAACCAAAACAAAGCAATGAAAGCTCAAATTTCATCATCTTATCAAGATATCAAGACAGTATCTGGCACCAGTTGAAGAAGCAACTGGAACAGTGTTACTACAGAATACGAGGGCAATCGTCACAGCAGTTCTATGAAATAGCCCTTGGAAAAGTTCTTCTGTTTACAGGGAAAATAAAAAAGGTTGTGATTGATTTATGACTGACTATATACCTATATGTCCAGCTGACTGACAACTTACTTCAGAATATTGTTTGAAAAACAGACTCATATGCAAAGTTCCCATGTTCCAGTTTTATAGCAAAAAGCTGTTAAAGGAAACAATGTAAATTACATTCCTCCCTTCTGGGCCTACTCTTAAATGAAGTAGAAATATCAGAAAAATAAAGCAGCTATAAAAGAACACATTTCTTTACTAAAATAAATTCCAGTGAGTGCCTGAAGTGCTTTCCAAGATCTTTCTACCTGCCTAAAATCGTAGTCATTTTTCTCCATTAACATTTCCGTAAAGTTCCCTATACGTCCATTAACACTTACACACCATTATGTTTATACAATCTCACAGGAAATGAGTTTAAATTAGTTTTACATTTTAGCTTGGTCATAATAAAAATCAACACAGCTTTGTTTAACCACCTATGCTACTAAAAATGGAAATCTTAGAAGAAACTGTCAAATACTTAGAACTATCTGGGGAGACTCAGAATATCTGACAGATTATTTCCTTCCTTTAACAGCCTGTGCAACAGGGCTGCTGCCCTATAGGCAATTTATAATTAATTCATTTCTGTGGGAATTCTCAGGTTTTTGAAGGAGCTAAACTAACCTACATATGCCCTTCCCTCCAGAATAGCATTTCATTTTCCAACTTTATTTCAAGCTAAATGATTCCCTTGAGTTCTCCTACTGGACAACTGTATTCATTTCAATTAACAATTACCTATTTGCTAAAATTATCAGAATATACATGAGGGAGTAACTAATAATGAAAGCATAGCTTCCAGTCCTAATCCTGCTTCCCATGCAGGAAGGCAAAGATTCAAGCAGAAAATAAAGGAAGAATTAAGACTTATTTTTTATGTGTGGATAAATAGTAAAAATAGAAAAAAAACATGCACTCTAAAACATAACACTTTCACCACTGAGGCATCCCCATAATAAATTTTACTCCCTCACAGAGTAGTTAGTCATCAGCTTACAAACCCAAGCTATCCACAGTGTAAGTATAGTGCACTATTCCCATCAGTTGTCTGTCTTTAGTTAACATAAGAGGCAGAACAAACAATTTCTGAGGTTTGTGCAGTAAGACAGCGCAAATACTGGACAACTAATTCAGTAAGAAAATTTGTCTAAGGAAGCTATATTCAAGCACCATATATGCTACCAGAACACTGAGTGCCTTGAGGAGAAAAAGACACTGTTCCACCACAGGGTTATGCATTACAGAGTCAAATACAGTCAAATAAGAAATGAAACATTTAGGACAGAGTGGAACACCACTTTGGCTTCTAAATAGCTGTGCAGTTCCCACACCAATCAGTCATTTCACCACGATGCATAATCTACACTGACAAGTCCCCTGAATGCTTAAGACGGGAAACCCATACAGCATCCTTTAAACTAGGAACCTGCCAACACCTGCATAAACTAGAACCTTGTCTGAACAGCTGCAGACATCCAGCTCAGCACAAGAAATCCATTTCTCATCCATGATACTGACCCTATAGCAGATATGAAAGATAGCAACGATAGCAGAGGTGCTAACTGCCTGACCACAGTAAAACCAGGAAGATGGGACAATGCCATTTATGTACCACATCCTCTTGGCCTCCCATTAATTGTCCCTTATTAGCTGCCCAGAAGAAAAAGCTCTGGCTGCTTGTTCCCACTGTATCCCAGCTGCTAGGTCACCTACCTCTCCAGAACTAAAGAACTGCTCTCTGTCTCACTGATCCATGTGGAAGCCGTTCTTCCTGTGACCACAAAGAGTACAAAACATCTGCGTGTTTTCAGATGAAAAACAAAACACAGATGTCATCCACATGAGGCAGTATGAATGACAAGACAGCAAGAACCAAAATTGTTTAAGAGGGCACCACTGTACTCCGACCTTAGAAAAACAAACAAACAAAAGCAGCTACAATTTACAAGACTACAATAAGAAGGAAGTTAATGTAAAAAAAAGTTCAAAATTGACAAGTTCAGTATTGTAAATAAAGACATTAAAGTAGTGCATATGTTCTTCAAAGCAATATCGCTTTAACGAAGTTCACTTCCCCTTACAGACTGATGCTTTCCAATCCATGACTTTAGACATCAAAACTTATAGCTAAGATCATACATTTAAAACTAACATATTTCAGTAGTGTTTAAGAATCAAGGCCTGCTCTCCAATATAGAAAAAAAATAAGAGTATAGCTCTTCCTCCAAAGAAAAAGAATCCTAAATTATATGGATACACTCAACTGCATCAGGATTTCTGCAAATCATAGCAAATTAAAAACTGAACAAGTCAACTGATCCATGAAGCACTTACAACTTTCAGTCTACTAATGTAGTCGCCCGTGGCACATTCATGGCACTAGGCAATTCAATTCTTTTTACTGGATTGAGGGAGTTCAGAAGTAAAATAAATTTATTAAATTAACTGTCAGAAGAATCATGGTAGGATTTCCTTCAAAATTACTAATGCTTCCTTCTAGAATTCTGAATGAAAGAAACATGTAACTTTGTTTGCTTTTGTTCCTAATGACACATCTAGCCCAGGAGGCAACATCATTCATAGCTTCAGTCCTCTTCGAATAGCTATTTTCCCCATTTAAGTAACTGACTACATCAGCTTGCTACTTTTAACAGCTTTATTGAAGATAATTCAATTCTTCTAGGTTTTTCTTTTCAAAGACACTTCTATTAGAAGCAATATTGCCTTTAACTCTTCCCACAAATTGATTACCACCAATAAAATTACCTTTTAAAGAAATTAAAAGTATCAGTTTGTATGAAGACAGATAGGAGGAAAAATCAGGTCAACCAAACTAGGTCATCCATTTATACCTCTATTTATCTGAGACCTTTTGGGAAACTTATTTCTCTAGTTCATCTTTCTCGCTGTGCAAGATTTTTTCATTCCAAAGCTAATAGCAAAAGTGTAGCTAGAACAAGGCCCTCAGAGATATAAGTTGTAACTTTCGTATACAAACCTTGCAGGGACTGAAACATCCTGCCTTCAGTATTCAAAGATACTTTAAAAAAACGGTTCCCAACCCAGAACCATGGCCCTGAAGTCTGACAGCCCTTACTGTGCTCTTCTCTTGCAATGCTTTCCTTACCTTGCTGTTGCACTCTCAGCTATTCCAGTAAAGCTACTACCTTTGTGCTTGTACTGTCTCAGCGGCTTTGAGTCTGAACACAATGTTGTTTCTCGAGGACGTAGAGGGACTCGAGACAGTACTCTAATAAGACAGTCACTCTCTGTGGCTCCTGGTTCAGAATCAGAAACTCCAAAGGTGTACCAGCATACCAGCATTCTGGTACTGTACCAACACATTCTGACTGTTCAAATAATTCAATTTAAGTTTATATTGGCAAATTGAAGGGGGTTGGGGTTTATTGTGTTCTCCCCCCCCCCTCCCCCCCTCCAGATGAAGCAGGAAAACAAACCACTTAATCTCTTCGCAACATTCACAAGCAAGTTAACAGAAATAGAAACGCATATCCATGCTTCATTTAGGGCAAATGCACACAGTGGAGTTATCCAAGCCTGTGCCAGCACAACTGTAGCAATTGTGGAGCACAACAGCCAAAGGAAAACACCAAGATGCAAACGTCACACTGCCTAATGGCACAAAGAGCTTCTGCTCTACCCAGTTAGCATACACTTTACTCAATTCCACATCTGACCTTTAACACTGACGCCTCTCCCCAAATTAAGGCCTTTTATAAAACCAAGAAAAATAAAACATCATCTAGCTCCTGCTTTCAGTACTACAAACATGTACTGAAGGTACTACTATAGTTTCACCTTTTCCCAACACTAATAAGTGCATTCCCATTTTCTCTACGCCAAAATGTCCTACATACTAGCATATTACAGTACAATTGTAGCAGTACATGACAAAACTCACACATTTTAAATAGTAACAGTGAAGAAAAAAAAAATCAAACAGAATTTGCATTTATTAATAATTAACTTCTTTAAGGTGAATTTAAAAGCTTCAGACTTTTGTTGCACTGACTATTAACAAATGTGTACATATTAGATAAGCAGACATTCGGATTGACCTTTCCCTGCTCTCAGTGCTGATAACTTCTATTTAGGTATAACACCAGCAAGGACAAATACCATCAACCTATTGCAGTTTTAAAGTAAATTATGTACACTCCAGAACAAAACATTAATATTATAGCAGTCACACATATATGCAGGGTAGTATATAGACATACATCCAGATATATACACACATATATATATACACATATAACTGCGTTTACATAGATATACAGAATTATAGACTAGGGTCTAGAATTGATGAGCTATGGTCATAAGAGATGTAACTACATACAGGTATTTAGGCACTCATCTCTCTATATATATGCATCTGTATAATTACATACAGCAATAGGCACTGTAGGATAGTGATCAGGATAAAAGCAACCCATGTATTTGACATGGTATTTAAATTATTTGGAGTATACGTATTATGCCTTGAGATGCAACGTCAAGACTACTGCTTGCTTTGCCTGAACAATTCCACAACATTCAGCAAAATCAGTACACAACCCTTCACTCCAGACTTACACAGTGCTGTCTTTAGAGCCTGAGCAAACAGAACTTATTACCACACAAGGTATTTGACACAACCCAGCGTGTTGCCTAACGGACTTGTTTTAGTTTCATTTGCCCAAAAGAACTACTACAATTTCAGGCAGAGTTTGCAAGTTCCTATATCCCAGGGTCACTATAGGAGCTTCATGGTTGTATTCAACTGCCTCTATGAAAATTCAGAATGGCATCTTTGAAACAACAGGAACAGCACTCATTTCCTCAGAAGGGAAGAGGGGGGCAGGAGCAGAAAAAAAAAAAAGCATCTGGCTATTTAAACTGCATGACTGTTCACAGAGAGTCGTATTTTTTAGTAACATTTAAAGAATGATATTTCACAAAATTTCAGAAGCCTCTGAAGTTTAGAATTGCTGAAACTACTACTCAGTTGTACTGCTTCAGCCAGATGCAGTCTATGTACATGAAGCTTTATGAATGGCCTGGGTGACTATCACTGCTCATAACTAAGTGATCTGGTAGCGTGTATCCCCCCCCAGCCAAATCAATGGCATCCAGCTGAAACACAGTTAATGGAAATTAAACTTTGAAAATAGATTAACACTCAAATAAAAGCATGTTACGGAAGATGAGCAGTAACAGACTCATTTTTACCCTGAAATTATAAAAAGGCTCAAAGCACATATAAAGTGTCAGTTGTCTATGACCTATTAACACAGCTCTAAGAGCAGAGCTTCTTATAACAGATCATCTGTACAACATACTTATGGATCATTTTCTCCAATGCAATTACTCTATGACAATTAAGGGAAGAGGATTCTTCACAACTGTTGATGTTATTCAAAGATGCCCAGTTTACAAGAATTCAGTGTAAATACACTGCATTAATTTTTTTTGCATTAATTATTTTTTTTAAATTATTTTTTTTTAAGTTTTAAGAAACAGTTTACCATCTAGTTGACTTTAATAAAGCATTTTTCCTAGCTTAACCTTAACACATAAGAATTATTTCTCTTGAAAAGGTAGCGTGTGTTTCATAACACATATGATAACATATAAGTTGAGAGCTCATGTTTCAGGCTGTGTGCTACAAGCATGAAATTCATTAGACAAATACTAACAAAAATATGACTTCCAAAAATGTCTATACAGGTGGGCTTTTAAACTTAAAAAAAAAAAAAAAATCAAATAACACGGAGAGATATAATATTCTTATCTTTCTTTACTACGTTTCCAGATTATATGCTTGCCTTATAAATTGAAAAATGTCTTTACAGATACTCAAGTGGTGAGTTAATGGCATTTGAATCAGAAATGTTGACACAAATGCCCATTAGTACATACACAGTTGAGCATACTATTAAAGATATCACAAATACTATTTCAGAATATACAGGAATTAGAACAAAATCAACATCATGATTGCGATAGTACATAGGCTTTCACTATGTACTTCAGTAGTCCTAATCAGTGCTATAGAATACTCTAGATCTTCAATTCATTTTTTGTAATCTTAAGCATTGTAGAAAAGATGTACCTTCTAGGAAAAAAAAAAAAAAAAAAAAGGAAAAAACTCCACCACCTACAGGGAAGGCAAGTTTTATAACATCTGTCCTAGCACTATTTATGATCAGCTTAGCTTTTATCCTTAGAAGTCAAGCACGTTCCACCTCCCCTTCTTTTAAATAGGATTTTCAAAAAACAAGGTAGAAGTAAAAAATAAAAATTTTTGAAAATAAAACTCAAGAGCTTAAAAGCTCAGAAACTATATTTTTACCTGCTTCAAACCAATGACCCACTCAACCTCTTTCATACCTTAGACACAAGGTCACATCAAGTTCTTTACTATCTCCAAACCTAAGTTTCAGCTTAGATGGATTAAACAGAGATAGACAATATTCAGTTGTTTAAGTTACAAGTGTCCTCTTGAATAAAAGGTATAAAATATCTGAGACCACACATACCTAGTAACTCCTTGCAAAGTTGTCAAAAATCAGTATTATTTAGACCGATTATCTAAAACAGGATCGTTTTGATACCACTACCTCCAGACAACTGAGGGTCCTCTACACAGTACCCACTGCAAAAACCAATTTCAGCCACTCTCTTTGTTCCAGGGCAATAGATTAGCCAGAGATATAACCCCAAATATAGTGGTATATGGCAATCTTGCTTAATATTTCAAACATAATAATTCTGATTTTATTAGGTAAAGCTTTACACCATTCATATTTCAGTTCTCCTAGAACATGGCAATCCACATCAGACAAAAATAGGCATGTGAGAATGCTTTTGTGGAGATTACTGCATAACAAAACAAAAAAGAGGATCAGTTGTGGAAAAATTAAATGAAAAATCCACAAAAATTATTTATGGAGGTCTTTCTAAAATCTAGAAAAACTGTTTGTTTGCCTCCACAAGGAAATTTGACTTCCAACCCTTGTTTGATGTAAGACACATGTTCATTATAGGAAAATCTCAATCTAGTCCAAGCTGATTGTATTCATACAACATGAAACACCAAGAGGAAGCAATCTATACTTACTTCCTTTTGCTCAAATAGCAGCATCAGCAGAAATCAAGGAAAAAGCATATCTTTGGATGTACCATATAACCTTAATAGTAAAATCCTAACCTTTGTTATTTTAAGGAAAAGCCCACTTGCCCCTATATATACAGACACATGCTTATGGGCAAAACACACAGACAAGCCTATACAGTTTTTAAATTGCTTCTTCATTTAAATCTGACTGTACACACCCATAGCACTGAAGTGATCTACTACCAAGTCCTCCTTACTTTCCAGTGCAAACTAATTAAAATTAAATACATTTGCTTTCCAGTAACAAAGTTGCTATTAGTGCCCCAGATTATACAATTTGTCTTGTAAACAGGGAGGTGGGGGAAAATCAACTTTCCACCTTGTGAGCAGAAGATGGTTTCAGGCATGTCAATAGCATTACTGAACAGCAGTATTAGTCAGCTACACTATGGACTTCCAACAACATTCAGCCAGACTAATCAGTCTACCTGCACCTAACAAGCTTCTCTGCCCCCTCTTCCAGCACTCCCTGGCACCTGTCTATCAAGTACTCTTAGTGCATTCATTCAGGCCTAGATATAATTCTGTAAGGCTATTACTCAACCAATTCAAAGGCAATAAAGCTGTGAAAATAAAGAATCATTTCCAATTGCATTCGCCCACTATTCCATTCCTATTTTTAGATTCCATTTTGACTTGGAAATGAAGCGATGAGTAACAGCAATTCCTATTCCACAAATTTGCCACTGCTTAGCAGCAACAGTACTTGCTGCACTTAAATGAGAAAATACAACTTCCTTCTCCTACTAAAAAAATCTCTACTACATCTTAAAGAAAACGGAATATTGAAGTTTTCTATCCCCTTCACCTCTCTTTCTACATTCCTTTTTAATAATTTTGAAGAGCATCTAAGCATTGCTCTGTTAAGAAAAAAAGCCACACCAGCACACACACACAAAACCATAACATGTTCATAGTGAAAAAAATAAGTAATTCAGTAATTATGATACTTGTCACTATACTAATCTGAAACTGTTTTAGTATATAAAGGTGAAATTAATGTGAATATTAAGGCTAAAGATCAGCATCCTAGTTTCCTGTTTTTTCTATGATGTGTTATGCAAAAATCAAATATGAAAGTATGAAGTAGAAAGTCTTACGAGGACAAAAGAAATTTTGCACGCAATTCCTTCCAAAGCATTTAACATTGTACCAGGTTATACTTCCTTCTCCTGAAATGCTTTGCCAATTAGTTCCTACAATCCTTTTTTTATTATTATTATTTTTAGCAGCATTCCCTTTCCTTGCTGCTCTATGAAAGCAATAGGAAAGCTTACTGATTATACAGTTGAAAGCTGTAGAAACAACGTGCTGTCAAACAGAGAAATTGAAACAAAAGCTATTTTTCCATACATAGCTGCTACTACTTAGAAGAAAGGATAACAAAACCATTGTATATCATTCAACTATAACAATGCTAAAATATTAGATTTTTTATCAGATATGAAATGATAGAAGTGGATTAGGAGAGCTAGTACAAAGTATTTAGCATACAGGCTATTAAAAAGGTCTGCATTTTCCACCAGTCTAGGTCTCCCTTTCTGTAAAGTATGCACACTTTATGTGAACAAGACGGACTCGTCAGTATAAGACAAGGTGTCAATCTGTGTTTAATAGCAATTATATTACTAAAACTACCACTTAATGAAGCGGTTCTGTCAAAGTAGTTCACCTTTAAATTCTCATGCAAAGACGACCTGTTCAGCAAAAGAGACTCAGAAGTGTCATCACTCCCAACGCCATTCTTCATTTCACATTTTTCTCTCTTCCTTTCCCACAAGCTCAGATGTTTCAGCAGCATACTTTCAGTATTTGCAAAATCCTGCCCAAAGAGCGTGGCCGATTTCCCACGGGCTCCCACCCCACCCTGGATGAACTCCTTACTTCCCAAAGTCCACTCCACTTCCTCTTCCACCCCTGGACCTGCCAGCGTTCCCAGCGCCCCTCCGCCTTGCGCAACATCCGCGGCCTCCTCCCCATATTTCAGACAATCCCCAACGCGACATTTACATTGAGATTATTATTTTTCTTTTTTTGTTCCCAGACCACCAGCAAATCTGACAGCCTAAAGGGCTAACGATGTGCTTTTAAACCCAAATAGCACCAGATAGTAAAATAAGCTACAAAGATACACGTATATGTAGGTTGCTAACCCGCTCATCTTCAGTTCTTCTGTGGTTCAAACTGTATTTTGATATTAAGTATTTAAATAATATTGAAAAGTGCCAGCGACATCTGCACAATCAAAATTATCGTTCACAGCTCAGACCATCTATTAAAAAAAAATCTCAAACATTTTAACAGCTCCATTAAACAGCTAAAATAACCCAGGAAAAGAGGTAATTCTCCAATAAATTCTTTCCCTGAGCACACACCAAAGGCTGACGGTGAACTGAGCTGGAAGGAAGAAAGGACGAGGGATAGACACAGGGCTGCGATGGGGGATGGGGAGTGGAGGGAGATGTTAGAGAAGGGAAGATGAATATTCCTCCAAGGACTACTCAATGCATTTAACACATCTCCTCGGAAAGAAGAGAGATCTCAGGGAGGCGGGTACGGGGACAGATAAAGGGGGGAAGGAGGGAAGCAGTACCCCATTATCCCTAGATGACATTATACAGGGCAAGCCCAGGAGAAAAGGGGCCGTGAGGCAGAGGAAGCGCTAAGAGCC
>VZRU01008485.1:1082-49992 GCA_013398155.1 Pedionomus torquatus
CTTATCACTGCGAGACAAGACAGTTCTGAACAATGTGCTGTTAATTTCAGAGTTTAGCTAGTTAGAAGAGGCCTAGCTAAGAAAGTAAAACTGTAAAACAGAAAATTGGTTCATTTTACCTCAAACCAGGACATCAGGCCTTGGAATCTCTGCAATTGGTTCCTTCTCTGATTAAATTCCCTGCTGAATACTTTCCTTTCATTCCTTTTCCATTTCTTCCAGGGATTCTCAGAGACATTATTACAGGCTGGCACTATGGAAGTGCCTTGTTCCAGGACCTCCTTCATGATGGGTGTGAATATCCAGCTCACTTTCATCCTTGACCTGTTCTCACAAGACACAGACTTGTTCTCCCTTCTGCAGAGACCATCTAATTAATTACAGGAAATACTATCTCTGATAAGTAGGCTAAATTTCCAATGTTTAACTAGGTCCCTCTCCCCTAAGAAGACTTCTTTTTCCTTGCTTTGTGATGACTGAAAAATTAGATGTGATAAATCTGTCAGTACAGTAAAGAATTTTGCTGTCCTTAATTTCAACTCATTTGCTGCTGCTAGGAGTTAGACTTTTCCCCACCCCATCACTTCTGGATTCCTCTATGGAACATAAATTTGTGTATTTTTCTTGTGTGAATTTTTGAGGCCTATGCCTACCTTGTCTTTGCTGAACCATTTTCTAAAGACAGTTTTTGGAGGTTTTGTGTGTGTACTATTTCTCCTAGGATGCTGAGGATGTCTACGCTACTGTAGCCTTTAACAATCCTTTCTTGCAATAAGGTCACTCTGAGTCCATGGTAGATTATTTTCTTAGTGTGATACCAGAATGATACTGCTAGACTACCTCGCAGGTAAACTATGCAATTATGGATGCACTGCTAGGAATTTTCATCAATATAAGTGCGCATGTGACGAAAAAGAAAATAAGTAAAGAAGTTGACTTACCAACAATAGTATTTTGTTTGGGATATTCATGTGTATAACTTTCTTCCCCTTACTCTCTATCCTGGACTCGGGAAAGGAGGTGGGGTCAGTTTACTATTCCTCTGTTCTATGCCTGCTGCTGGAAGGATCAAAGCACAAGCATGAAATGTGGACAGATGCTCATCAGATCTACCTGGATCCAAACTCAGACAGTATTGCTTTTGTGTATTCTAAGCTGAGAAGTGCTGTTTTTGGGAGACAGGCTTCTGCCAAACCTATGACAGGAATGTGAGGCCACATATGAGAACGTTTCTGGCTACTGGAATGTGCCATGTGGCATTCTCCCAAGGAATGAGCTACGAGGCACAGCTGAAGAATTAGTATGGGCCTAGAGTCTGATAGACAGTCTGGATGCAACTATCCTGTTTGGAAAGTTTGAGTAGTGTAGGTTTGGAACATTCTATGCCAGTATGACCTCAATGCCAGAAAATGCTTCCAAACATATTTGATTTACTACTGCTGATGCAGCCCAAGTTGCTAGATGCTTCCAAGTGGAAGTGACAACAGAACTGACGTGACGTTCAGAATCTGGCATACTGGAGAGTCCCAGCCTGCATACAACCCATGACATAACTTCTGAGAGCTAAGCAGAGCCAGATCGTTTTAATGATCCAGACTATACTTCAATCTCAACCGTATATAAAAATTCTAGATCACAGGTTTCCCACTGCCATTTTGTAAATCAAAATGTACAACAAGGATTAAAACAATTGTATCTCTGTTGTATGGATGACAAGTACATTGTACATTTCCATGTACGTTTCCATTGTCTGGAAAATTTCTTACAGATTTAGTGACTGGGGGATATATGAAAGCCTATCAGAAAACCAGTTTCTGTTTGCAAACATGAAGATACAATCCAATATCAGTTTACCTTTAGGTGAAGAATTTTGTAACCATGGTGGCTACAAAACTGAAGTTGCGAGATTCATCTTGCCAGTTAAAAAGGCCTCCAAAGACATTCTGAAATTATTTCATGCCCTGGATTTCTTACTAAATTTTTGCCTGTTATGCGGCAGAAATCTATGTTCAACCAGGCTAAAATTTGCATATCACTCTAATGACAATCTTTTTCTTCATGGGCTAAGTTTTCTGTTCTACAAAAAGGTCAGAAGTTTTGTTTCATTTTTTTGGTTTTGTTTTTTTTTTGGGGGGGGGGTGTTTTTGTTTTGTTTTTTTTTTTTTTCTGTAGGTTTGGTATACTTTCAATATTTCTACAGTCATAAGCTGCATCCTATGTTCTGTTTCTCTGCCCAGAAAGAAATTAACTTTTCAGCTTTGTTTGATTACTCTTCTATTGAAAATGTTTGCAAGTTGTCTTTGCATTCAGGCTACTCTGAACTGGCATGATCAAAGTCTGTATGGAATTATTTTGATCATGGCTGGCAATTCTTTATGCTAGTAATGCACCCCAATTAGTTCAGTGTCTCAGTTACTAATATTAAAGGAGTACTGCTTTGGTACTTTGTTTCATGTTTTTGAATCATAAGTGCATTATCAGTGCAGGTGTTTCATATAAATCTGGGATGATCAGTTTGCACACTTTTCAGGTGGCTTCTGGAAAATCCAGAAAAGATGAATATTCTAATGACTGCCCTTTACTGCCCTTTCCCCTGGGAAAGAAATATTCCTGGAACTGCACTAACTTAAGCTATGTCAGGTACACCTATACGAGGTTCTTTGCCTGGATAGCAGGACCAAAGGAGACCAGCCACGAACCACCAACTACTCAAGCCTTACATGAGCAGGCCAATTTAAAGAATGAATCAAATTTTCTATAGTCCTTGCTGTGTACTGGGTATCCAGATACTCAGGAAAGCTTACCAAACAGTCTTGGTTTAATTCAGTACTTTCCTGGGTGAAGCCTCAGCCACCTTTTAAATTTAATTCCAGTAGAGGGATATATATATATGTATATGTATGTTTTCACATATGATTCCAAGTATTACAAGTATTTTTTTGGTCAGGCTTCGGCACTTGGAGGATAATGTCCCTCTCACTACTACTCTAAGCCAGATTGTGCACCCTCGGGTGAAATGATTATTTCTTCATTTAACAGAATAATTATACTGTGAAGATTGAACCCACAATCAAATCTGCTTGTTGAAAGTGCCCTTAAAATGGCATGTGGAAAAAGATCTTTCTTTCTTTCCAAGATTAAAGGTAATTGAAACTTAAAGTAAATGCAGTATAAGGTAAATTCAATAGGGGCCTGTTTTCAGGGGCTTTTGAGTCTGGGTTCTTTTAACAGTTACTACTAGGTAGTGTCCAGAGAACCTAGCCCATGTGTATGTCACAGTCTTCCATCTCTTATCATTCTCTAAAAATCCACACCTTCCTAGAGATTTCACAAACAAGAATCCTTCCCTCTCTGCAAATCTAACTTTAATGACCTCTAATGTAAACCAACAAAATAACTATGGTTTATACATATCATAAAGGAAAACAAGATGGAATCTGCCATCTTAGAAGTGCATTTCATAACCTTTTTTGGTGTATCACTTCCTTTTTATGTTGTAGGCCAGTCTATCCTTACACGTTACATTTAGTTTAGTACCTAAGATAATTAGTCTGGGATTGTTCTTTTATTTCTGTATTATATAAAGAGCTAGGAACACTCTTTGCATTAAACACAGCTCAACAAAACATCGTAGTTGTTTCATGAGCCCTGGATGTACCATGGTGCCAATTGATTACAGGGAGTGAGAGCTGGCAGGAATAATTTTGCACAATGTCTTATTGTAGAACTGGGATCACTTCTCAAATTTTGATGTTTCTCAAAATTTTTGATGTTGGAATGAATATTTGCACCCAAATTTGGATTCTCCGGGTATCTCTTACCAAAGAGGAAGTTCAGAAAGAACATCATATTATTACTGTAATGGTTAAGTCTTACAATATATTTTACATAAAGGTATCTGCCAAAACAGTTTTTGTGGAGTATCCTACCGGTTCTACTTTAAGTAGCAGAAAGATGTCAAGATTATTCAGTTAACATTCTTGAAATATTTCCCCCCAAATTTAGTATTTTTAATTTAGGATTGCTGAAAAGTTATGATCCACGGGGCTGCAACTGAACAGAGCATTTGCAATGCTTAAGAGTAGAGGGCTGCTTCATTTTCTAGACAGTGTGCCCCAGTAGAACTATTTGAGGTGCAAAGAATGTTTAGTTGCTTTGTTTTTGTAGAATTAAAAAACATAGCGTTCACTTTAGATACATCTAGACATAAGTGGGTTTTTTGTTATTTTTAAGCTACTCGAAGCATCAGACATCAGCCACATCTTCCTTTATAGCAGAAGCTTCTGTGTCATTTAAACCCCTTAGTCTTGGATTTCCTTTCTACATTTGATAAGGCTTTTAAATGGAATAGAAACAATAACTCCTAATGGATTTGAATAGGGAATTCTAACATAAATAGACTGCAGATTTAGTGAATATTTTTTCTGTAATTACATTTTGCCTTCTAAGCTATGTGTCCTAAATGATTTTGTTCAATAAAAGACATCATGTTGGATGAATTTATTTTTTTTCTGAGTGATCCAAGTGATAACTAGTATATCTTACCAAATATTTTGTTGGTGATGTGATAGATACAACCTTTGTGATTATTTCAGTAACGGCATTCATGAAATTTTAAGCAGTGATATTCTGGTTACATACCCAAAAGCTTTGGAAGACCTTTGTAATATTGTGAAACTTTAGACTCTTCACTTAAAGTATGTTATTTGCCTCTGTGAAAGTAATTTTGAGCTGACAAAGTAACTCCAGTCGTGATCATACTAATGCTTTGGATGCTCCTGAGGTAATTCTGACCTCTGTTGGCAAAGCACAGCGAATGAAATGCGTGCCCAGTAGCACACTTCTGCTTTGATATTATGTATTTTGGACATGACATGTTACTGAGAAGAGAATTTACAGCATTAATTCTCTGTTTTTATTGTTGCGCAGCTTTTTTGTGTGTCCTACCATTCTGATTAACTAGAACATAGGATATAGGACTTATGCTCAAATTGTCCTTAGTTAATAACATTTCCTGGTTTAGTAGTTTTTGTATTGGAGAACACAGTTTCATGCGATATTTTTCTTACCCAGTTTTTCTATACTGTGCCAACAACATTTAAACACGTCACATTATAATAGCTCTATGTGTTAAAGATTGGATGTGGCAAAGATTCCATTTTAGGTTATGGAGTATGTCTGCTATAGCCATCATTCTATAATGCAATGTTTAAGCCTCTGAGAAAATGTGATCAGTGGATTGGTCTTGCCCCGTTGTACTTATTGCAATAACTAATTTCACACTATTCAAATTCCTTATTTATTTGTGCTAATCCAGTTAAAAGAAGCAAAGAAAATAAATATTGATGTAATCTGAACACGTGCTATTTTCTGTGCAGCACCATAATTTCTATCATATATTTGACATATCTATCTTTATATTTCAAATATCTTTCCTAGGTTATGTTCTTGTTAATGATGTTAATATAATGCTATTGGAAAGAATGTGTGTTAGCACTTCAGTGGAGCAGATGCTCATCGCTACCGTTCTAGCAAAGACCTCTGTTTTGAAACTCTATTCCAGAGAACAGACTCAGATTGTTTAATGTTTTATGTTACAGATAAGAAGGATTTATAGCACTGCTTTGAATTCATTTTTATCAAGGTTCCTTTCAATTACCTTATATCTTGCAAATGCTGTACTGTTGTACTCTTGCAGGCTTCTGATGCTCTCTGACCTGCTGATTGTCTGCTTAGGGCTATGGAGTCTTGAATAACTGTGGAAGTATTCTACTAGAAAGCACAAATATTGTCTATATGTTTTATGCATGTTATAGGTTGTTCATAGACTTCAAGAGCCTTAATATCTCAGGATTCATATTTTGGAAGTTTGTTGGTGGAGCTTCACTTTTTCACTGTTCTGAGTTTAGGTTGAGTTGTCCAAAAGGGATTGACATTGTTGCAGCTGTTATGAGATGAACATGTGAAAGCTTTGGACTGAGAATATGGGAAGTCATATGGATAGTTGATGTAGTACCATGTAGGTGTAAACATGTGATGTGAGATTCTTAAGTCTGTTACATTCTCGTGCCAAAATAGCTAGTGATTGATTTCATTGATGGAGGGACTAAGACTCTAAGTTGGTTTCTGGATGTCCTTTGCAAATCTCAGTATAAACTGAGAATGGGGTGTGGGATAGCCTTCAAGATTCAGGAGGAAATGGAATCACATATTTTTTTCTGATGTTTGTTTTGCTGGTGTCTGATGGAATTACTCTACATTTGAGGAAACCCAGATTAGGAAGAACAAGGCATTAAAGCTAGCTGAATTGCAAACTATAGATATATAGTTCTGTGTGTCCTGGAACTGTAATAAAGAATCACATCTCAGGTTGATTTCTAGGATGAACAATTCTTAATTCTGGAATGAGGTTGTAGTTCTAACAACACCCATATTTCAAAATTTTGTGATATATATTGTCACTCTTCCCAGTGCTTCATCCAGTGCCAGAGCTTCAGGAATTTTTATTCCACTTAAACAAGTGTCAGTAAGTGTTCCAGGATGCATAATTAATCATTTAGAGGTTTTAAAATCTCCTTTTATAATAAATATTGACTTTGCTTGTCCATGATAAGAATGTGTTTAAAATTGCAAATGTGATGAATTTATGATGGATGGGTATACTACGTTGGACCTCCAAAGATATATTCTGGGAAAACCTCTATAACTTTACTTAATAAAGATTCAAGGTCAGTTGCATTAAGAAGAATAGCTAAAGGAATATATCTCCTTATAAGCAAAATGTGTCATCATATCTGTATTCCTGAGAGAAAGAGAAATGGGTATTTGATTTGTGTTGTTTCTGAGATGAGAAATATTAGTGTTTTCTTGACTTTTAGTGTCATCTGATTTTTAGAAAAGAGTCAGAGTGGCCTGTCTACTGTCTGAGAAGGTGTTCTGTTCTTCCAAACAAAATACTGATGATAGATACTATAGTTCAGTGTTCATAGGAATATTCTTGTAAGTGTGTCTTACAATCATGAGGTATGCAAGGGCTTTCAGAACCCTTCAGAAGATCCACTTTCATTGCTTTGTTTACAGAAAAATAATGATTACTTATATAATTTCACTAAATAGTAGTTGTCTGGGAAGAGTTGAAAGAGCCTAGTGTTTATTTATAAAGGGAGTTGAATGGTATATATACATGTGGATATACATATGTATATGTGTATTATATACTGAAAAATATAGTCATGCATATCTGATTGTTTTTCTTTCTCTGTTGTATGGCCTAACTTGATCTAACACAGTGGAGCCTCGTTCCTGGTGGATCCTGATCAATCTGTAGACCTTATGCAAAGCCTACAGCTGTGATTCATAACAAATCTGCAGAAGCCACTTACCTCATATATGTAGGGAGCCCAAACCCATGATACGTAGGGTGTAGAGTTGCCCTCCATAGGAACACTTAGTCTGATGCACTGATCTTCAGCATTAGCCATATGGCATCTCTTCAGATTGGTTGGATCACATAAGATCATACCTGGAGATATCATTTACAGCAGTTTTAAAAGATGGTTCACATTGCTTAAATGTGAATGATTTTACTTATTAAAGGTACTGTTTGCTGATCTGGTTTGGACTGAGTATTTTCATAATTTAGTTAGTAGTAGCTGTTTGCACAGTGTTCTTGTGCAGGATGATGCCAAATAAGAGTTAACATTTTTTCCTATCAGGATGACTGGATTCTCAAGGACAGAACTCTGGAGTGGATCCAAGGATGTGTCTGACTCATCACTGACAAGCTGGAGTTACTAAGGTTCACTATGAACTAAGCAAAACCCCAGTCTGTCCCTATAGACAGCTGGAATACAGAGGAACCCTGCTGTCCTAACTGATGAAAGCTTTTTCTCTTTCGCCACTCCAGGCAAATTGTTCTTGACTGTAAAGATAAGGCAAAGCTAACCAGTATCAGTCAGGAACATACTGCTCTCTGAATATAGCCACAGTATTATGCGGTACACCCAGCTAGTGTATTTCCAGATGAGTAGTCCATAAAGAACGATGAAGCCAGGCTGGTTAGATAAAGGTCAAATGCAAAGTGACCTTATATATATGACCTTTTTTTTAATAAAGCATGAGTAATTTATTGCATGTTCCTTTGCATGACATCATCAAGAGGTCAAAATGTTTCTCCTTTATGTTTTCACATATTACCTGATTTATATAACATTTAAATTCCTATAACCGTTAACTCTATCAGAATAAAATTATATACCTTCAAATGAAATGGATTCCAGATTCAAGTAAGCTGAGTTCTACTTTGGTTAAACTAGTTCACATGACTTATGTTCAGTTTTAATTTGTTTAGTTTTTACTGTACATAGTACTTAACTGGAGGGACTGACTCAACAGTTTTTTTTCTAGGTAGATTTTTTTCCCAAATGGAATGCATCTAAATTTGCATGTACTTACACATGCACAGACTGACTAATCTACACTCCTAGAACACACCTTCCAGTGGCCTAAGTCTGCCATACAAGATCACTTATTTCTCTACTATTTTTAATACAGATGTTTAGAGTTAGCAAAAAAACCCCAAACAACCCAAAGATACTTTTTTATGGCTTCTACAGAATCCTACTGCTCGTTTTTTGGTCTGCAAAATTTAACTTTTAGCCTGATCTCATGTGACAGCCAGTTCCTTGTATTATGTCAACCTCAGTCATGCAGACACGCAACTGGATCGCAGGCTAATTCACCTACTTGCTGACTTGTCACGCCTGGTCTTCGCTAGCAATCACACTCTCTTGCATACTCACACTCCCTACAGTTGCAGGCTCCATGGGCCCACAGGCTCTCTGACCCTTGGTCCCACTCCAGTTTCTGGTACCCAGACCCTCATTTGCTCCACTTTCTGGCAACACAAACACATGGGCTCACTAACCCATCATCTGACTCTGTTGCTGGCGGTTGGAACCTCATATACACACATGGACACAGAATAGAGTCCCTCACCCACGGAATAAAAATGGAATTTAATGAGATTGAATGTAGGACATGGCCAGACAATTGTACTGTAGAGCCTACAATATACATGTAATTGGCCCTTTTTGTTCCCTTATCCCCCTATTTTCTCACTGTTACTCCTACTCAAATCACCTAAATCCATCATTTTCCCTGCCTTTCATTCCTCCACTAAACATCCCGTAAGAACTCTTGCTCGGTCCCATGTGTTTCATGCCCCTAGACAGGAACCTCAGTCTGAAATGTGCTCCATCCTTTCCTCATCTTGATGAATGTCACCCTGGACAATGGGGTGGAGACTCTCGCAGGACAGCCCTGGGAGGAGCCCTCTCTCTGCATCTGTAGTTTGGATTCCTGCCTGCTGTTGTGCAGCTGTGCTCCGCTGTAGAGATGGGCCTTTAAAACTTGTAGAGATGGGCCTTTAATGCACTGGTGGCTCTTCTGTGATGATCTTGCAAGCAGCTGGACACCTTGTGTTGTCTCTTTCTGACCCTTTTTGGATGTAAATGGGAGCTGTTTATGACATAACCTAACACATATGTTGTATGTGTGTATGACATATTGTATAGTTTCTACCTTTCTCAGTACTGTTTTAGCTTGGTTTTGGGTACTTCACAATCACAATGTCTTCATACACAGGTTCTGTAATTTCTTACCTCAGAAGTTTCTTCAGAGTTGCTTCTTAAGTCCTAACTCTGTCAAAATATGCTTTTATAAGACCTTTTCTATTTCCTCCACTTGCAATTCTTCTGTTGCTTTACAGATATTTGAAGGATAAGGCCACATTGACTCTGTGAGACTCATCATGGCTAAGGATATTCTGGGTATCCCAAGATTTTTATTTCTGTGGCTGGATTATGTCTTTCCTTAGCCACAGCCTGAACTTCTGTCATTTATAATCCCCTCTTTAGTTCTTTCCACTGGAGACAGTGTGCATGGCAGATTGAATTAATGACTATACTAGCCTAATACTTCTCCAATCAGAAGTCTAGTTATTACCGGCAAGAGTGGTAATGGGCAAGTATTCTAGACTGTCTACTTAAGGTTACTTATATACTTTTAAATGCTGCCACCCAGCTCTGGGCAGATGTAGTTTGTTCAATCTATCAGTGTTCATTTAGCAGTGATATGTCACAAAATTTTGTGATTACAGGTAAGATACTGGGTTTTGAGTCTTACATTGTTGAGTACAATGCCTTTGTTCTACGTGTTTTTTTAAATTACCCTTTTCACTTCCATACACTTTAGCTGCCGATACTGCTATGTGTATATTTGGAAAAAGATATTTTTCTAACCAACTGTTGCGGCTTTTTATGGAGGAAAGAAGCATGATCCATAGAAGATAAACATAACAGTACCGCTAAATTCATAATGTTGTGACATTATGAATTTTTTCTCTTGTACTGCTTGATATCCATCTTTATGAATATTACAGTTACTGCATGTATCATTCCTTAGGCAGGTTTTCAAAAACAAAACCAAATTCTGAATTCAGTCACAACAGATACAGCAGGAACATTCTGTGACATTTAGCATTATTAGGTAGCTATTGATGCTGGTGCCTTAGAAAGGCTAGATGGGAGTGAATGACTTCTAATTTGTCTTCACATTTCTGTTCCCAGTTAACATTCAAAATGGATCATATGGATACTGGAGGCTTCTACAACAGCTAGAATGAAGAAAACCTTCTGTACCTTTCAGAGAGACATAGAATCACAAATAGACACCTTGGAAGCATTCCAGTAATATTTTTTGTGGATGTCTACTATAGCTCCCTAATAAAGAATCAAATGACTCTCTATATGCTTCTTTCTTACCTTATCCCACCTTGTTCTTCAGGTTTCTAAGTTGAAGTGTGTAATTCCGTGATAGGAAGGGAATGTAGATATCTGAGCAGAATCTTTGTATTTACACATATGCTGCAGGGGAGAATTTCATTTACTTCTGGAAATCTTCACTGCCAAAGAAAGGTGGATTCTGGACCTACCTTTAATTATTGTCTGCACTCCATTCCAATAAAAGTTTCACGTTCCATGATAAATCTTAGACTTAAGGAATGAATGCCACACCTGTAGATCTTGTACGGGTAACAATCTCGTAAAACCCTGGCCTTTTTCTGAAATGAGATTTGTTGTTACCATACACCTGTACAGAGGAACAACAGCCTACGGTTGTCATCTTCCCTGTTTTAATCACAGGCAATGCATACTTGCAATGAAATTCATTCATGAGATCCAGCTACAAGGAGACTTCAATGTAACAGTCCCTAGATATGTGGACTCGCAGTTCCTCAATGAGATAAATAAAATTTTGCATAAGCTGTTGAAGGAGGAAGTAGTTTGTTGTACATAACTCTAACTCATTTTCAGATCACTGTATAGGCTTGAGATATACTTGTACAGGAACTGCTCTAAGTATAGTGGTAAGTAAATGTTGCATAATTCATAGTCAGGCTCTTAATACTTGCTATATTCAATATATTTCATATTAAATAGGAATCATTTACCAATTGAATATAATCAGTATAGAAGTAAAATCACAATGTGGTGAAGTTTCTCAGTTTTCTGGATTTACACTATTTATGGCCAAGACTGTGAACAAATCAAGGTTAAAGAACTCAAGTGGAATAAACTGCTTTAGAGCCTGAACTTGAATAGCATACTTAATCACATGAATTGGCGGACCACAAATTTTGTTGTTTTGGTTTTTTTTTTATCCTAAAACTAAACAGTAGGAATCAAAACGAGATAAGAACATTCCACATATTCAAAAATGACATGGTTTTGAGTCACATTTCACACTGATACAACAAAAGTACTTAAATAAACAATTGGAATTACATATACAATAAACTTTAAAAATATAGCTACTTTTAATTGAATGAATAATCCCACCAAAAAGCCTTACTGCTTTTTAAATGCAAAGAAAAAATATTCTTTTTTTTTGTTATTATTATTTTAATTTTGAATTTTTAACTCACAGTTGCTACATGCAGCAGCTGGTTTAATACGGAAAAGATCTGATAGCCTTACTCAAGGCATCATCTATTTTGGTCAATTTAAGACTTATAGCTTTACTTGCTCAAAAAGATTGCATTTTTTTTGATGTTGTTTTTCCATGTACAACTTCTGAATACCTCATTTATTAATTATTTATTGTGCATTAAAATGTGACTTTCTAAAAAGGTTTTTTCCTATTTTCACTAAAGGCAAATGTTTGAAATTACTTTCCTTGAAGTAATTTGGAAATGAATCTCAAATTCAGCAAGGTAGTGTAAATAATAGGTAAAACCATACATGAAAAAAAATTAATTTCATTGTACAGGATATCTTATGTAACACTGGACTCCATCAAAGAGGATTCTGTAGGAAGAGAAAAAAAATCACATTTACTAAAGTGAAACACCTGCATAATTGATAAGTAACATTATTAATTTTTACCGGTTAGAGCAACTTGTTGTCAATTTGATTTATTTGTGCATAAAATAGAGAATGGGAACTATTTTCCTGCTGTTCGCAATAAGTAACATTATTATTTTGTGTCTGAATAACTGATGATACATATTATTGTGTCAAAGTTTGCATTTTCAAACATGCTCTGGAAAATTGTGCATAGATCTTGTGTAAGCTCAGTTTACATGACTGAAAATGTGTATGAATGTAGGCAGAGTACTAATCAATATAGGAACCTGGCTATGTGCTCTAATAACTTTTTGCAATGTATTCCTGTCAGAGTAACACCAATAAACATGGAAATTTTGGAAGTTTTTTGGCTCAGAACAACATAAACTCCTGTAATATGTATTTATTCTATGGAACATTTAGGAAGCTAGATTTATCTAAGCTGCTTAGTGTTTGCCACATGTATCAATGGGAAGATGCCATTCAGGATTTCCCACTATTGAAACTAAGCTGCAAGATGAGATTCACCACTTCTGTCTTCCTGAAGAGGCAGGGCATCCGTGGAACTTCCAAAGATATTGAAGACATGGGAAAGAAGATGGGGAGAAGAGCAGGAGGGGTGAGGACTAGGCATATGCTAAGCCTCAGCCTTCAGTAGGATTTACACCTAAAATACGCAGACATAAGCACAATGCTCTGTCCCTCTCCTCTGGGGAAACTGACTCCATCCAGACAGTGTTGTCCTCTTCCTCAGTGCTTCAGTTCAAGAGTAGAAATAACTTCCTAAGAGAGTTTCCAGTCAGTTGTCAGATAAGGCTTAAGTGCTAGCAGTGGGCAGACAGACTGATGTCATCAGGCACATTTCTACAGCTTTTAAAGACTTACCATTCTTTTACCATAGTAATTTCTTTTCCCTGTGACAAAACTACCATACAAAAAGCATAAATATTGGAGCACGGATAATGAAATAATAATATAATAATAACAAAATAATGAATTAATATAACGGAAATATATATACAGAGAGGAAATACAATGGGAACATTTAAAGTTGTGGTGCATGTTCCGTGCATGTATGCATGGTTCTTCTACTGTTGGCAGGCAGTGTGCATTTGTGATGAAGATTGGCTGACTTAACTTCTAATTTCCTTGCCTTTGTGTTCACATGTGTGTAACAATAGCCGCTTCACAATTATTTTTTTGCATATAGCAACAAGCATAGCAAAATAACAAGTCAATCAACTAACCATCTTTTTCTTTAGTCTGTCATTTTCATATCACTTTTGAAATGCTACTCTTTCTATGTAATTATCTTCAGCTCATAAAAAAGACAAAATGTTAATTTTCTTACCAAGTAAAGTGTATTTCCAATTAATATTTGATGTGAGTTCAAAAGGTCAGTATCTTCTGTCCACAGTGAGAGCAAACTGTAGTAAGAAGGTCTTTCTGCTTTTGGCAATAGTGTAAGTAACATAACAGACTTAAAGTTCTTTGTGCTGTACTTTGGTGAGATATAATGGAAAAAAACTAATTGGTGATCTTGTTTTAATTTTGAGTTTTAATTCATCGTTGACTGACAACTGGTTTTTTACACAAAAAGTAGATTCAGTTACTTTCTTATAATTAATCAAGTAATAGATTTTCCTAATTTACTGATGTATATAGGAAAAAAAATCCTAATCATGTATGTAAAATTAAGAAACTTGATTATTGGCTTAATTGAAGAATTAGGAGAAACATTTATTTTTTTTTTTTATAACCGTTGATATTAACAGTAATCTAAAGAGCTGCTGATCTTTTGTCAAAATCTCTTCTGGAGGCTGAATGGTAATTTGTTTTGTTCCAAACTCTCTTTAGTGCTGCTTTCACGGTAACTATTAAAGTATTTTAGTACACAGATAAATCAATATGTTTGATAATTACCTATATTATTGTATGTGCTTATGATGCCAAAGAAGGGCTATCTAGGCTTTTTCTTTTTCTCCACCCCACTTTTCTATGAAATTAGGTGCTGTTTTACAGTGCTCATATACCACTATACTTTTGCCTCTGTGTGTTTCCATTACAAGAGAAGAGCTTTAGGTGAACTGTTGACCACAGCTGGGAGTTTTAGGATGTTAAGAATACCTATTTGCAGGCTGTCCAGTTTGATTGTGGTTGTTTGTTATTAAAGCATAGACACCAAGTGTATATAATGAACTTGTAGAAAATAATGTTGCAATACTGTAGCAATGCGAGACCTCCTAGCAGGGAATTTCTGCACTGGCCCGAGGGAAAAGCCAAGTCCTGCTCATGTCTCCTGTGTTCTTTAGTTTGATAGCCAAGTTCTGATTCTGAGCATGTCTTTCTGTACTGTTTGGGAGCTGGGAGTGATTAGTCTGCCCATCCTGTCTCATGTCTCTGAGTCATCGATTGCTCTACTTTATCTCCTAACCTGAAGCTTCACAAAGGTGCATTTATATTCTCATTAATAAAGTTTCAGTTTAAAAAAAAAAAAAAAATCGGTATAGTTTTAGTTGAAAAAGATATCCTAAGACCAGAGTTGGGAAGTACAATAATGCATTAAAGAGTATTTGTATGAAAGGAGAAAATTAAGCAAAGAAAGAATTAGGTTTTTGGATTTTTGGGGGGAAGGGGAGTGGGTTTATTGTTTTTTGTTTTGAAGGCCTACTGCATCATGGATAATATATGAATTCATGGATCCCTTGCAATTTAAAAAAAAAAAACAAAAGGTAAATCCTATCAACTGTAAACCAAAGCAAGCAAAGCCAAGTATATTAATATTCTAGTCATTTATGTATTTACTTTATTATTTAAAATATGAATTTCTATACCACTTTTGTTTTTTTCTGCTTCATTTTCCTGTAAGCTGGTGCAAATCAAAAGAAGAAAGTAGAACCAAATAAACAAGAAAGTATTATGCAAAAGTATGAAAGACTTTATAGAGTATTGATAGCTGAGGACTTTCCTTCCAATAGATAAGAACAGCCTGTCTTTGCCATATAAATAACATCTGTTTATTATGGAAGACCTGTCATTCTCAAAGTTAAAATAATTGCTTTTAATTGGAAAGACTAGAGTGATTTTCATAGCTGGAAATTGCTGTCTGTAGAAAAGAACATCTGTAGACTTCTGAGCAGAATAAAAAAAAACCCCTAAACTTAATTTTTTGCTTCTTTGCACCTAAGAAAATATTTCAGTCCTGTTCTTCCAAGAAATTAAATTGCAGGGAGGGGTGATGTACCCAGCACTATGTAGAATCGTACTCACTGCAGAGCACAATGTGTCACAGAAGTAATTCTGTATGCATGCAGTATTACTTATGGGAAAACAACTGTTTAAATTTATGAGCTAATTAATCATTCAGACACACACAATGGAAAAGAGACCAGTCCGTGACACCAGTATTGCATTGGTAATAAAAACAGATGCAGTAGTAAAGAATTCTTAAAAAGCATATGTTAAACGTAACTTGTGATTTTATTGATGTAGATCATGAAAAATGTTAGTATAAACAACTCTTTTTACTATTAGTTTCAGATTATTTTCTTTAAACCACGCCACTTGATTCCAAGGTATGAAGTGAAGGAAAAATATTACTTGCCGATGTCAGTTTAACACTGTATGAGAAGCTGAAGAAAACAGACTGTAATTCAGGACTCATAATCCTATGGCCTGGAAGTTTTAATACTAATGATGGAAATAAAACGGAATTTACGGAATAAAAATAAAAAAAGTAGCAAATTGCTTCCACAAAGGATACGGTCAGCTTCAAATGCAGTTAGTTAGCAAAAAACCTGCAGGTAGTCAATATACCTCTGGTATCCAATTTCTAGCCTTTGGTGCTTTGTTTTGGTTTGTGTTGTTTTTTGTTTGTTTGTTCGTATTAGAGTAGCAGTTACATTTTCTACTTTGAAATAAAGTATCTCCTTTACTCTTACGTGAATGGTGCATAATAGATCGTGAAGCTGCTTACATGGGACATATAGTAAAGCTGACTGTAAAATACAGACAGAATACAGTGCTAGAAAATAGAGAAAAATGAAAATAAAAAGGAAACATAATTTATTAAAATTTATATATATATATAATTATTTAAAAATGGAATTGGTCAAAATGGGAGCTAAAATACCAGACCAACTAAAAAGAATAAGTTAACCATCTCTCTAAAGTATATGATTTGATTTCACTAATCTTATGTTTATACGAATCTGGACTAACTGACCTAAAGTCGATTAATATATACTTGTGAAAAAAGTAATGCAAAATCAGATCATAGCCTCAGTGTAATTACCATAGTCATACTGGAAGAACAGATCTAATTGAAATGACAGAACAGTTATTAGTCTTTGAGACTGCCCTACATAAAGTTCATAACTGCTATAAAGATGAATGTAAAAGTTTTTTTAATGAATAAATTATCTTGATATCAACACGACATTTTAAGTTCTTTTCAAGATAGTTTGTCTCTTAATGTTTAATCACACTTGTTGGTATGATCTTTGGATTACTTATACATCAAATTTCTGACATTTCTGTACTTGCCAAGCCGCAAAAATAACCTTACTATTGTTCTTTATTTGCAGCATTTGGCGAGGACCAAATATAAACTGCACAGACAGTTCGGGTTATACTGCTTTACATCACGCAGCTTTAAATGGACACAAGTAAGTGCCTCCTTTAGTTTTTATGTCAAATGGCATTTAACTATGTAACTTTATGTAGCACAGCACAGAGTTATTCACAGAAAGTTGATACACCCTGTGTTACTAAAATTATCTCATTTCCCATGGCATACGTTAATATAAGAATTTTTGACACTGTCAGTAATATTAACATATACTAATAAAAAATAGGAAAAGCATTTTAGAATTGATTCTATACTGTTTTTTCTAAATTCTTCCTTTTTTAGTGAATTTATTATTGCTATTGCTAGTCATGACTTTAATGCTTTTTATCTAGTGGGAAATTACAACAGAAAATGTTTGTAGTATACTTGTGTGTATGTATGAATGTCTAGGGCATTGAATGCTTAAGGAAACAACGTCGTGAAATGAAAGAATGGTATAGATTAATCATTATTGAAGTAGAAGTAGCATAATAAGACTGTTTAGTAGTTACACACTTGAAAGGGGAAAAAGATTGCTATTGCCTTGTGTGAGATCTTGTAGCTCCTCCCTCCCTGCTGTCCATCCAAGTTACCAAGTGCATATCTCAACAAGTTCACTGCAGGTGAACTCTTTAAGGCATTTGACATGACAGTAAAAACTGGAAACTTGCTACATATTTTGTTATTACGCCTTGTAATTTGTCCTGTGTTACACCTGTTATTACCAATTGCCCCTTTCCACGTGTTACCTCCATTGTATTATGCTGCCAATTGCATGTTGTTACTAATGCAAAACAAGAAAGAATGATTTAATGAGTTCTATAAAGTTCTAGTGGGCCCCACCGTAACAAAGGTAAGAGCTGCCCCACTTAATGCAGTCCAACTGCCTTGTTTGTGCACTGATGATGTTAACACTCTCTGGATTTTCACTAAGGAAAATTTTTATGTAAGGCTTTGGGTTATTCCTGTGTGTGAGATAAGGAACTGATCAGTCCCCAACTGAATCTGAGAGTGATTTGCTCTAACTTTAATCTGATTTTGACCTGTCCATAAGATAAATTATGAATCCACAACAATTACAAGTTTATTTTACTCATTTTGCAATTTTTGCTCTCTTTCTTGGATAAATTAAAACTTTGGGATGTGTCTTTAATTGTATTCTATAAGTCTGCATTTCTTCTTTAGGTGAGATTAATCTGAAAAGTTCTAGGGTTTTAATTTTTCCCACTTTACATTAGGATGTACTTGAAAGATTTCAAAGTTTTTCACGAAAAGTGAGAACTTTAGACTTAATGACCCAACCAATAATTTGTGGCAAGAACACTTGTTGGATACCAGCGTTCAAATCCCTGCTTGATCATTGTATGCGATGAATTCTCTCCTCTTTGGTTATTCTGGGATAGTTCTCTTTCCTTTTGAAACTATTCTCCTTTATATAAGTAATTAAATCATATCTGGGGCATGAACTTGAATCTCAGTCTTCCTAAGTAATTTTACTTAGCCCAGTAATGTTACTGGGCTAAGGACTCTCAGTCTTCTCCTCCTGAAATTTATTACTACAAAATGGAAAAATTCTGACAGAGCACTAAAAAAGACTCACCCTAGAGAAATGTGATGGGTCAGAGCATTCTTGAAGGATGAAGGAGACCTGGGTTCTATTTTGTAGTTTGAATCTTGCAACAGACTCTTCCTAATAGTTGTTTTATAACATTATTTTCTATATTTCAGTTGTGGAGGGATTTTTTTGGTCTTTTTCCTACACAGGTTTAAATTTCTGTTTCCTTCGACTTCTGTCCTTTTCAAATTACACAGCATCTCTAGCCTTCACTAACCATCTACTGCAAGACTAACTACTGTGACATGAGAAGTCTCTCAAACCTTATTTGTGCTAAACAGTCTCAGTAGTCACTTCTTTGGAACTTTTGGTGTAGCAAAAGTCACTGTGTAGTGGAGCTGTTCTTTCTTAGCTGTTTTCATGTTATTTGACCTTGTCAGGAGTAAGCAAAATTCAGCTTGAAGATTCCCTCAAGTATTAGATGTGATGACTCCATTATCTCTATGATTTCTTTTGGAGACAAGTAGGAGTTCCTTTTGACCTGGATATATTCACTCTTACATGCCACATTTTTTTCCTCAATAGGCAATTAAATAAGATTCCATCAAGGCTAGGATGATTGCCTCGTGATTTACTCTCTGTCTTAATTTGTAGTCAAGGCCTTAGTTTATGGTCATAACATGCACATAGCATCTTCCACATTTGCTCTCCCCAATTTTTTGAGCAAAATTGGTAAGAGGCAGTGTTCCCATATTCAGCAAAAAACTAATTGCCCATGCTGGATCATAGATGCTATTATCTTAATAAATAATAAGGTCTCAGTATGTCAAACTATGATAAGACAAATGGAGATACAAAACAAAATTGGTAACCAATGATCATACAACACAATTGATTTTTAAGTTTAACCTTTGAAGTTACATACAGGAAACTACTTAAAATTCAGTGATGCAATATATCATCTTATACTAATCTTTCATTTAACATATTGCAAGCCACTCTGAAAATACTGAAAGGAATATAATAAGAGTTAAAATAATAAAAATCTCTTGTTTTCTTCACAGCTAGCAGGAAGGTGGCTTAGGGAAACAAAAATAGAAGCAGTTATTCCATAGAAGATATTGTATATCTAACTGGATCATCATTAAGTTGTTTCCTGCAAAGAACTCTGAGATAATACCTTAAAGGAAGAGAAAACTTGTTACTTTTAAGCCTTACTTCAAGAACCATGTCAATAAAGCTACCCTCCTGTCTCCCTGCCTCCAGAACTGAGCAATGATGAGGATAGGAGTACTTCTCTGGCTTTAGTGCCTGGAAGATTTGTCTCAAGGGGCACGCATGTAGCCTTGACTGGTAAATTCTAAAACTGGTTACATGGCCAGGTGATCCTATTGAAAGAAACAGATTCAGAGAACTGATTATAATATTGTCGATTGATATTCTTAAGAAGTAAGAATCATTACAGTGAATAACATTTTGACTATGTTCTACTGTCTACTTCATTCTTAGAAATGGTTGGTCTTCATTTTTGTAGCAGTTTCTCTTGAAATACAGGCTTTTTTTCCTGTTATTCAGCGCAAAAAAAATAAAATTGTTAATATGTATGTTCATGCAAAAACTTAATAAAATAGACTTTCTGTCAATTTTTAGATTTATTTCCTGTTTTTCAGGGATATAGTACTCAAATTACTTCAGTATGAAGCATCAACTAATGTGGCAGATAATAAAGGTTATTTTCCTATTCACTTGGCTGCTTGGAGAGGAGATGTAGACATCGTGAAGATTCTCATCCATCATGGACCATCACACTCCAGAGTGAATGAACAGGTGAAGTGATAAAAAAATATTTGTGTACATAATGAGAAAAGAGCAGCATACTAAAAAAGAGCATATTTTTTAGGTCTGGCAAATTTATAGCAAATTAAAAAAATAAATATCTGTTTTCCATTGTTTCAGTAATTTCTTATCCAAGACTGATAAAATTTTCCAATATAAGTGTACCAGGTATTTTTCTACTGTATGGACACTGACCTAAAGGATACTAGAATTTAAAAGTATGAAAAAACCTTCTGCTTGTTTCTGAAAAATCATATGAAGACATACTCTAACTGTACATCTTATATATATATTGGTGCAAATTTGCATAAACTCTGTTTCTTCTTAGCTTTATTAGATCTTAAATTACTGAAAATCTTTCAGATAAAATTAATATTCTTGGTATATTTTGAGTGTACTGTAAACGAACTGATAAGCAGAGATAAATGACAAACCAGATGGACTACATGTATGCATGTGCAGCGGGAAGGACATGCATAAATAGTAGGAAAAAATGATGAGAGTATTACAGTGGGTAAGTGCATAAATATGTTGCATTCTGTTGTCAAACATATGGCACACCTTCTGTTTGCATTCTGTATGTTCCTATATAGTCCATTTGTAGAGCTAGTATTTAGAAATAGTGAGAAAGTGATTAAATTCTGACACCACGTAATGTCAGCTGAACTGCTTGAGGACTGGAAAGAAGTAGGCTGTGGAATACGAGTAGTAACAATAAGCTATCGGATGTGCCAGGGTAATCAGGAAGTTATTTGAATGTAAAGGTGGGAGTAAGCTCCAGATTCAGATCTAAATTTTAGTGTCTACATTGCCTGTGTGTGCACCATTTTATTCCCCAGGGCCCTAGTCAGTGTAGTCACAGGAACCAACAGGGTTGTTCAGGTGACCAAAAGTAAGGTAGGATTTATTTGCCCACACACAGAAATCTGGTACCTTCTAAGGCATCTTGCAGTAACTGAGACATCTGTATGGGCCTGAAGGTATGGCAGAGGATGCTCAAAATTTCCACATCCTTGTGGGGTGGCTGATGGACTCCAGGTAGGGAGTAAGAGAATCACAGAATGATCTGGGGTTGGAAGGAACCTCTGGATATCATCTAATCCAACCTCCCTGCCAAAGCAGGACAGAGCTTCTAGAGCCTGTGTCCACACGAGTTTTGAATGTCTCCAGTGACTCCACCACCTCTCTGGACAGCCTTTTCCAGGGATCTGCCACCCTCACAGGAAAGAAGTTCCTCATGTTTAGATAGAACATCTTATGTTCAAATTTGAGCCTGTTACCTCTTATCCTCCCACTGGGAACCGCTGATAAATGACTGGCCCCATCCTCCTGACTCCCACCCTTTAAGTATTTTTAGGTGTTGATCAGATCCCCCCTCAGCAGGTAGGGTGCCCTACAGCACCTCAGATACAAAGTACAATCTAACAAATGAATCACACTCAGACTCTATGTTAGTGTGGCCAGAAGGCAAACTGTGAGAAAATAAGAAATGTGGGATGCTATTCTTTGAATAATTTATTTGACATTTGACATTATACTCTTATATAGCCATTTGAATCCATACAATAACTATGATACAAATATCAAGTATTAGCACAGGAAATATAAGAAAATAAAGTAATAAAATATGCCCGTGTGACAATCTTCTGGGAAATCCTGTAATACCATGGCTCATGCAAGAAAAAATACAAAAACCAAAATGTGTCATTCTATGGTTTGAGTTGCAGATCAGGAGTTTCTCTGAGTTTCTTATTCTCATCAGCTATTGCATGTAGGTTGAAAACAATTGAATTACAGGATTAGCTTTTGTTAAGGAGAATGGGGGGTTTTATTTGTTTTATTTCTGCAATAAAATAAAAAAAAAAGCAACTTACTGATTGCATGTTATCCATTTGCTTCAGGAGATTCCTTGCACTCTACTGACAGAAAACCAGAAGCTATGCAGGGACTTCAGAGAAAGGGTTAGAGAAAAAGGTATTTTAGGAAGGTCAGAAGGAGAAATGTAAATTCAAACCTACTTTCTCCCAATCTCATATATACTTCTAAACATCTAAAATATTCTTAAACTTGATTAAGTGTGCTGTCCAGTCTCTCTGGTTTGATTCCTAGAGAAAATAAGCAGGGATGCATCTGATTCTATGTCCCATTGCCCCAAAAAAGGTCTTGTCAGTAAATCTCCTGCTGTTTATGCATTTTACCCCCAAAATTGATAATGGAAAATGTGTGAGCAATCCTCATGCGAAATATTGGACATGAGGTCTCTTAAGGGAATCTTGATGATATTAAACTTTGAAATTAATTTCATATAATACAGTTCTGACCTTGTAAATCCCTTGATGTTCCACTTTAGACAGTGGCCAACTTTAGTAGGTGGACCGTTTTGCTGTCACTTTGCTGTCATTCATTATCTGTATCATGAATGAGGGAAATGCCATATTGATATAAAGCCATCGCCAGCCACATACCCTCAAATAGCACCAGAGTGGCACCCTCACCCTAATACCTGTTGTGCATTCTTATGAATCTGTAGGTTTCTGAGGCTTTTCCTTATTTGCTGATAGGCTGAGTAAAGTGGGTAGGTCCTCGTAGCTTCTCTCAGGTCTGTGGAGCTGAAGTAACCCTTCATTATTTTTCTTCTTTTTTCTTCTGAGAGTTGGGGAAAAGGATAGTCATTTTTCCTGACACCTTTTCACCATGGCAAATAGTGTACTCAAGGCAGACTTTTTTTTCCCCTGTTGCTTTTGGTGTTGTGTTTTTTGTTTGTTTGGGCCTTTTTGTTGAGGATCACATTAAGAATGTGTGTGATTTCAGTGTAAGAAAATAATTTGGGGTTAAATTTAAAAACCATTGCAACTAATGTGTACTACATCTTTATCTTTCATCTATTTTATTAAAATTCCATGTAAAATAAATAGAAATGCTCTAAGAACCCAAGTGAAAGTAATGAACAACACAACAAAGAAGTAAACAAGAGCTCATGATGCATAAATGTATATTACATGAATTAATGGGTTTAATCTAGTATACTGTAAATTAAATGAACTGCAATTCTACACATTTAAAATGCAGTTAACTAGCATCATAGGATCATATCCAGCCATATCCAGCATCTAAAGCTCTGAATGCCCCCTACTGTTCCTGTTACATAAAATTTGAAAAAAAAAACCAAACAGTAAAGAGGCAAACAGTTAAATGACAATTACTTTATGGGGGTGGTGAAATGTAGACTGGCAACTCTACATACACAAAATGGTTAAAGCATAACAACTATGTAAGAACAATTCTGTCAGTGTTTAGTACAGATGTTTTAGTTGACCTGCATGGTTTATATTTTCAATTACAAAATATGGTGAAATTACAGAACATGTTTAAACTTCATTGAAAATATATAAATTATAAATTGAATGAAGATCGGGTAGGTAGTATGAAATCAAAATTTTTTTAGTAAGTAATATCAAATAAAATAAAAGGATGTGCTGTTAAGAGACTACTTACCTCTTCATTTATGTAAAGACATATGGGTACCACAAATATTTATTATAGCAACTCTAACCATAAAATTGCATAATTGATAATAGATCCAAATCTATGAAAAAAATCAATAATAAATAACAGCCACATATATGTCAATATGTAGTGTTTGGTACTAGTGCAGGAAATCACATGCAAAAAGGGTGCCTGATGCCAGGAATAAATATCAAGTTCAAAATATATTTTTAATATATATTGACAGGGTACAAATAGTAAAACTTTCACAGGAAAATGTGAACACTTCTGAAATTTCTTGGTGCTGTTATTCTCTGTTTTGTGATTCTGCCTGTTTTTCTTTATGCGCATAACACGTCTTTTTCCTTACATTTATATATTTAATGTGCTGTAGAATTTTTCTGTGCATCACATTGTAATTGCCATAAAAAGCACTCACATTTCCTTAATGCTGTTTGACACTTCTTCTGAAATGCAAAGGAAATGAGTTGAGGATGCATTCATAATATGTAAATACCCAGCATCTAACGTATTTACTGTCTTTCCCAAATCATCAAAACGAAGCACAGACACTATATGCTTCTCTCAGTGATGCCTTAGGGACTTCCAGAAGTATGACTCAGTTCCAAAGCAGCCTACAAAACCAATCATTTTCAAGTTCTACATTTGATGTTCCCTCCTCTCCCTTTAAGGTTGAATTCCCATATTTCCGTTACAACTCTTATTATACCCTTTTTAGAAGAAAAAAAAATGTGCAGAGGCAATCTTTTTGTTTTGAGCTGATTGCAGCAATAAATTTGAGGAAAGTAACTAACCAAGTTACAAAACCACTTTTTAATTTTGTTTTCACAGAAGTAAAGGTGAATTTCAGTGGTAATTCAGTAGGTTTGATTTTGGTTTACACTGGGTATTTGCAGTAGTATTTTTCCCAGTAACTTACAAACATTGTCTTTCTGAAAAAATATTACTATCTGAATCATGGGACAATGACATCTATATTTGTCATAATATTGTTTTCATATGGTAAAGATATTTGACATGTTCATATATATAAAATGTTCATAGAATCATAGAATGGTTTGAATCAGAAAGGGCCACCAAAGATCTAGTTCAGCCCCATTGCTGCAGACAGGGACATGTATCTAGATCAGGTTGCTCAAAATGCTGTCCAACCTGATCTTGAACACTTCCAATGATGGAGCAGCCGTAATCTCTCTGGACATCCTGGACATCCTGTTCCAAAGTGTCACCACTTTGTTCCAATGTCTCATCATAAAAAAAAGTCTTCCTTATATCCAATCTAAATCTACCCTCTTTCAGTTTAAAACCAGTGCTCCTTGTCTTGTCACTAGAGTACCTGCTAAAAAGTCTTTTTCTGTCTTTCTTACAAGCCCCCTTTCTATGTTGAAAGGCTGCAGAAAGGTCTCTCCAGAACTATCTCTTCTCCAGGCTGAACTCCAACTTTTTCAGTTGTTCTTCACAAGAGAGGTGTTCCAGACCTCTGATTGTTTTCATGGCCCTCCTCTTGACCCGGTCAAAAAGGTTCATATCTTTCTTGTGCTGAGGACCCCAGAACAGGACATAGTGCTCCAGGTGGGATCTTACCAGAGCAGAGTAGAGGGGGAGAATCACCCTCTGTTACCTGCTGGCCATGCTTCTTTTGATGCAGCCCAGGATAGCATTGGGTTTCTGGGCTGCAAGCACATATCACTGGTTCATATACAGTTGTTCATCCACCAGTATCCCCAAGTCCTTCTCTGTAGGGCTACTCCTAATCATTTCATTACTACAACTGTATTGGGGATTGCCCTGACCCAGGTACAGCATTTTGCACTTGGCCAGCTTGAACTTCATGACATTCACCCAGGCCCATTTCTCAAGCCTGTCAAGGGCCCTCTGGATGGCACCCTTTCACTCTAGTGTATCGGCTGCACCACTCAGCTTGGTGGCATCCAGTAACTTGCTGAGAGTGCACTCACACCCACTGTCTACATAATTGATGACCCTAGGGAGTCCTAACTCGCTACTGGAATTTTCATTAGGGATTAGAATATAGAGGCTTAAACTGTGCCAAGAAAGAAAAAGTAGAAATGGAGCAGGGTAGCATGCAGTAAAGGAAAAATTCAGTCAGTAATGGCAGGTCTTTAAAAAATACTAACAAAGTTAGAACAGCACGTCCAGTGATATAATACATAGCTTGTTTTACATACGTAATAGGTATGAACTGTCAGGTTTCTAAATTTTTGAATGTAAACAAAATAGTGAATAATTTTTTGTCTGTGTACAATATCAATTGTAGCAGAACAAAAAAGGAAAATATTTAGTTCTGTCTTAAATGCTTTGATTTTTAAATCGGTTTTGAAAATATATCTGGAAATATTAAGGATGCCTAAATTCTCATGCCTTGGTTTGTGTTTAAGACAGTACTTCATAAGGAAATTTCTGAGCTTTTTCTTTAATGACTATTAATCAAATGAGATGGGTTAATTGATGACGTGATAAGGAGGAACACATTCCCTTCCTCGAAGAAAGGGGACAATAAAGTCTCAATGTTGTTCCCAAGAGCTCTCCTCATTCTTGGCTACGTTAGAGATTCTGTTGTAACATTGTTCAGCCTTTGCCATAGACACCCAGGAAAGCACTGTAATTCCCATTGTAATTAAATACAGTGACATGCTGCCTGCTGAATCAATCGGGTAAACTTCCTTATTTTTTGCAGAACGATTAACTTATATTGGTGGAACTTCTCAGGAAACTACCTACCTGTTTTAATAGATGAAGTAAGACTATCCCGAGATCATTCCTTTTTCTGTCTTGGATATATTGTCTTGTTCACTTACTTGACATTGGGATTTTGTGACAAAGAAATGGCTCAGTGATTAATGAAGTCTTCCTTTTCAAGTTCATCATAAAAATGCTTAAATAATAAAGGCATTGAGTGTTCTTTGGAAAGGTCTGTAAAATCACTACGTGTACAGTGTTTGCATGGACTGACTTTAGGTGCTTTGAACTGTACAACTGTGTAGTAAAAGTCCTGAATATAACCACTGTTTAATAGTGGCTTTATAAAAACATATGTAATATTAATGACAGCATTAATTCTCTTGATATTTCCTGTACCTCTTCACAGTCAGGCAGACAAGCTACAATAATTGTTTCTATAACCTTTATGCTAATCTGTTCTCTAATGCATAAACCTTAAGAGATGTTCTAGATTTTGCGGTGGAGTGCCTTCTCAGTAGCTAATGATGTAGTACAGTCAGCAGTACTGACCAGATGCAATGCTGTGAAGGGACAATTCAGTTTGCAGCAACAGAAGTCTGAGGTCTGGCTGTGGGTAGAAGAGAACAACGTCAGGGCCATGCCATTGAAAACACCCGTGCAACAATGACGAAGAAAATTGCAAAAGGCTAAAAATCATGGGTGTCTTCCTTATTTCTGAAGGAGGTCCATCGGGCCATGTGAATAACTTGTTTAAAATATTAATTATGAATATTAAGGACTTCTGTTTTATACTGGTTTTGTGTAATAGTGGTCTACTCTTTGCTTTTTGTTTTACATTTTGTATGTTTTACTAGGTTGTGTTTTCTGTATCTTTCTTTTTCTTGACTTATTCAGTCCTAAGGTCTACCTTGTAATTACATTCTGTAATCACAGAGTCACAGTCTTCATTGTTGGAAAGGACCTCAAAGATTGTTGAGTCCAACCGTACACCAGATACATGAAGTATCTGAAATTTCTAAAAGCATTCTAGTCTGTTTCTTCAGCACTAGATGTATTTTTTTTAGCCCTTGGATATGAGATTTGGAGATCTATTCACACAGAGGTATCTTGCATGCAAACAATTGTATTTTCATAGAAGGCGAACCACTCATGAAAAAGAGTGTTAGTGCAAAAACTCTCTGTACTCCAGAAGCAACTCTTTAAATTTGGGACTGCAAATGTAGGCAGTAATACTAAATTATTATTATTGCTAATTTCTTCAAGAATATTTTTTTCATGTCTTTCAAATATTTCTTTGAAATAATAAGCTGTTTTAGAGTTATGAGGACATACTTTATAATCAACAGTTACACCTGGGCTATCTTTGTCCATACAAAAGACAAGTAAGAAGGAACAGCATTTTTGGGACCAAGGAAATAATGTAACTTCAATCCTTAAAATACCATCATGTGTTGGGTTGGGTTTTTGATGATTTCTGTATGTCACTGTTTCTTCAAGTCCAGGAAATATATTATTATAGCCTGCTTCACCTTAGGGGTCTGTCTGGGAATGCTGAACAAACTGTGTCTATCTTGTAGGCATTTCTTCCTTTTCTAAATCTGAAGATGACAGACTGTCAAAACCTACTTAAAAACTCTATCCTATCCTCTCTTCTCAGTAAAACCTCTTGCTTCAAGGTGATTTATTTTATGTAAGTAGTAGCAAATTGTCAAAGCAGATAAATTTAGAGGGCATTTAGACAAGTTGTAATTCTCTCCTTGAAAGTTAATAATAATTCTGTCTTGTATACCTGAATTGAGTTGATTAATTTACATTTTAAAGAGACAAGGATGCTATATTATTAAGTTTTAAGTAGCTAGTACCTCTCATCTCTGATAACACAATACATACAATGCCTGTTCTGACTGCATATATGTAGGTAATTTAATAATCAATTTTGTCCAGGCTGGATTCTTATATTTTATTTCAGTGATAACTAGTTCTTTTTAATTTTTAATCATTTTGATTTGTCATTAACTGAAATGTAACTTTAATTTGGCAAATGCAAAGAAACAAACCATACAGATATCTTCAACAATGTTAACTTGAAAATAACATTTTCTTAAGATTTACAGATGCTTTTATGCACTGTCCTTTTGGAAAACACACTTTTCTGTAAATACAGCCTTTCATAAAAATTCAGCTGGCTATTCTTTATTTAGAGAGAGCAAATTTCAGTTTGCAGGGTGGCAGCAGTGATTTGGACCGGTTGGTCTCTACAAGTCTATATCTGTGGCTGAAATTTTGGCCATCACCAAGTTTTGAGAAAAAGGCCGTAGCCAATTTAATTTTTAGGTCTCTCTGAAAATTTAATCAGAATACTTTTAAACTGCAATATTAGACTGTTGGCACAGGATTTAAGATACTTTATGTATTATCCAGAAATACTTGAAAAAATTTCAAATAGGTATTAGATAGATAAATAGATATGTTTGACAATAGTATAGTAAACATGTATTTTGCTATTTACCTCACATAATGTGGATAGAAGTAATACACCTAATTTCTTTGTGTAACTGTTTCCATCTGAAATGTAAATACAGTAACTGTAGGCACAAATTACCATAATTGGTCATTTTATATGCAATTATCTGATTTTCATACTTAATTGTTGCAATTGTGCACAAAATTAGGCTGCAGTTGCCCATTCATTTATGCAGTTCTGTCCATGAAATATTGAAAATCTAAAAATAAATTCTAATAAATATGCTTGTGATTTGTGGGTATACCACTGTACATAAAAAAAATTGCTTTGCCCAGTCCTGTATAAAGGATATGTTAGAATTCACTAGAGCACGAAAAGCTGGTCACAGGTAGTGCATAGATCATTGCGGCCATATAGGGTTGTCATAGGACATATTTTAACATGAATTTATGGTCTTTGTAATAGAGAAAGACCGCATGCTGGTCTGAATAATCCAGAGCGATTCATAAATTCATCAAGCCATGTCTGCCAATGGAAAGTTTTCACTTTCTACCTGGCTGTTACTACTTTCCAGCTTCTGTCTTGCACTTCAGCAGGACACACATTCTGGTCTCCAGGGCCTTTTGTGGTTACTGCAGACACCTGAAGAGTTTATCTACAACGTCAACTTATCTGAATGCATTGATCGGTCTCCTCTGTCCCCCAGGTTCATCTGCGTTGTTTTAAATTACAAGATAAGATGAAAATGACAGCAATGTTGTTAAAACCACAAGCCTGAGATTTAAGCTCTTGATTATAGAATTAGAAACACTGTTACTAAAAAGAAAAAACAAAGTTCCCCTGCACCCCTTCTAGGTATTACTGTGCAACATGGATTTTCTTACCCTATCTGGCTTTTGAGTAATTAGCCAAAGCCTCATTTCTCTGATTCTCTCACCATTTTTTGTCTTTCAAAAGACAAAACTTTTTTTTTCTGTTTTGAGTTCTCTGTCTTCAGAAATTTCTTCAGTTGTTTTTTTGGAGAAATACAGCCTATGGATACAGGTTCATCTCGTCTTTCTTTGGAATTATATTTCTACCCTTCTCTAGTATCTTTTCTGAATTTACATCATTGGTTTTTTATTTCTTTAAATGACACATTAGCTTATTGGTTTTCTACTTTTACAGCATTTTCAAAACTGCCACAAAATTTTACACATCATCAATGAAGAGGCATTCAGTTTAGATACTTTTAAATTTATAGTGGCTGGTCTATTTTAAGGCTTCATAGAGACAACATAATATATATTAATAATATAGATGGCATATACAATTCAGAGAACTCTATAAATTATTCCCTTCCTCTCTGTTTGTCTGTCTAGGATTGCAAGTATACAAGCAGAACCAGAAGAAAACAATTAAAGAAGATTCTGCTTATTCTCAGTATTTATTTATTATTAAAATTATTAAATGGTGTTTGGGGAAAGTCTTATGGGTCATTGCTGTGTAAAGCAAAAACTTGTTCACTCCACAACATATTAATGCTCATATGCCTTAAAATGCACAAGTACATTTTCCTGGAGCCCTAAACAGACTAGCTGTTTCTGTGATACGCTCAGACTTTCTGGCAATTAGCTACAGTTGATTTTGCTTTCTTCCAAACTTTGATTGTTGTCTTTAAGTAGCTTCTATAGTGCTTTATGAAACTAGCCTTACGCCTGATACGTGGTCAATACACATTTTTTTCTCTGGACTTCACTGCTCTAGTAGCAAACTGCTGCGATTTAAAATCATTTTTACTGAGAAGATAGATTGTCAGAGTATTCCTAAGAGAAGGACTATGATTTCAAGGGCAGTTCAATCAAGAAGGGTTGGCATATTTTGGCATATCTTGTGAGCAACAAGGGTTTTTGGGGCATGCTATTAAAAATGAATTGGGCACAACATGGGCACATACAGACCTGGTCTGTTTGAGAGCCACCAAGCTGAAGTATCAGTATATTTTTAGTAAAATATTAGTACAGTTATTCTGAAGCATTTAACATACATTCCCATACATTACATTGTAAACCCTGCCTGTGTATTGATCTCATGGAGACCGTTCATGGAAGCTGAGCAGTTCTATCGTGCGAGTAAGCATTAATTTCTGAAGCTTTTGTTTTGTTTTAACAGAACAATGAAAATGAAACAGCACTGCATTGTGCAGCTCAGTATGGTCATTCAGAAGTAGTTGCTGTTCTGCTGGAAGAGCTGACAGACCCTACAATAAGGAACAACAAACTAGAAACACCTCTGGATCTGGCAGCACTTTATGGACGTCTGCGTGTTGTAAAAATGATCATCAAAGCATATCCAAACCTGATGAACTGTAATACAAGAAAACACACCCCTTTGCATCTTGCTGCACGTAATGGCCACAAAGCTGTTGTACAGGTGCTTCTGGAGGCTGGAATGGATGTCAGCTGCCAAGTTAGTGTGTAATTTCTTTCTTTCCTTCTTCCTTTCTTCCTTTTTCCTTTCTTTACTTTCCTTTATTATTAAAATACAATCCAAATTAAATAACTTCTTACATTTTTTCTTTTAAAATTCACTTGCTTATACTTTTTTAGAAATGCTGCAAAGTGATAGATAATACAGATTTATTTCTTATGATCCTAACGATGTGTTCAAAGGAATAACTCAAGAACAATATGTGTCTTCAAAGCAGAGTGCATATTTTAACATGTTCTTGAGACATGTAGACACACAAATCACATCAACCATTCATGTGTATATATATTTTTATTTATTTCTTTATTTTTCTTCAACATGGGTTTTAATGATACTAAAGTGACCTGCTAAATCTGTGGTCCTTAATGGTCACAGCAACCTGAAACAGTTTTTGACTAAGGACTCATTTCCCAGGGTTATCTCATTTTAAACCCAAAGTTAGTAATAATAATTTTGTTTTTCTACTTTTCTAAACACTTGTATGAATCTAGAAGAAAATTCTGTGGCAATACACTCTTGCAGCTACTGACTCCAACCTCTTAGCTTTTTGGTGCATCTAGTTCTATGCACAGTAAATTATAATAGTGTAAAAGGGGTAATTTTAAACAAAAGAGGCATAAATGGGAACAGATACAAGGTACAGCAGTGATAATTTTTATATCCAGTTCTTTGTAGTGGAAAGTGCCTAAGCCTTTTAACTACAGACGACCCGATTCTGTTATGTGTAAAGTCTTGCCTCAGTTTTATGATTTCTCTTGATTTGATTGACTCAAATTGCTCTTGAGTTTAAAGTGTATTTTATCTTCAGATTTAAAGTAGTATTCTTGATGTCTGAATATATGTAATATGCTTCAAATTAAGGTTTGTTCAGTTTTATATCTGTCTGCAGATAAACCAACCAACAAACCATATTTACATCTATTTTAGAGTCACATCCAGGCATTCTTTGCCAATAGGTGATTTAATAAATCTTGTGAACTTTGCCTAAGCTTTGACTACGTTTTATAACCATTTTAATTTTGAGGTGCATTTAATCAAAACCTTTGTACATATAATTCTCTTTTGTATAGAAGGATTGCACCTGGATTCCACGCACTTTTATTATTTCTGGATTCTTCCAACAAGGTCATGTTTTTCAACTCTTGAGGAAGAGAATGGGAAGCGGGAAAGGAAAGATAGATTAAAATAACCCACAAAGCAAGCCAGAAAGTATTAACATATTTTCAGATTAAACCCAGGTATTCTCCAATGCCTTCAAAATGAAAATGTGGTAAAATTATTTTGCCACTTCTGTTAGCTGTAGTATCTTTTGAGTTAGTATTGGTGTTACTTCAAACTATTTCAGACTGAAACACTTTTTATTTTTCTGTGGTTTGCTTACTTGGGTATTTGCCTTCCATCATGCTTCAAATTTAATTTGATTTTGATATTCTTTACTAGAAAATAATACCCTTGCAAAGGTTAATCTAAGCAGCTCCTTTAATATTACTGCATCTTCAGTGATTTAGAAAACTTTAACGCCAAAGCAACACATAGCAGAACCCTCAAATACGCCTTTCTGAATGTATATATTCTCTTATCTCTAGCAAGTGGATGAGGAGAAAGTCAGAAAAAAACCTGAACTGATGCCCAAATTGATGCTTAAGAAATAGAATAATTGAAGAAAAATAATCTGTCATGAAAATTTACAAACTGATGGTTACACGAAGGTTGAATATTACACAATGTTTTTATGAAATGGGTCTTCATCTTATATAATCTAGATAATTTTAGTACTACTGTGAATTCTCCTAAACCACTTCTATCTATAGTTATGCCAGAAGTTTTGCGCTGATCTTTAAAAAATATAGTGGCTGCAAATTTTGTACAATCTTCATTTAAGAAATTATTCTTTTAGTAATAGTGATCTGTTTGCCATCTATGCTAAAATTCTAGGACTTTTTTATCTTTTTTAAAAAACTCCAATTAATTTAAAGTAATTTATATTCTTATATTTCTTAGTTATTCTTAGGCAATCTGGGAAATCTTCTTTCTTCTCTCAGTCTTCTTTCTTCTGTGTTTGTCCTTCTTGCCATAAGGAAATATCATTTATTTATTTTTTCACCAGCATACATATTCTCCATCAATATGTTCCTTTTCATTCAGCATCTTAGCATATTGGCAAGTTGGCTCTGTATGTATTATTTACTTTTTATTTCTATAACCTCTGAAAAATTCGTTGTTGATGATTACTGGCAGCTTATTAAACTGAGCAGAGCATATAATATCAGCTTGTTACTCAAAACTGAAATCAGCTCTTTTAATATTAATTAAATTGCTCTGCATCACTGATTGGGAAAGAACAATATACGAAACATAATCCCATGTGGTAAATAAAATTGTACACATTCATACACATTAAATAAATTCAGCTTATCAGCAGTAAAGAGCTCTCAGAGTGTTGAGAGACAATTATAGAAGTAGCCTATCTGCCATCACCCTGTAATTGTAAATATTTATTTGTTTAAATGGAAAGTTTACTTTAGCCATGTTATCTTTCTCTTCTGTACTCCCTGAGCACTTTAAATCATAGCAAATATTTGGACTAATAATAGACAGCAGTTAATTTTTGATTGAATTAATCACACATTTTATTCATTTCCCAGGTCTATCCAATATCCTTCAATCTGAAATTATTTAGAAGTGGGCAATACAAATCTGCTTCATCTCTTTATGCTTTGAAGTTTTCATTTAAATTGAAACATATGAAAAATACACAGGTTTTGGGTGAGTGATAGATTTTGGGCCCTCAGTAAAATAAGATACTGCACATTTCAGCGTGTTTCATGTAAACAGTATTTTTATAATTGTAAATACCTTAAAATCTTGGCCCCTTCTGCTTATCCAACTTTCATCTATCCCTATTTACCTTTCCTGTCTGTTCCAGTAATGATGGCAATTTCCATTGCTTATCAGTGTAGTTCTTCTGCAAAGAGCTGTGGCCCTTCCTTTTTGCTGTCACTATGTATGGAGGATATTCTGTGAATCAATTTGCAAAGCTACCATTCCATCTCACAGATTATATCTGAAATCCATACCAAAAGTGTAGTAAACTGCCTATGAATAAGGACTAGACAAGTGACCTAATTACAAGCTCTTGCATATTTATTTACATGGTTAAAAGAACATCCAATGAATAAACCCTTGATGCTTTTCTGCGAGCCTGCAAATTGTACACCAAGTTGATTTTGCGTATCCTGGTGTATCTTGACAATGTCTTTCTATCCTAGCTTGCTTTTTGTGTCCAGCTGTGATATTGTACCCATATTTAGCTGTAAGCTACTTGGGGCAGGGACTCTTTTATTATATGCTTAGCACAATTTGTGCTATAGTTTTCTATGCTTGATATACAGAAGACTTATGCCAGGCAATCAATTTCTAATCCATTGATGCAAACTCAAGCAGACACTGTGTTCATGAAAAAAATACCACTGTTTTTTGTATTAAATATCACCATGGAAGAATTTCCAAACATAATAGTAGTGTTTGCTTTGCCAGGAAGGTATGATCAAAGGCAATGAAAGCTTCAGGAAGTAAAGCAGTGAAAATTGTCTATAAATCTTAAGTGTACTTGCTTAGTATAGACAACAAGAGTATATTATCACATAGGTACCCCATTGTAAGTGAAAAAGATCTACATAAAAACTCTAGCACATGTTAAATAATATGTAGAATTTGTTTGCAACTACATTTTTAAATCCTTCCAATTTGTTTAACATGTTTTAATGCACCAGGAAAAAAAAACCAACCTCATGACATTATTTCAATTTTCAAATAATAGTCCACAGGTACACTTACAAAGAGAGATATATCTACACAACTAGTCCTCTGAGTTTCTCTTGGCCCTTTTCATCCTGAGGCTCAGCATTTTCCTCATGTTAAAATGAAGTTTGGTAACTAAACTCTCTGGTAGCAAGGACATTTCTGCCTTCCAGACAGTTTTTGGGTCGAGGAATCTGATTCACTTGTTAATTATTCACTGTTACCATGAAATTCTGCCTAGAGCTTTAAGATTTACGTCAGCATTCATCTTCGTGACATCTCATGCAGGATTACACATCTGCATCTTACAAGTGTTCTTTCAATTTCCATATTCCCAGCCTGATATTCTTTCAGTTTTGTGGTAACATTTTCCCTCTTGCTCAGAAAATCAATTATTTAGTGGACAGACCAGTCTACTTTATCTGGTGTGCGTTTCAAATGCTTCTTTCAAACAGACTGCAGTATACACCTCATTTATGGGGTATGGCATCAGTTCGTTGTCTGATAGCTTGGAGTTGCAAAGCAATGGCTGCCCCAGAATTGAGGACAGTGCAGAATGTCTGTAAAGCATTTCAGGATCATGTTTAAATACGACAGGAAATAGCATGGTAGAATAGACCAAGAAGCGAGAAAGTATAAAATGATAAAAACTGGCATTTGGCTTTGTATTCCTCTCCCGACACTATGAATTACATATGTAGGTGGCTTAAGTTTATAGTTTAGTTTCTAGTTTCTCTACTCCCTTTATGCATCGCAGAGCTTTGGTTCATTGATACTGAGCTATCTTCTGCCTCTCAAGTTGCCCCTGCAGATAGATTTGCTTACCTTGCCTGTAGGCATCTACAGGAAATTTCTCCTCATATAAGTTTTCATCCTGTTCCTTATGAGATGCATGCGTTCTTCAAGGAAAATACTACTTGCCTTTCCTCCAGTTCCAGGGGAGGAATTCCAGGGGAATTTTGATCTATAGAAAGGTCAGCTGCCAGTTCTGAAAATTATCATGTCTGGATCTTTCCCACCCCTTAATTGAGGACTCAGATGATGGATCCTCTTCCTTGTCTTGAAAGCTGTTGATTCATCATGCCAGAACATTAATCTTTCTCGATCTCAGATCACAGCACAGTAATGGATTCTAAATAGCTGTTGTCACTAATGTGTGTCCAACTTTTCCATTAAAGAAGATGTCTTATTACTATTACTACAGAACAATCTCTACAATTTTTTCAAGGTGCAGCTGGTTCCCATCTCTGCAGTTTGGCCTCAGTAGGACTAGAATTCAGTGCTCAGGCCTCCTATAACATTTGAAGCGCTGTAGATTACATTATTGGTGTATCCCTGGCAGAATCACAGAATGGTTGAGGTTGGAAGGGAACTCTGGAGGTCATCTGGTCCAACTCCCCTGTTCAAGCAGGATCATCTAGAACAGGTTGTCCAGGACTGTGTCCAGACAGCTGTTAAACATTTCCAAGGAATGAGACTCCAACCTTCCTGAACTCAGTCACCTGTTTCCTTATGTTCAAACAGAACCTTCTGTGTTTAAGGTTCTCCCCATTACCTCTTCTGTCACTGGTTATCACTGAGCCTGGCTCAGTCTTCTTTATGCCCTCCCTTCAGATATTTGTACACTTTGATGAGATCCCCCATGAGCCTTCTCCTGTGTATGCTGGAAGTCCCAGCTCTCTCAGCCTTTGCTCATAGGAGAGGTGCTCCAGTTTTTCAATCATCTTAGTGACTTTTTCCAGTAGTTCTGTATCTATTTTGTACTGGAGAGCTCAGAATTGTAGAGTCCTCTTGGTGTGGCCTCACCAGTGGTGAATAGAAGGGAAGATCCCCTCCCTTGACATACCAGTAACACTCCTCCTAGTACAGCCCAGGAGACTGTTAGCTTTTTTTACTGCAAGGACATGTTGCTGGTGCGTATTCAAATATGACAGAATACATTCAACTGCATTGAATATGTTCAAATAAGAGACAGACGTTCCTCTTTTCTCAGACCAGTGAGTGATCAGTTGTCATTGGGCCCTTGTTTTGATGTTCTCTGGCAGGTTACCATGCCAGACTTTCGCGCATTGTGGCTTTTGAATTCCACCACCTGTCTTTCCAAAGTCAAATATTTTGTGAGTCAAAGCTGTACTTCACATCCTCGATGACAGGGAACACTACTTTAATATTCCAGGTCCATCTAATCGTCTAGAGGTTTATTCATGTCAGTAAGTGATGAATCCAAAGGAAATACCATATCCACACCAATACCAAGTAGGATAGTAGGCTGTTAAAGCATTTTTTAAGATTGCTGATGTCAAGCCTTCTTCAGTAATCAGAACTATAGCTATCAGTGACTTTTCTGAGAACTTTTCTCATTCCCGGAAATTTCTGAGCTGCACCTTCAACTCTGCATGTACCTTTGTGGTTGCACTAAGTTACTACAGAGTTTCAGTGTTGAAGACAATTGCAGTTACCAAAAACCTCCTGTAGGTATTGTTTGAGTAAAGGTTTCTGAAACCATTTCTAAGTAAATCTGAATATTTAGTCTTCTTGTTCAGAATAAGTCTGTGAACGTTCATCTGGTTGCTTCTGAAAATTGAATGATTAGAAATCGTTTTGCGATAGGTATTTCATATATATATTCTCTTACTGACTTCCTTCTCCTCTCCATTATATGGTTAGTATACCTTATGTGATGGATGTAAATGACATTGGGCATGCTCTATTTTATACCTCCATATATTAAGTATTAAGAAAGATAAAACATGAGTGTTCCTATTTTGGACATAGCAAAGAGGTTTCAGGCTCAACTGGTAGGACATATGTATACTTACTGTGTGCTCACAACCCGTCTCAGGATCTCTGATCACTTCTAAGTATCCCATCGTTGCATCGCTGCAACACTGCTGCATACTGATAGAGCTAATAAATAATGAATCACTATTTTATTTCAGAGGTATTTTTTTTCTGTGTCTTTAAAGTCTTTACACCACAGAAAGCATGACAATGGTGTCTTTGGATAAAATATATAAAAAATTTAAAAATTCAAGCGGTAAAACCTTTAACATTTGCACACAAATAAAAAACACTCAAAATCTAATTTACTATCAAAAAAAGAGATGAGTAAGGGATTTGGGGAGCTCTAGTAGCACCGTAGTGAGTGCTAATGCTATTGTATGGAAAGGCATTCTGTTCAGATTTTTCAGTAGCAGTCAGCAGTATAAATTACTAAGAAAAGTAGCTTCTTAAGAGAGGTAGTTCATTTTGCAGTACTTTAAATTTTATTTGAGCAGCAGTCCATTCTTAAAAATTTCTTGTTGCAGAAATCTGCAAAATCAGTTCACTGGCGTCTAAGGTAGAATTTAGACGATCTAAATATAGACATGTAATGCTCTTGGAGGTGCCTTAGGGAATCCAAAACATCTGTATGGGGCAGCTGTGATGCAGATGAAATATGAGCATCAACTGGAACATCAACTAGAGGCCAGGTGGGATATCCTAGGGCATTTCTCACTAAGCAACTGAATTAACTTTCTAGGGTGTGATCCAGTTTCAGATTAAAACACCTAAATGTAGCTGACCAGATGTAGACTGGCTGACTGCTTAGCAGCTATAGTCCATTGACAGTATTGACTAGATTTTCACTGCTTGTAATAGGAGTTTAGAAATTTTACACAAATGCAAGCTTGTTAAACTGGAGTTGTATTACATCCCTAATATATTTTCTTCTATACTTATTAATTTTTATAGTAGAACTGACAGTATGTATGTTGTTAACTTGAATAATAATAAAAAAATTATGGTAGTGTTAGTTCTTGCCCATTCAGTGGTTTTCATGTGTAGATAAAATAGAGGAGAAAAAAATACTTCTTTTCTAAATGTATTCTTTTCAAAAGGATTTATTGGTATTTTAATTGGCACTTTAAATGTCACAATATTCTTTTTTTTTTTCTAGACAGAAAAAGGGAGTGCACTACATGAAGCAGCCCTATTTGGAAAGGTGGAGGTAGTACGCATTTTGCTTGAAACAGGTAAACTTTATTTATAGGAAACACTGAGCAACTATTCTTACTGTTCCTAATCTGGTATATGTCTCCAAGTTTTGGTTATACAAATTGCTGTTATCTTTCTCAGTCTTTGGAAATGTAATCACATGTACCTCTCTTTAAAGCAGTGTTCTTTTTGAATAAGAAATTATTACACACAGAGAACAAAAGGAATGTTTTCACTAAGACTCAGAAATTCCACATATGACTCAGTGTATGCCACTGTATTCTGAGAATAAATGTATTCTGAGAACAAAATGGCAACATAAAATTTTGGTGTTCATTCTGAAAGACAGCCAAGAATATTCTTTGATCTAGAGGCCAGAAGACTCATGTTCATGTTTATTTTCTTCACTTAGCTGTTCCTAACAAACACTCCACCCTGCTTTCTCCTTCATGCCCTGGATAAACTTTGAGTGCCTGTGAAGAAAGGGGAAGGCAGTGTGTCTCTGAGAATTGCATTTGTCCTGAAAGAACAGGACAACAAGGATATAGAGTCCCAACAAACCCCATCTACTACATAATCATAGAATAAGAGTTTCAGAATTGCTGCAGGTAAATTACCTATCTAGACAACTGTCTTCTCAGATAAATGAGAAGACCAGTGGAAATAAAAATATCTAGAAGTTCCTTCTGCAAGATTTGTGAACTTGTGTTACACTGAGGGATCTCATTGATACTTATTATCATTGCTTGTGGGGTTATATATTGCAAAATAATGTATATATTGCAAAAGAAGCTCCATATCAGAAGGATAGCGCATACCTGATCTGGGAGGTGTTTTCAGATAAAAAGTCTTTCCAAGATACTTTCCTGTTTGGATGCATAAGGAGGAGGCAGAAAGGGAGATTCACCTGCCCGCAAAAAGGCAGGGCCTTTTTTATATTAATTCACCCGAAAGAGGAAGGACTGGAGAACGTCACACAAACATAGGAAGCCCTTAGACCACAGACAAAGAGTACCTCCTATAGATCAGTAAATGCTATAGCCTCTCCTGGAGTACAGTTGTGCAAGACAGTGGAGTAGAATCTTCACTGTGGACTACTTTGGCCCCAAGTGCTCTGCAGTTCTGCAGCACTCCCCACCTTCTGCCTTGTTTATCTAACAGTCCCCTTTTCTCTAGTTCTGCTTCAAAATAAGACTCAGAAGACATTATAAGTAGCTACTGCGAAGAAAAGGTATAGGTCAGTGTCTCTGGCCTTTGAAAATCAGCTGCCACTGCTAACTAACCCAGTAATATTTTAGCTTTATTTTCAGTGAGAAAACAAATATCTTTTTCTCACAAAACAAATCAGGAAACTGCATCGGGTCAGGAAATGACAGGAACTGCAGCCTGTTCTCGTGAGCAGAGAAGTCTTTCCATGCTTCCATAATGTCCTTATAAATCCAGCTTCTTCCTATTTCCTCCAATGTCCTGAGACAAGTCTCATTCTGTTTATTAGCCTTTGCTTTTTATGAAAGTACATCTAAGCTAAAAAACAATTTCAGTCTTCTACTGTAATTCAAACATTTCCAAAGTAACCCCTGCAAGACAAAGGTCATGCAGTATCAGGTACTGACAACTCTGACAGGTTCTCCGAAGCCTATCCAGGGTAAGCCTCAAACTTAGTTATGGTTACGCTTAGTGTGAGCCAGACACTTACTTTGTCAGACACTTACTTTGTCAGCAGTCTGAACAGTCTGTGGGGAAATGCTCTGGCTGTTCAGACAGCCCTTATACTACATATGGGTATTTCAGTGTACTCGAAGTATGACTTTCAATCATGTTGCCATGAAGTACAAAACTTTTAAGGCTGATAATTCTTTCAATATTGCTCCCAAAACACATACAGGTCCTACAGACTAGAAAACCTCCAATGAACTAGAGCAGTTTGGGAAGAATAATAATCCAGGAATGAAGTAAAAACATTCGGTGAAGTTCTTGATTTTATAAAATGTTATTTTCAGGGTGGCTGTTTCTTAGGAACAGTCTGTCAAAATAATCTCAGGTTTGGTTTAAGAAGCTTACTTTACATCCCTGTGATGAGTAACAGAAACTGAAAAACAATCCATGTCAGCATGTGAATTTTAGACTACTCAAGCTTTAAACAGAAATGGATGCTGTACTTCAACTGTAACACAGCTGTTAATCTGCTACAGTTGTAAAACTGCTTGCATTCAATTTGCCAGATAATTGAGTCTTATATACCACTTTTATAGTCAGAAGTACTTGGGGTTAAAAATTCCACCAGAGATCATTTTCTTTTTCAGGAATTGATACCAACATAAAGGACAGTTTGGGTAGGACGGTTTTAGATATTCTTAAAGAACATCCATCTCAGCAGTCACTCCAAATTGCAGCTCTACTTCAAGGTAAGTCATACTCGGTTATACACCTGTTAGAGGCAAATCAGAATACCGCGGGGGAATATTAAGATTTATAGTAATTTCTATTCATTATACAAAGGAGTATTTTTTTAATTAAAAAAAAAAAAAAAACACCAAAATTCTTGTTTGCTAGATACACAAAAATAAGTGACAGAATATTTGTATCTCAGAGCAAAACTTATTTTTTTTCTGACAATAGACATCAGTATGGTATGTCACTTATAGTTACCTTTTGTACATCCTTCCATACAAAATAACATTGTAATGTTATTGTGATGGCAAACTACAACTGAAATGCTTGATTCATTCATAAGTAGCAACTGTGACCAAAAGATGGTGATAAATTTTCAAAACATTTAATTACGTTTTTCTAATTTTCCTTAAATTAAAAAATAAAAAAATAAAAAAATCAACCAGGCAGTAGCTCTTGTCATTATAGCAGAAATAATATAATTTTTTTGTACATATGTTTGTCCTCATTCCTCACCCTAGTTTCGTGGTGTGAGCCTGATGGAGCTTCGTTGTTTGCTTTAACTTTTTACTCTGGAAGATGGCAGTAAAGTGATGAAACATGAGCTACTACATAACTCAGTGTCAAACATCATTCCAGCTCTTCTAGGGAATTTGTTCCCTGTGTTTTCAGATTAGTCTTTCATTAACTGTGTTTGGCAGAGGCGTTCCCTGCAGGTATCATTGCTGCATCTCCACCTGTATTGATTATTTCCATCTTTAGATAAGCCATTTTAATGACTTCATTGTTGGTTCTACAAATGAACTAGCTCATGCTTCAGTCTCCCACATAACTGAATTTCATAACAACATGAGGTCATGTGGCCCCACTGTGTCCTTCAGGTTTTCTGTTCTGAGTAACTTCCATACTTGTTAGCCAGCTTCAAGTTTTCCAGTGAGATGATGGACTAAAGATACACAGCTCCTTTAAGTATAATGAAATTTTTTCAAGCTGGAGGACCAGTGTTCTTTTAAGGAGGAGATTTCATGTTAGAGGTGAACTCAAGAGCTTGCCTTGAGGTCTCCCTCTCTCCCTTCTTCTTATTTTCTTCTTCCCTTTCCCCTACTCCTTGCCCCCTCCTCCCATACTTCCAGCTACACAGTTCCTTTCCATATTTATTCCCTGCTTACAGGAGATTGTAAAGTGATCTAATTCAGTTCATGGGGCAGTAATATATTAAAAATATAAGTTATTATATTGCCTATATTTAATAGTATGTAACAATAATAAAAAGTAAGATTACAATTATATAAATATACATTTATTTGTTTTAATGAACTTGCCTCCTACATGATTCAGATCCCAGAGTTAGCTCTGACCCAGGTAACTGGTGAAAAAAAAATGGGAAGGAAGATATGGGTGAGGGATGTGTGCCTCCTACCTATCAGCAGAAGGAAATTCCTAATTTAATTCAGACTGTATAGTGAAACTTTGGCCTTTATGGCCTCACTGAGCTGCAGCATGAACATACCACTATGTAGAGGAAAAGGGGGTTAGTATCGTACTGAAACTTCTTCAGTGAGCAAGAAAAGGGTCAGTCAGAGCTTCCACTTTCCTAAACATCCAAATCCATCACCCTTCAGATATTAATCTAAGATTCATTATAATGCCCCATCACCAACTACAACAATTTTCATTTTAGTATCTGCATTGTTCCACTTTCTACACAGTGTGTGAACTTTGCAGTCTTATGAACAAAGTTTCTTCAAAGTACCCTTGCTCTATGAAAAATACAGCACACAAACGCCTCTCAAGGCTTTGTTGCACTGATGGATCGGTATCTGCCCTTAGTTTGTGGCACAAAAAGGAAATACATCAAATTCAAGGCTTTTTGGTGCTTTGACAAGCAATCTTTTTTATGTGTGCCTTGTAAATGTAAAGAGGACTGCTTAGTAGTTTCAGCTTGTATTAGTATGATGAAACTGTGCTTGTAACGAGCAGCCATTTAGCTTTGCTCTGTCTCCCTTATAATCACAAGTGATGTACAAGGATGAAAAATGTATACAAAGATGCCATTCTAAGTCCTAAGAAAACCTGAGGACCCCATTCAAAACTCCTTTGTGGAACCCACTGAGATTCTTTTTCATCAACAAAGGGTTCACTGAAGCTTTACTCATTAATGGTAAAGTTTGAACTGTGAGCTAAAGTTCAAAAATAAATTTAGGAGTGGAAGGATTCAGTACCAGTACTGCTGATGATACAATAGACCTACCCTCCACTAAAAAGCCAGTTGAGTATAGTTTTCACTGTAGTTAAAAGTTGTAGCTGAAAAATCAGTGAAGTTCTGGGATTTTTGGAAACATGAATGTACTGTAATTGAGTTCAACTTCAGTGGGTAACGAATTCCATGCAAAGAAAGGGCAATTGTTGGGAGAGAATTAGTGGCTTCCAAATACATTCCTGTTGAAGCTTCTGTTGTGAGATGATTGTCTACAGAAGCTTACATGTCTCCTTCATATAGACTTGTAGGAAATAGAAATTTAATTAAGGGTGTCAGACAATTACTGACCAGATTTTGGAAGTTTCTTCCTCATTTTTTTCTTTGTGCAGGCACAATGGCATTGAATCGATTCTTTCCCCTTGTTGTCAGGATAGAGTAAGATTTTGTCACCCAGCTGTCTCATTTTTACCATTTTCCCCTTGCGTTGTTAGGAGTGTTACTGCACAGTTTACAGTATGAGCACAGCATAATATTTGTCCCCGCTTTCAAAGTATAAAACAATGGCTGAGAGATGCATATAAACAAACTGGCAGGAAACAGGCAAGGAAATAATGTGAGCAGTATTACTGGTGGGATGGATAGGTAGTGTTCTGACCTATATGTGGAGAGATAACAGAGTTGTAAGAAAAGTTTTGAAAGAAAATTAGGTAGAATTGAGAATATTTATGAGAAACTTTGAGGGAGGAAAAAGCAATGTATGTCTTTAGAAGCAATTCATGGAAGCGCTAATACTAAATCCATTTAGCTGATACTAAAACCTATGGCACAGGTAGCCTCCTGTGAATGGGCCTCCGGAATTTAAACACTGTGGATAGATGTTTCTGTTGGTGTTCTCCCTTTTCTTAAAGGATATTTACAAAACTACTTTTCACAGATTATAAGTTGAAAAGAAACAAAACCTGTTGCCAGTGAGGTTATAGAAGCGATCCTGTTGTTTTTATAGTCTTTACATGTTTTCTCGCTATCCTGAGCAATTAGTAATTGAAGTTTCTGAAAAATATACTTCCGTTGTGCATTTTCAAAATCTTCCGTAATTTAGGGGATTTTGTTGCATTATCTGATAGAAGAAAAATAAATAACAAAATCAGTTTAAAGAGCAATGTGAAAAAGGTTGAGTAAACTATACATTGTCTGAGTGGTTTGGTTTTTTACTACCTGTTAATTATAGATGAAATCATTACAAATGACAGTCCAAGTTTTAATTCTTTGTCATTCATATATGTCCCATCATTTTCTGTGTCTTGGTCAGGTCTGGATTGGAAAATATTTATTACAGTTTAGATTCTTTATGTGGTAATAAAGATATAGCTGTACTCAAAGAGAAGAGAATTAGAATACCGTGCCAAATGAGGCCAGTCTACTGGATTTGTTTCATGGATGTAGTGAAACAACAGCATTCAGTGATGAAGCAGTTAACAGTATTGGCACTTAGGGCTTTATAATTAGGCATTGAAGATAAAAGGGATGTTGCCAAGGCTAGTAGGCCTAAAATTAAAACGACCAGCTGTGTTTTAGTTTTAGCACATGTGAACGTGACGCAGGTGCATACTATACCATCTTTCAACTCTTTCTTCACAGTCAACTATGCTCTCTATTGGAATCTTGCTCTATTACTATTTCTGGAAGCAGAATTCTTTTCATTATGAAAAAAAAGACAGATAGTAGATAAACAGATGAAAACTGACATGAGCCCCAGCAAAACACAATAAGCTCTGCTGCATAGATAGTATGGAGGGAAACATAATGGAAAGCTGTTTCCTCTCTCTTCTGCTGAAGCTGTTTAAAAACCTGACATTGTTTGTACATGTTACCAAATTATTCATAAATTGAAAATGCATGAGCAGCTGCAGAACCAGGACTCCTTTCTTCTCCCCTCTGCCTAAATAGCTTTGGTGTCATTAGCACAGGCTTTCCTTTGTGTGTTGTCCTGCTCTCTATCTCTTCCTCTCTTTCTGTGGGCAAGTGCCTCTACCTTTCCCTTGAGCGCAGGAGGCCAGCCTCACTGGAAGGATGGAACAAGTTCCCAGTCAAGGATTTAATAACAGCCATGTGGGATGAAAAGAGTTGGGTGTCGTTCTTTTTTTCTGGGGACTTCTCAGCTCCTTTTATAGGCTGTTGTGCAAAAGCTGTAGAGTATTAACTATGTTTATGAATTCATTTAACTGCTACTGTTTTGGGGACTGATAGTTTAGCTGTGCCCTTATCCATGTCGGGATCGTAGCAGTACTTGAGTGCTTATTTATGTTTATCTTCCCTGAACACGCAAAAAAGTCTCTCTATGGGCCTGTAACTTAAACTTCTACAGATTTCAGATTTCTCTGCGATTAAATCAAACTTGAGTCATTCAGAATTTTCCACTGACATTTAGGAGACTGAAGTCAGCCCAGCCTCCATCTCAGCTCAATCTGTCACCTTAGCACACCTGAAGGCAGCAGTTACCAGTTGGTTTTCTGCAAGTGTTGCTATGTAGAAAGAAGAGGAACTGCGTCATGATGCCTCAGGTGGGCTCCTTCCCAGGGGAAGTCAGCTGGTTTGGGAGGAGCTTTTCGAGAGCTCATGGGCTGGTGTAGGACTCAATGGAGCTGCAGGATCCTTAGCTGGATGCTAGGAGAGCCCTGGAAAGGACAGAGAGTTCTCTGAAGATTCCTGTCCTTCAGGAAGACATAGAGGGAAGGGAGAGCAAAGGTTTGTTCCCATGCAGGGTATAAGCCACAGAGGGGAGTTGTCTCTAAGCCAGTTTTATTCCTCTGATTTAGTTACTTGGAGAGTCTTTTTTTTGACGAGGTAAGTGTGCAGATTTTTAGACTAATCAAATTTGATTTTTTTTAGAGTTTAAAAAGCCTTTTGTTTTCTTTAGGGGAGGTCACTCTAAGAACTCTTATGAGAATCCACCCTGTGGCACAGCCAAACCCAGATCCTCAAAAGAAAGGGGAAAGGAGCTCATACTTAATTCAAGATAAAAATGAGAAAAAAAATAATAGTTCTTTGGTTGGTTGGTGGTTTTTTGTTTTCTTTTGTTTTGTTTTTTTCTATTAAAAGGAAAAGTAAAGTAAAGACATTCTCTGAGGCTAATGTAGCCATTACTCTTAAAGCAAAAATCTTGACCCTGTCACCTCACAGAGGAATTAGGATCTAGAGGAGCTGAAGCAGAAGCAAGCTTTGGCTTAAAGCCTGAGCTTTTACTGCCCCTGGACTTCAGCAGGAGCTCCTGCTGAGCTGGGGCGTGCTCTCTTGGTGGCTGATCTTGGCTGTGATTGCTCTGTGGAGAGGCAGCTGTGTTTCCCTGCTTGCATGTTAACCTTTCCCTTCTCCTTGGCTTTTGCCTAACCAGTGTCAGAAACTGAGAAGACTGGCGTTCCAGCACTTTGAATGCTCCAGTGCTTGTTACATTCTTGAGTTCATATTCCCCACTGCTCTTATTTCCGCTGCTGTGTGACCACTTTTATGCTATTAGTTTTTGTGCACCTGGCCCTTTTTACATTAAGTGAGGCTACTTTAGAATCAGGTAACTGTAGAAAAGCATGCTGCTAAGCAGGCAAGTTTTTTCAGAGTCTCAGTATTAATCCTGTCTGAAACATAATCTACCATTTGAGTCAAGAGAAGTAAAAATACTACATTGTTCCCAAAGCAGTACAGTGAGGAAACATCTCTGTAGTGTATGTTAACATATGCTTCCTTCCCGCTAGTCGTGCCAACTGTCTTTGAAACATAGAACAGGATGACAGTAAGCTGGTGAAGGCAGCATTATGAATCTGACAGGTTGTGTCATCCCAAACAGCCTTTACTCTTCTCAGCGGTAAGAATGGCAGGCTTTTCTCTAAAGTCTGTAAGACCACAACTGGAGAAACTGTTCTGGTCATTAAATTGTATAATTGACTAAGCTTGGCTTTGTTCGGAATTTTTTTTTTTTTTTTTTGAGGAAAGTGATAGAATCCAGAGCAGTCTCCCAAATGCACTGTAGTCAGAGTAGATGGTGGTAACAGTATTAGTTTCTCCAATAAGTTTGGACAGACTTCGAAGGTTGATTTCTAGCCAGCTGCAGATGAATAGAATTTGGTTGCTGGTGGAAGCATCCACTGCTTGTGTGTACTTAGTTTTTGGCTCTTGATGCAGATCACCTGTTTTGCATCAGTTTCTTTGATAACATGGGCAAGTAAACATTTACCTAGACTATAAGCTTCTCACAGCTGTGTCCAGGTCTGTATTTGTCTCATACATAAATGGTAGAATTTTCAATAATACAAAACCATGTTAGGAGTAGAAGTCCCACAGAAGTCTAAAGTCTTAAAGATTGAACTTTTTCATGGATGGCACGCTATTGCCCCATTCTGAACCTCTACCATACAGGTGCTTAGCCTTTTGTAGAGGTTTTGCGGAAGGAACTCTGCAGTTTTTAATGTAAGTATTTATAAGACTTAGGTTGAACTTGGGATTTCCTCCTCAGAACTAGCCTTCAGCAGGTAAGTGCATTGATCTGAAGGTGGGGTCTGACAAAGAATAAAAACGAGAGTAAAATATGTAAACAGAGTCACATGGATATTGGATAGCAATCTTAAAAGTCCTTCACAATCTTCCATAGATTTCTTTCCCTAATAATATCTCTGTTCATCCAATAACATTCCCACCTGATAGAACTTCATTTTAGGTTTGCTTTTGGGCAGTTGCACAGTTATCAAGCAAATACTTTCAGTCACTAATTGCCTTTGCTTTCTTTTTATTTTTATTTGGGTCCAGCTTCCCCTTTATTTCTCTGTCTTGCATCTTAACTTTACAAATAATCTAGTTGACAGAGCTGGAAAAATTTTCAGAGCATTTTGTCATAGGGCTGTTTTGTTCATGATCTCTTACAGCTCATCTTGACTTCTTTGCTATCAGGACTATGCAAAAATCATAGAATCCTCCAGGCTGGAAGGGACCTCCAAAGGTCATC
>VZRU01008485.1:50376-103025 GCA_013398155.1 Pedionomus torquatus
CACTGCCTGCTCATGTCCAGCTTCTCATCCATCAGCACCCCAAGTCCTTTTTCTCAGTGCTGCTTTCTAACACCTCATCCCCCGGTCTGTATTGATGGTGAGGATTGTTCTGGCCCAGGCGCAGAACCCTGCACTTGCTCTTGTTAAACCTCATGAGGTTCATCTGGGCCCACCTGTCTAGCCTGTCAGGTCCCTCTGGATGACATTCTGTCCCTCTGGTGTAACAACACCACCACAACAGCTTGGTGTCATCTGCAAACTTGCTAATGGTGCACTTGATCCCTCTGTCTATATTTGATGTTAAAAATGTTAAACGGGACCAGTCCCAGCACGGACCCTTGAGGGACACCACATGTGATTTTTCTCCATCTGGACCATAGGCCATTGAGCACTACCAAGTGCTAATTTTCATGTGAAGAAATACACGACAGATTATCCAGGGGACCATTGCCAGCCGTCAAATTTAATATATGACATTTTCAAATCATGCACTCTTTTTTAAAAAAAACAAAACCAAACACCAACCCAGCAACCTGAAAAGCTTTCTGAAACTGCATGCTGTTCTCTGCCATTTCCAATTTAATTTTCTCAGAAGTCTATTTTATCACAGATTGTATTTGGGGTTGGGGATTTGTTATTTAATCAGGAATAACAGCAAGCTAAACAAGTGCATTTTAGACTGTAGAAATTAAATCAGGGAGATTTTACTTCCCAGAAACTCTTTAGGTCTTCGGTGTGATATTGATGAAAGCAGTTATTGTAGTTTTCTTTTGTGTGTGTTGCAACATGTAATGTTGTGGTTACTATCTGTTTAAGCATCAAACTACTTTAAGTAACTGACTGCTGTAAGCAACTTCAGAAAATACTTTTTCAGCACTGATAATATAATGGAAGTTATGTAGATATTTCAAGGAGACGCGAAAAACACAGGAGCAGTAGCAACTCATTACTCTTACAATGAGATTTCTTTAATCTGCTGGAATTGTTACAGAACTGCCCGTTAGAGTGTTTTATAATACTTTCAATAAATGATTGCCTTGCAGCAGTGTTTATAAATAATTACAAGGTTGTAATATGAAAAATTAGAAAGGCTTTAATGAAAAATAAAGTAGCAAATACACTTTTGATTGGAATAAACGCCCTTAATCCAGGAGTTTAAGTGTACGCGTGTCTTTTAAATTGCAGAATACATGGAAACGGGAAATGCAAGTATTTCAGAGGAACGGCCACTGGAATGCGCAGAGCATCAGCCTTGCATTTTGTCCCCAGAGGTTCCTCCATCTCCAAAGGCTAAAAGTAAATACTTGTACTGTGTGAATACAGAAGCTGTAAAGAACTTTTCTTTAATACTGAAGTTATGTTGCAAATACAGTCATACAAACATACAAAATTAAAAAGGAAAAAATGAGAAATTTGTTGATACTGAGAAAACTTTTTCCACCATGAATTACTTATCTTGACTATGTACACTGTGATCCGTGTCATGTAGGAGAGCAAAGAGTGGTATTCTCAGAAAGGACAAGTCACTGATGGATTGCAATGTATTACATTATTTGATCTTAAGTCTTTTTATCTGACCTTACACATAATTAAGTAAAGCAAAAGGGTACTAGATATGTCGAAATACTCTGCTGGCATTGCTCACGTTATGGTTAAAGACTGAGTTTACTTGATCTTTCCCAGTGAGTAGCTCTTCCAGTTGTGTTACATTTGGATGCCTTTCAAAGATCATGTGTGTACTGCTCTTCCATTTATCTTCTAACGTATCTTTCACATACTGTGACTATGACTGTTGCGTGTGCGTGCTTTCATCTTATGTTCTGATTCACCCTTCACATTCCACGACCACTTAAATAGGGTATTTCCTGAGTGTGGTGTCATCCTGCTCTCCCATGAAAATCATCCTCCTGTAGAACCAAACCTGACTTCTGCTTTCTGTAGTCATTCAAAGTAAATGTAATTGACTGCTGGCAAATAACTAGGCCTCTCTTCTTTGTTTTTGTTGCATGTGTGTATTTTTTGGTTTTGTGGGGGTTTATTTCTGGTTGTTTGTCTTGTTTTTTTTTTTAAAATACATTTACAGGGACAGTTTTCATTCATGAGACAGTTAAGGTTACTGCTGCATGCCAAATCATGATCTTCACAGTGATAGTAAACAAACCCTCACTCATGTTTCCCATTGGGGTACTTAAAAGACATACAGTATATGAAGATAAATAGTTCCATTGAGATTAGTAGAATCGTGAAGTCAACTACCCTATGCAATAGAAGTATCTGTCCTGCAATTAAATAGTAAATATTTTTAAAATAAGTTTTAGTTCTTAATATATGGTCGTGATCTCATGTTGACTTTCAAGGTATAAAAAAACCCAAACATGTAAAACATGCTAGTTGGCTTTTGCTTGTCTATTGTGTAATCTGATTCTAAAGGAAAGAAATGGTACTCAATTGTGCTTCCCATCCATCTGTCTGCTGTTTGTTGACAGTCTAATTTCACATCATTTAAGCAAAGTTTGGAAGAGAGATAGCAGTATCAATTACTTTTCCATATGTTTCATGAAAACAAGTAGATAGAAGGGAGAGACTTTCATTAATACTCGCATTGAAAGAAATAGGCAAAATTTGTCTTTTATGTTTTATTCTCTCAGTGTATAAGTGTACATGTACTCATCAGTCAGCACCTTTGTAGTTCCAGTTTTGTAACACAGAATTCATTCTTGACCAGTAAGAAATACGGCAGGCTGTAGGTGGGAAAACGTGGGACTGGGTATGTGAACAGTAGACCTGTTTCTTTTTAGGACACTGTATCATGATTTTAGAATAGTTCTTAGTATTTAGGTATTTTTACTTCCAATTTTCCTTTATGCTAATACTAACCTGGAATAATATAAATTTTCTCATTAAAAGGCAGAATATAAACAAAACAAATTGTACCCGTGTTTAATTTAGAAGTTTCCTGCAAAATTTCTGTTGACTAAGAGTAACAAGAGTTTTGAATGCAAAATTTCTGTAACTTACTTATTAGAAGGCAATTAGATTTTTTTTTAATTAACAACTTCACCTCTTGGCTCTGAAAACTTCAGTCATAACTGGCCATAGTTGTAATTTAAAAAATATTTTAGAATATCTACATTTATGTAGCATAACAAACAGTGACTAAGGGAAAATAACACAAAATCAGCTCTGAACCTAGCAGGTATAACATTCTCTGGAGCTTCTTTAGTTTCGTGAATGTACATATGTTTGTTGTATTTCTGCTGAACTTAATATGCTCACTCTGTTTTGCCTTTCCAGCATTTTATTATGAAAGATGGAGTAAAATGGAGTTATCTCTGTATTTATCATGTTTAAGGACTGTTTCCAACAATGTGACTCTTGTAAACCTAGGCAAGAGAAGGGGTTTCTTATTTGACCCTGGAAAAACTTGGCTTCTGCTCACATTTTCATTGCTATTGTTGAAGGTAGCTGTGTAGCACATACCCACTAGATTATGAGAACCTAATGCAGTTGTTGGAGGTCTTGCTGCTGCTGGTGGGCTATTTGCAGAGAAGTTAGCATTCAATGTGATTCTAATACTTATGACTAGTAGTGTTTCTAATAGTTGTCCTCAAGTTGCTATAGACATATAAAGCCTATTGCCTTTCTGTTTTGGTAGACTTCTTAACTAAAGTTACCTGGTAATTTAAGGAGAAAACATGAAGCACAACGCAGGATGCACTAAACATGGGTTTCTGATAGACTGCTGTAGGGAGGCATGTTATAAACTTGTGAGTTTTGTCCAGTATATCCTTCCACCATTCCACTTAATCCTGGGAAAGCAAACAAGAATTTTTGTTTTGCAAAGCAAAGCTCTTCTGACGGAACAGATGTGCGTTCTTGGAGACACAGTTCCAACCTTGTTACAGTTTATGAAACCTATGTAGTGTATTCACAGCAGCAAACGTGAACCCAATGCAGAGTATAAGACACTGATTTTGTATGTTTGTGGAAACTTTCCTTTCCTGGATTAATTTTACATTCTTGGAGAGTTGCTATTTCTAGCCAATTTTCAGGGTTAGAACACAGGGGACATATAAGTATATATTGTAATTTATCCTAATTAAATGCAAGCTATAGAGGAATGTAGAAGTACATAGACTACCTACTGTGATTCCCACAGAGTGAGATGCCATCATTTTTAAGGGGAGAATTGTGCATGAAGATCACTGTTTATATGATAAGGCATAGAATATAATGGATACTCAATAAAATTTTTAAAAAATATGCATTTCCTTTTAGTCATAAATTACCCCTGGTGTTCCAATTATTGACTAATGGTGTGTCTGTTTTTAAAGGTGAAGCTGTGACTGGAGAATTATCAAAGCTCTTAGATGAAATCAAATTGTGCCAAGAAAAGGAATACTCTTTTGAAGATCTGTCTCATACAATATCAGAACATTATCTGGACAATTTTAGTAAAGTATCAGAGGAAGAACTTATGACCAGTGGAAGCCAAACCAAGCTTAATGTAGTAAGTAAGATGGGATACAAAGACAATACATTCAGTTATATCTGCTTTACTTATGGCACATTTAAGAAAGAAAAATGTACAAGAGTGAGAATAATACAAGTCTAACATTATAATAGAAAAAATAACATAGCATGCAATCCTTACTGATCTATAATTTAACGTTCCCCTTATTTTACAAAAATATGGCTTATTAAACCTCAGAATGGCTTTTTATGACACCACTGATATGACCAAAATTTCAGGTTACTTGTTCTTTTTAGCATGGGGAATGCAAGGAAGGGCTTTTTGAGAAATTAATTGAAATCAGTTTGCTCAGTACTACATCAAAGACTAAATGCTTGCAGAATCTGATCAGAAATCCCCCCCAAAAGAAGTAGCTAAATATCTTCAGGATGATTCTTATACATGCTATTATTATATAGCTTTCCCAGTAGCCTAATTGTATTAAAGACTGAGTCTCTAATACTGAAAATCATTGTGGTTGTGATACTTCAGTGATTTCCAACTACAGTTAAAAATACGACTTCATTAGTACTAATTCTGTGAATAAAGCGCTAAAGGATCCATTTTTTCTTTAAAGTGTAACAAGGCTTTTTCTTTTTTTTTTTTTTTTTTTTTNTTTTTTTTTTTTTTTTTTTTTCCTTAATTGAATTCTCTTCCTCACTAAGTAAGTAAATGGAATTGCCCAGGGAATAAAGCACAGAACAGGGAGGAAAAATGCCAAGTCATAAATTTCAATTAATGTTATTGTAAGTTAAGAAAAATTATGCTCTTGTATGTGGGGAAAAACATGGCAAGTTAAGGACTTTTATATTCTAGAGGTTTTATTACAATGTATGTAGACAGAATGAGATTTAGAAAGATGGTTAGCTGCCCTGAAATGCAGTAGATACTTTAGTATAAGCCCTTCTAGATGTTTGAATGATTAGATAGGTGACCCATAGTGAAGTCAGTCTTAACATGTTACTGATCCCATTTAAGCATTATTACACCCTTTTCTAGTGTCTCTGTATTTAGGCGCTAACTGCTATTTAAATCTGCTTAGCTGCTGTTTTGCAGAAAATTTAATCCATACAATTCTGTCTACTCCAAAATTTTTACAGACCTAAATGAAATATAATATGAAGTATTCGGACACTAAATCTGTAATTTACATGCAGCAAGAAAATACAAAAGTAAATTAGACAATACATATTTTTGAGATTCCATCTGTTTGTATCTTGATCTAGATGTGAAAAAAAATCTTCAAAAATGGGGATGGTTTAAAGCATGTTGTGTCCCCTCTCCTGCTAGTGCACCCAGCTTTTCTTTCAAAGAAAACGAGGGTCAGGATCAATACACACCCCAAACATGAAGTCAGGATGCAGGCCAGAGCACATTTTCCCCTAGAGTAAACCCCACTATACAGGCCTATATGGAGAGGACTCTGCTGTGATTTGGGATTTTCCTGTTTGATCCAAAATAATTATTTCAAGTATTTTCACGCAGTCTGCTACCTGGATGCCTTGCATCAAAAAGAGCAAGTCGCTCCCAGTTTTGACACAATGTCTTTTACTTCTGGGGACATGCTGCCTTCTCCTGGTGTGCAGATGTTCTGTAAAGTGCATGGATGGTATAAAACCCCACACTTGCTCTAAGGAGCCACCAAAGAGTAATCAGGAGGAAAGACTAAGATGAAGCGGTATGTGTAGCTCTGAAAATAGTTGAAAAGGTGAATGCTGCCAAACTACTCTGGGGGCAGGACCAGCAAGGATAGTTGCAGAAGTGTGACAGTAGTGTGATGATTGAAGAAGCTTAAATGAATATTTATGTACAAGAATGCAGACATACAAAGAGAAGTCGAGACATATATAGTCATGAAGCATCAGAAATAGTTTCCTTGGATATGTATTAAAGAAGAAAAAGATTCCTACAGCTTTTTCTGACTTCAGTTTTCTCCTCCCTGGGAAGCTTCTGTAAAAATCTCAGGAGACTAAGTGGGGACTTCTCTATTATTCATAGTTGACTGTGCCAGCATCAGTCTGAAGAGCTGCAGAAGTTGTGTCTGTGGTAATACATCAGATGAAGGCATTTCCTGGGCAAATGCTGCTTCTGGAGACAATGAGTGGTGCAGCTTTTCAACTTCTCCTGTAGTCCAGTGATACGAACAGGTTCCAAAACCCAGGTTGTGACACTTTGTGACCATTGGGGAGAATCTGCAAAGGAACTGGCTGCTAGGAGACATCCACGTTCTTTGCATCGCGCTGTTGTTCGGAGAAATAGGAGGCCAAGGCTGGGGAGCTCCTGTTGTGGAAAAGGAGCTTGTGGGTCAAAAGCTTAGTAAGCTGAAGCAAGTAGCATTAGGAGCCACCTTCTGAGGCTAACATGGGTGTGTGAAAGAGAAAGTGTCAGGAAGCAGAGTGTGTTTCAGAGCATTTTTTTGATTTTTTTTTTAATTTATTTATTTGTTTGTTTGTTTTTTAACTGGCTGTTTTGAAGAGAGTCGAATCACCTGTGGTACTGCTCTGGCTAAATAAGTTTTAGATTGATTCAAGATTGCAGGAAGGAGTGTTAATACCTCTAGGATCAACAGCCTGGAATTCTCTCCTGAATCTAAGCGCCAGCCACTTTTATTTGAAAGAGCTGAGGTGTCACTGGTTTTGTTTAGTGCAAGGGTAGTGGGAGTGCTTGCTTTTTAATATGATAACTTAACAGTAAAAGACTTCACCTGGAAAGGGGAAGAGAGGGATAGGGTTCTCTCTGTGGCATAAGGGTGGGTTCTAACATCGCATTTATAGTCTCCCAAATAAAAGGACTAAGCATCAGCCTGTTGATCCCCTCCAGTATTCTTTCTGGATTTTACAACCACTAGGAAAATACAGGTGTGATCCTGAGAGTGGGACTTAGGAGCCCCTATTCACAAACAAATTCTATTCCTTTTCTGGCCTCAAATATCTTGCATTGTTTTTTGTTCAGTGATACGGCACTTGTAGAATACTACATTTTCTTTTTGAGAAGTTTTGGGTTGGAACTCTCCTAGGCCAAACACAGAATTTAATCCATTCTTCCTTTTGCTGAGTTATTGGACAATTAGTCATCCAACCAGTTAGCAAGTTGTTCTGGTATGTTCGGGCTAATGGATTTATTTCTTTACATAAAATTTTGCATTGAAGACACTACACATTTTATTGTTTAGTGTGTTTCTGTTGACCAAGTGCGTGACGTGATGCAAGACATTAACAAAACCAGAAGTTTATGTGCTTATCGTATTTTAAAGTCAAATAGGAAGCAGAGTTTGCACAACTTTGAGGTGAGACAAAACTGAAAAAGGGCTGTCTGGATGAAAATTTTGGGTGTAGTCACCTTAATTCCAAATTGCTAGTCAGTTCTGTGTTGAGTCTTAAGTTTCCTCAAGACATGGAAGAGCTGAATAGCAAAATTGAAAGACAGAGTCTTGAGATCTGGAAGGTGTGAGTGAACATCTGGGAGAGGGAAAGTAGAATGGAGCAGTAGGTAAAAGAAAGGAGAATAAGAATAGACACTGCAGTGAATAGAAGCAGATCTGGAGATGAGTAAAAATGTCCCCACAGGACACTTCCTTTCCAGAAGCTTCAAGGGAAACTGTGAAAATTTTGGGATTCTGGAAAAGCAGATTGTGTTAGCTTCCTGCAATTAATGAAGAGGATGAAACCAGTGAATTCTTGTTTGCTGAATAGCACAAAATGAGAATGAGTTAACAAGATCTTTTGTTTGTGCATTCTAAGGAATAAACCAAAGAGAGACTAGTTAAAGCTACACTGGAAACTATAATTTAAATACTTGATTTTGCAACTCTGGTTGTTTCAGTGTACTTTCAATGTGCTGTCATGTAAAATATTATTTCTATGCTTCTTAGTCTGTCTTTACCAGTCATTAAAACATGTGCATGATGAGATATTGGACAGCAACTCCCTGTTGGTTGTCTCCACAAAATTGAAGGCCAGATTGAACATAATTTTGCAACTGGAAATGTGGGTTATTATGCTACTTCAGAGAGAGGTCCAAAAAAGCATTTATGTAGTTAGGCATTATTTCAGTTGAAACTGCCCGTTTTTCTCAAAGGCTTGTATACTGGGTGGGTTAGATGGGGGATTCATGGATTTTTTTTTTTATTTTTTTTTACTCCTGGTTCCTTTCTGCCTTTTTTTTTCCCCATTTTGATAATTGTGAATTGAATACATTCTTTAGTTCCCTTCTGTACACAAAGACATGGAAAGCCCTGACAGCTGCTGCACATGGAAAAGCTTTATACTTGTGTGTTGTTCAGTGCTGCCATACTACAGATTTTCTGTGTTTGCTAAATCTGAAACTTTCACTTGAAATAACTAGGATTTGATTGTTCAACAAGTCAGAAAAGGTGCTGTGCTTCAAAACGTGTTTCAGAAAACATGAAATGGAAAAAGATATATGAAAATCCTTGGATGTATCACAGTTTAGTTAATTTTGGCATTTCCTGTTAAAAAATTAGGCTGTTTTAAGTATGATTCCTAGCAGATTCAGCTTTTGAAAATAGCTTATAGTAGTTTCAGGATTTTTTTTTTTTTTAAAAAGAGTATAATTTAAAAAATATTTATTTTCCAATAGATGGCAGTCTGGCTCAGTAATTTAAAGAACAAAAGCAGCCATCTTATCTGAGTTTTCAAACTTTTTTTCATTTCTACATCAAAATAATGCATTTTTTACACAGTTGATTATGCAAACTGCTTGAAAACAAGCACCTGTAATCCCTATAAGAGCATCATTTGCTGAACATCATGGTATACATTTAAACTACAAACTAAAATATCGGAACTAAATGTTGAAGTGTATTATAACGCAGGGGTTACGCATTGTATATATATTCAAACAGTCTATGTGAATTTAAGAGCAAATAAGAAAATTTACATAGGTATCACTTGCACAGTTGAGATCCTGAAAAATTGTGTCAGAAAAATGAACAGAACAATCTCAGAGTGTATATTGTAAGGAATCTTCCTGAGCTCCTGCAAGTAAATTGCTTTAGAGTACTTTTTCCTTAGAGTACTAACATCATTACCAGTTTCTTGTCAGGTTTAAAGTTCCTGTGTATGTATTCATTTGAGAACAATTTATTCTAATTGCCATATTAAAAGTAGAAATAGGCTGCATTTATTGTAATATTAAATTGCAATGTGTTTGCTTAAGGTGTTTCTTAATGTAAAAGAAATCAGAAAAGAGAGTGTGGGTTTTATGTCCATGTAAGAAGAGATTCCTGTGGATGCCAGGGAATTACTTCTTATTTGCTATGGACAGCTTGTGGTTGCAAAACAAAAAATAGGATATTAAGAACTTCTATGCTTCCATAATTGTGTATATGAGTATATACATATTTGCAAGATGTATGTGTTGGATGCAAAACATCTCAGTCTATTCCTTTTTAATTGGTTTTGTGCTAAAACTAACTTTTAAAAGTTTCCTCTTATTCTGTGCCCAAAAGTCTATATTTCCAATCCTTACTTAAGAACTAGTTTGAAGAGGATTCTTTCCAATCACTTAGTAACAGTAATTATTCTCCATATTTTTTGAGGTCATGAGAATTTTTGTTTTTTAAAATAATAAAAATCTGCCATATACGATTAATAAAACTGAAGGTCCAAATTGAAGTATTTTCTTCAGATCCTTTAATCTTGTGAGGTAGGTGTTTGCTTGTAATGCTTACTTTTACATTTATGCTATTGTGTTCAGAAGCATAATCCATAAACTAGAGTATTGATTTGCAAGTGCAAATGCAATATCTTAATCATCTTTGGATATGTGACGTGAATTTAGATTAAAGAAGACATGCTTCCAGAAATTCCTTTTGTGTTCTTAAAAGCAAAGTTATGTTACAGGATTTTACTTATGTTTCTCAGTATTTATTCCAGGTAATTAAGCTATAAGGTTCCCCCTGGGGTTTTTTTTGCTTATAGAATAAAACTGAAGATAGTGAAAACATGTAGGATCATAGTGACTGCACTACAGAGGAATTTCACAGAAGTAGCAGCAGTATATCTGATTAAATTTAATATGGTTATAGAATAGATAATAAAGGCTGGCAGCAGTAATTTAAATTTAAACATGAAGAAGCATTCTGTTTACTCTCAGGAAAAAGATTTGGATGTCATCACAGATACAGAAATGTCAATTTCTGCTTACTTCTGTCATCCAGAAGGGGAAGCTGATACTTGTATACCTTAAGAAAGAGGGAAAAAATGCACTTAAAAACATCTTATATTAATGGTGTTGAAAATGATGGTACATATTCAAAGGGAAGATTCACTTGTTACTCTCATGTGAGAAAATCAAAAAGATTAGTGTATAAAAAAGCAATAAAACTGTGATCATGTTTGGTTTGTATCTAAGGGGAGACTGGAAAGGGTAGAATTGTATGGTTTTGAAAGTAGATGGCTAAGAATGAATATATTAAAGGTAGTAAAGCTTATGCATGATACTTTGAAAGTCAGTTACTAATTTTTTTTTTCTCTAAGGCAAAGAACAAGTATTTTTCATAAACAAGGCAGAAAATCTTTTTATTACCATTTTACAAACTAATAGTCACTGGAATTTGTGGAAGACTATTGAGGTAAACAATTTAGTAGCCTCATTCAATAAATCTGATTTTTATGCTTTTTTTAACATGGCTGGGCTGAAATATTATAATGGCTAAGACTGACTAAGTATGCTGGAGTAAAATGATTACTGTCTTGGATCAAAAGTGGTAGCCTTTAGCAATATCACACACTTGCATATAGGCATTATTGAGAGCGAGACACAATTCCATATGACGATGCTGATGAGCAAGCCAGAAGTATGTACAATAGCTGACTAATGAGGATAGATTAAAAACATGGCCAAGAACAATTTTGGTTACTTATTCATTAGGGGATAGTAAGACAATCAGGCCTGATTGTTTGGGACTCCATGAAGAGAAGTTGTTAAATTTTAAGTTATTTACTATAGTAACATTTATTGAATTTGGTAATACAGCTTCACTGTATTTTGCAGGTATTTATGAAGCTTTTTAAATAAAGAAAATAATTGTACTGTGGGTCAGTGTTCAGAATATTGTTGCTTTACTCAATTCACTTTTTTATAATGTTGATAGATAATTTATATATTGCCAAATTATGACATTCCAGGAATTTAATTGCTCTTTAACTCATAGGCCTAGTTCAGTTATGAATCTCATTTTACAAGCATATAGTGACTCTTATTTCTGTGGGAAATAAAAATATGAAAGCCATCTCTCCTAGGATATGTAAACCTTACTTTTTAAGATTCCCTTGTTGTGAAGGTCTACCCACTCTCTGAAGATAAGGTTATATAACTTAAAAAATTGTTTTTAAAAGCTACCGCCCAACTAAAACCCATCTGTTAGTCCCAATTTCTAATGCACACAGTGGTATTTCCCACTGAGAAAAACTGTTGTTGCTGGGTTTTCTGTTTATTTTTTGTTAGACATTTACAATATGATATCCAGTACCAAGCATACACTTGGTCAATATAGAATGTGATACTTGCTATAAGCTACTTTACCAAATGCTTTCTAAATTCTATCTTAAGCACAAGCTGATCATTGCAGAGTGAAACATACTAACTTCATATGCTTTTTTGTCCCTTCTATTAGGTAGTTTACCTAGTCAAGGGCAGTTCATACATTTTTAGTTTAGGCTTTCCTAGCCTATGTTGTGTAGTTATTAAAATAGGTTATATTTTTCTATCTGTAGGTTATGCTATGCATCAGTACAGTGTTGTAAAGATTTCTGTGTTAGAGGGATCCTAACAGCAGCTGTGTGGAACTCTACATGGAATAATTTGCCCGGTACCATGCTTCACAGCCAACTAAATTAGCCTGCAGCTCCCTGCTGCTGCAATTTCTGGTAGAAGCATTGCTAGACAGTCCTCCAGCGTGCTGCAGAGACAGAGATAGCACTTATTTAAGAATATAAAATCTCCGAACATGACAACATTTAGTATTGTTTAAAGTACCTTGAGTAAAGTATTACTGTCCAAGCCACCAGTTCATTTCCTCTGCATTTAAAAGTGCCTACTCCTTTTCCACTAGAATGATTTTTTTTCTGGAATATTTAAACCAGCCTGTCCAATTATATATGTGTGTGGCAAATTCCTTGACTATCACATACTTGCAGGAAAATCGCTTACAGACAAATGAATCTCTCTGAATGCTGTTATGTGTTTAGCTTGCACTGGTGAATCCTAAATGTATCTAATCCTTTTGCTCCAATCTGTCACATTGTTTACTGCAATGACCCTGTATTGCTATGTATTGCAGAACGTGTGCTGTACATACAGGCATTTTATATGCTGAATATATGCTCCCATTTATTCTTACATACTCCAGCCTGACAGCATAGAAAAGAGCAAATATATAAAATAATTTTTGCACGTGCTCCATAACTTGCAATGCTACAAGATTGTTCTTAAAGCTTTCTTTTTCCTGACTAAGTAATCCTAGTGTCTTCGAGTTTATTTTGTATGTAAATCTTGCCTTGCTACCAACGACTTTACTTGCCCTGCTCTGGACCCTTTCATCTCAGCTAAATCTCTTTTACATAAGGATCTCAGATACGGGTGTAGCATTTCTTCCATATAAAGTCATTATAATATAAGCTTTTCAGATCAAAGAGCTTGTTTGTTTTATGGCTACAAAGCTGTATGTAAATTTGGGGGGCTCTTGAAATGATTAGTAATAGTTTATCTATTCAAGAATCCTGTTGGACAGCTATGTTTTATTATATTAACAACAGTAGATTTTTGCATTTTTTTTTTACAGGGTTAGTTCAGAGACTGTCATATGTTGTAGTACTGAACACATATGCAATTTGAAGACTAACCTCTGTTTCATTATACTTAGATGAATACCAAAGAAATCTACTAATCTCAACAGGATTAGCCAGGATCTGAGGATTCTACTCTGATTTTGAGATCATCTTCCCAATATGAAGTATATTTGCTTTAATTAAATATCTTTTCTTGTGTGTTATTGAGTGCTTTCGAGAACTTTCTTTTTCATGCCTATTTGTGCCATTTTAATTTTTTTTTTTAACATCCCTGAACTGCCTGTGCCATTGTGGATGCTGTTGCCAGGCTTGTGTAGCAGAACACTTCTCTTCCATTTTTTCCATACTCTCAGCATCTGTCATCCTGTGAGTATGCAATAGTGTACAACATGTTGTTCATTTTTAAGCTATAGTCTCCAACTTCATTTGGGATATTCTGAGACAATTTCAGTCACTTGAAGAATGGACAGATAAGATAGTACCATGAGATTACCACTGAGACAGGTTCTTTTGCAAAATTAACCTCAAGTCTGTCTTTGTCATATTATTACAAAAACAAATCGTCGGGAAGACTGGTGACTTTTGTTATTACTAGGTTATTGGTTACCAGAGATGTTTCCCTTATGCACTGACCTCCCCTAGAGGTCTACCAAAAATCTGTCATGGATTCCTGCCCTGCATTTCCATCTGGTTTCTCCTCACTTTTCTCCAGTGTTCTAACCAGAATTGGATTTTCAACTTCTCCCTCACAAAAGAATAATTCATCGTGATTTTCCTTGATTCTCTTAAAATGCATTTTCTCTCTATTTGATCAGAGTATCACAAGTGGGTGCTGAAATTCCAAAGGTGGGATCCATCTGCCTTAATGTTAAGTATCTCTGTGGATGTGCAAAGTGCCTTTTGCATGGGGCTAACGTGTGCTCAGTTGTGCCTTCAGAAGCAGTGACTAAGAGGCATCAGCTACCCTATGGTATCTGAAATGGCACTGGATGCCTTTGCTTGCCATCTACATCCTTCCATAAGCCCTTAAGTCCATTGCCTAAACGTAAGCATCTAGTGCTGTTGTGGTCAGCAGCTGAGACACAGGGCTGGCAAACGTGACAAGGGTCTTAGAAAGACACAGTGTTCTGGAGTGGCAGAGTGCCTGAAGATAGACACTGGACCTCAGTGTAGAGGTAACTTAAGATCCAAATGTCCCTCTAGTAGGTTGAGCAGTATTAACATTAAGGATTGAGAAATGTTTGTGAAATTTTAGTAATCTATTTGATTTATTGCACTTGAGCAATAGAATATGTAAGAGTGTATGGAATCTACAGGGAATACAAAGGAGTTCGCTAACATTTAAGTACAGCTAGATTTAAATTTCTGAAAACATATTTTTTACTTTCTTGAAAAATTAGTTGTGATTGTTTGTAAAAAGCCTGAGCTTGAATATGTGGGAGATTTATTTTTCACAGTCATATGTAGATATTTACCTTAGGGAAAAGATAACTGAGTTCATAAGGAAAGAGAGAGATGGAATGCTTTAAAATGTACTCTTTTCTATCCCACAATCTTAAATAAGGAATGCGTCATTCTAGAACTTTTTAGCTCTTGATGCTTCTGCCTGTGACGAAGGCAGGCATTTCTGTAATACTTCTATAACTCTGTTACTGGTGTCAGCAGGTACCAATGCAAGTTTGATTGTGGTTTTTAATGCGTAGTGACCTTAGAGTAAATGAGGATTCTACTGAGGCAACAGGATACAAACAGTAGAGGAAAAAAACCCCAAGTATCTTTTGTGTATACCTAAAGTCAACACGGATTTCATGTCTACTCTAGTAGTATAAGAATAAAGTCATTAAGCTCGGAGCTGACAGTAAAGCCTGGTGATCAGCATCTGATAGGAAATGCATGGGAAGAGTGAGAACCATATGGGTATGGCTCTCAGTTGATCTCTGCAGTGAGGGGAACAGCATAGGTTTTTATCCCTATGGTGTAAGCAGAAGATGGAGCCTACTAATCCATCAGAGCTATGTGAACCCCTAAAGGATCCATTAAGATGTGGAAATAAGTGTAAATGTGTGGTTTCACTATATCATATTCTATGATTCTTTTGAAGTTGAGTAACTAGCTACTCTCTTAGCAGCAGTAATCCCAGTTTCCCTTCTTTGCTTCTTAATATGAGGTATACAAGTAATGCGAATGGTAAATATTCTGCTGTAGTTCACAGGGAAAAATGACCACCCATGATAAGCTGATATAAGAGAATGCTTTCTTTAAGTATTTTTTTAATAGCTGATAAGTATTTTTTTAATAGCTGAAATTAGAACATTGGGNGTGATATAAGAGAATGCTTTCTTTAAGAATTTTTTTAATAGCTGAAATTAGAACATTGGGCAAATTCTATGGACTACTTGCTTACTTGCATTCTTATTCTGTCCTAATGGCAACAGGCAGGGTTCTTTTGTCACTGACATAGAAAAATGGTTAAGTATTTTTGTCCTTAAATCTTGAAATAGTTGACCACTTATGACATAGAGTTTCATTGCATTCTTTGGGAGATCTCTTCAGTCCTTGTGAATAAGCTCAGAAAGTAGAAAATGAATAGCAGAAAAATATGTTGGACCAGATTCTTATACCTCTGTAAAATATAAGATCAGGAGTAACTCGGAATTAAGGGGCAACTACCTAATATTTACTGTGCATTACAAATGCTTGTCCAAGGAATGAATAAAGTTGAACAGTGTGCTGTAAATGCACTCCTTTTTTCTGTAACTTCACTATATACTGAAACCCTTGTCTGAGTTTGGTGGTAGAAGTTTTTAAATTGAGATTAAAAGCAGAAACCACGGTTACTTGACTGTGCATGTATCTGTTTTTATACCACTTTCTTTACTTTTCCAGAGGGACGTAAGAGTTGAATGATTTGCACCCTCATCTATTTTCTTTTCTCTTGGCATCTGTCCTTCCTAAACTTACAAGTTTCAGTTTAGTGCCATGAGGGAAAACCTCAGAAGAGGCTCTTCAATTTTAAATGCTTCAGTGGTTATTTGAACAGTTTCTATTAATACTACTTCTATTATTTCTGTGGATATTGGTGCTCTGCTCAATATATCTAGAATGTGAACTGTTCACAGCCTGCAAAGAAGCAGCCTCAGAACTGCCTGTCAATCTTAGACAAAAATAATACTAAAATGTAAAATGTTTTATTCCCATGATATTTTTTCTTTTAATTATTAATAGTTGATTCCTTATGCATAGTGGAATATTTACTACCTGACCTATGTCTCTATTGAAAATGGTATTTGCTTTCATGAATCTAAATACTTTTAACTGATGACTTATTTAGCCATAGAGACTTCGTAAGAAATACAGAGTTACCACAGGGGTTACATATGAAGGCATGTTACACACTTGTTTGCCCGTGTTTTACAGGACTTTTAAGATACTGCATGATGACTTGCTGAAGAAAGAGTTTAAGTATTAGCTCTGCGGCTACTTAGGAATATGTCTGGAAACCAACATAAACGTGTGCTTGTATTGCAGTAGTACCTACTATGGTGAATCTACCAAAGCAAAAAGAGGAGTACCGATGAGGTAGCACAGAAGGAGCTGTAGCACTCTTCTGCATCTTCTGGTAGTACTGCTTATTGAAATGACTGCAGTGAAATCACTGGTTTAATTGTATAAGACAGAAGAAAGCAGCAGCTTGCAGTATGTGAGCTTCACACTAGTGGGTTTTCCTACCAACCATAGCAAGACCTTTGTCTTCCTAGTGAAGGTGATTTTGGATTCTACTTCCACCAGCCATGTAAATCAGGCTTCATTGAGAGCTGTTGTCCAGTTGATAGCATTCTGCATCTCTTACAGTGTGTGTGTGTGAGAGATTCTTCTTTCTAATACATCAAGAGTCTGAACTCCTGCATGTTTTACTGAGATCAAAAGCTAGATTACTGCTTGACTGATCTTGTCTAGGTAGGCCTTCAACTTCTATAGCACACTGACTTAGCTGTCAAGACTTTTCAACTGATTGTCAGCTATTCTACTGCATTATGTTTGGGGTTTTTTTAATGTTTATTTTATCTATAACATATTCATTTTATTTGTATTTAGTACCTAGGTGACAATACGGTAAAATATTGGTGACTTGTTGCTGATGGATCTGTAGATAATCTAGTATAAATGTTCTTCAAGGCCTTTTTGATTATGCACTCTTAGCTAGCATTCATCTGCAGATGACTAACTCAGTGCTGTATTTAGTTCCTCTTTAGATTGGCTTTGTCTATTCAGTTATGATTTTCTCTTATGTCTTTCATTAAGCCAACAGCAGCTTAATGGAATAATAACTGCATTTTCAGTAACACACGTTTACTGAGATTATGTATGCTAAATAAAAAACTGTGCACTGGAGGAGTAATAAAGTGGTGACTTCTGCCTACTCACTTAGCACCTGATTTTTCCTCTGCTTTAATTTCTGTTCCTTCTGCTCTATTTCATGACAAATAATGTATTTTCTATAAGTTTAATCATTCTGCCACCCACTTATCCACCCTCTCTTTCACAACTTTAAAAAAAGAAAAATACATGTTTTATAGCTGATTTGCTTTGCAATTACATTGCACAGAAATTTTCAAATGTTATATGATAACATTCAGATAGTATAGGGATGTAAAGTACAGAGATGCCTCTGTAGTTATTCTCCAAGCAGTATTTTCTTTCTGTGACATTTAAAGCCGGAATTGTCGGTCTTTACTTTGAATTATATCTTTTTTCCTTCATGCAAAGGTAAATATGCTTAATCTTTTAATTCTATTTAATATTTCTAAAAATATTAACACTTGATTTTGCTTTTCTGCAGGCTCCTATACCCTTCATTATCAATCTTTTCTTTTTTAACTGGTACATGCGTTTTTCAGTGAGTCACATTTTGGAATGAGTCATGTGCATATTGATTCAGGGAGACATATAAGCCTGTCATTAACATGAGAAATCCCATTAACTTAATGGGAACTATCATGTGCTTAAACTTCAAGGCTCAAAAAGAAGTTACCCTATTCCTGCATTTTGTGTATGCCCTTCCTACATACCAACTTTGGTGAAATCTACTGTGCTTGTGAGATGGAAGAGAAATAGAAATAGAAATAAATAGAATGTATTTCCCTAGAAATACATTTTCGTAGCATAAAGTGTCCTTGCAGTCTAGATGGCTTTTTGCTTTGAATTCTGTCTTGGGGCTTTATGCTTCAATGTGCTTAAGTTCTTTTTTCCTTGGTCAAGAATAGCACTTGAGGTGCTTTGATGTTAAGCATTTGAAATTGATACTAAGTGTGCAAATAGTCTAACTCATGAGTATTAGGTACATGCTCAAAATTAGACAGGTGCCTAAAGCACACATTCACTTTATTTTATCTCATGTTAAGAGGGAGAAATTAATTTGGAAGGCAATTCAATCCTGTCGCAAACACATATAACAGGATGGAGGAAGTAAATTGTGGAAGTGCTTCTATTTCCATCCCATAAAGACAACTAGCTTAATCCATAGATTAATCAGTCCCAAAACTAGTTTAATCAATAGATGGAAGAAAAAAAAAATCCATATTAAATGCTTAGCTTTCAAACAATTCAAACTAGTTTAAGAGAATGATGTTCTAAGTAGGTTTTTTTTGAATCAGCGCAGTGTATTTTGCAACTTCAAGCAGCTAATATTTAATCGTGTTTATTTCACACTGAAAATCAAATGCATTATATACTTCCCAAGATACTTAAAAATGAAAATTCTATAGGCTGCATCATTCTTTAAAAATACCTTCTTATTATGGCTAGATTATAATTACAAAAAGCACTTAGTGTTCCATTCTCTGAAATTTTTTAACTTATTGATTTATTGAATTCTTGAATTTTTTGAAAATCTTCACTGCCATAGCAGAATTCAACAGGAGTTAGAGAAGAATGAAGATTCTTATTGAAACATATTTTCAAGTGTCTTTTTCATTGCCACTTGAAACATTTCAAAGACATTCAAGAAGTGTCTTTTGCTTTGGATTTAAGATATACATACAGATTATCAAATCACTAGATATGAACATCCTACTAGTGATTTTTATATAAAGATTAAATATTCTTCATATAAAGATTACCACACTCAGTTCCAAGGCTTTTATATTTAGTGAAAAATAAATTAGCCAAGATCAATCTTTTATTAATAAATGAAAGTCTGTTGATGAGTCATATTTTTTTCTTTAATGGTTATTTTTTTGGCAGATGAGAAGGTATTTTAAGTCTTGAAAAATATTAATTACTTTGTCAATGGAAGGTGTCTTGTTTAATTTATACCTGGTATTTTCTGATTTGTTAATAGCTTCTTAGGCTTTTAAATCCTAAAGCTTCTGTTGTATCATATATGTATGCATCCTTTTATGAGAGTAGGGAAAAATTCAGAGTTGTCTTGATTGCTGTTATTTAGGTTATATGCAAGGATGAACTAAAAATTTTAAATGTATGGCCCTGCGTTCAATACACACTGAGGTACTCATTCATTTTATAATCTAATTTTTACTTATAATTTTGACCTTATTCAGTGTACATTGCACTTGCCAACTAGTTCCAGGGTGTATTTCCTATACGCGGTCAGATCCTGCTCTGAAGACAGACTGATTAGTTTCTGGGGTGTGCATTGTGGTAGGTGTCAATAGCACTTGCCCACTGTGGGGCAGTAACTACATAGTCATATACTTTTCATCACTTATGTAAATTAATCATATTTGCCTAAAGTTAATACATTTTACTCTTGTTACGTGTAGTCAGTTACCAGGACTCTGCTGACTTGAAGTTACAAGAATTTCTTCCCAGGTTCAGATGTTGTTCTTGGGTTCAAAACATGTGACTGCTTCAGACAAGGTGGGGCGTTTTTATGGAGCCCCAGTGGTGTAGAGGTCAAGATTGTCCCTGTCTGGGGCTGCTAGAGTTTGGATTTTTGGAGCACTTAGCCTCATGTACCACTGAAAATGGTCACAGAATATCTCATGCTGATTCCTGACATGGCCTGGCTCTTCTGCAGTCTTGCCTTCACAATTTCAACATAGCCAGGAAATAAGGAAGACAAACTTAGTGACCCGCTCAGAGAAAGTTCCAGTGACGTTCCCAGCATCACCCAAGGGTTATGGCAGAGGCAGATACAGAGTGCCCTTTTCTACCATTCGGCTGCAATAGGTACAAGGCCATCCTTGTTCTCCTGGTATAGGGAGGTGCAAACGAACTCTAACCAGACTTAGAGTGAATGAGAGTACAAAAGAAATGCAAACGGGGAACGCATTTGTGAAAGAATAGCTGCAGATGTGCAGTGAGAGGTGAAGGATGAGATAACAAGGATAAGAAATGGAAAGACAGCAAGGAAGGAGAAGGCCACCTTTAGGGCTGTGAGAAAGGTGCTCAGTCCTCCAAAACGTTTCATCTGTTAAGACATAGCATGTGTCTTGTAAATGAGGCTCCTCCTTGTCAGGGTCCTTACTGAATCCCAAAGGGCACACTTGGTTAATGTAGGGATCCTGCTGTGGAAAAATAGTAACCGATGGTGTTTCATTTCAAGCCCAAATGCTGCTTTTTTTCTCCTCTGCATCCATCAGGCATTTTCCCCTGGGAGCAGCCTGGGCGGCAGCAGGGGGAGCACTGAGAGCACAGGAACACCATCCAAGCTCCCCTGGCACTGCCTTGGCTGCCACAGCTGCTGGCTACAGCAGCAGCAGAGAACAACCTGTTCAGCCTAATTTACAGAGGATATTCAGGAGTAATTTCCCTCTTTATTAGTTTTTAGTATAACATAAAATTAGTTATTAGAACGTAGAGCTGTATTTTTTTCACTTGTATTTTGGAACATAATTACATATCCTTTGGGCCGGGCAAAGGAGAGGTAGTGGTGTGACTTTGTAATCCAATGGTTCAGATCATATGAAATATTTGCATGGCTCTATGTCTGACAAACTGTTTCTTCAGAAGAAACCTCCTACTGACTTCATTGTTCCAGACTGAGGGATTACATTTAGCTTATCAAATGTCTGGTTGCTTTCTGCCTTCCAGAATTGGGAGATTGCCTTCCAGATTTCATCTTTGCTGCTCCATTTCAAAAAGCTTATTTTCTTACTATGTGATATCCTGCAAGATAAATGAATAGTTAATGTCAGCGTCCATAATGATGATGCAATAGCAAATGGTAAAGGTCCCATTATTTTATGTCTTTTACAGTTTTGCTGATGATGTCTTAGGGGATGCTGTCCGAATGGGTATTTGTAATACTTCTGCAAATGGATTATAATTATGCAAAACCAGAGATATGAGAAGTTTGGATTTAGATTTCACTGGACCTCTAAAGGAAAATCTCCTTTGTATCCCAAAATGAGGAATTAGATCATATTTTTGCTTAGCAATGGCTACTTACAAATGTCAAGGAGGAAAGCAGACCAGTTTTCATTAAAATCTGAGAAAAGAGGGAATTAAAGGAAGTGAGATTTTTTTTTTTTTTGTATGACTTGCTGTATTCGTAGAGAAAACTTGACTAGATAATGAGATCATATGGTAGTCAGGAAATCATTAACATCTGTAAAAAGGAAATTTCAAACTTTGTGTAGTGTTTTACACATAGCATAAATCTTCTTGAGCTGTGAACTTGGTAGTTTAAGTAATATTTAGGAGTAAAGATGCTCTCTTTTTCTTTTCCTATTAATTTTTAAGAGTGGAACAGACTTTCAGTACTTTTTTTTTTTGTCTAGACCTACCATTCTGTCTGTTGCTGGATATTGGCTTGCTCTCTTAGATCAGGAGAGAGATGTCAAGTTATTGTGATAGTCAGTCTGATGTATATACATATACCAGGAGACCAAATAGTTATTTACGGAATAAAATATCCTTCAGTCTAACATATCCTACTGGGCAAATTTTGCCTTTTGTGTAGATGGAGACATGAAGAGGAAGACTTACACACCTAAATTTTTAAAGGCATAATCTAAATGCTTGTCAGATACCACAATCAGAACTGATGTGTCAGGTGGAGTAGAATCCAAGGAAAACTTACCACTAATGGTAATGGTCCCATGTCCTTATGCTAGACCTTACTGCTCCCTTACTGCTGCATTATTACTATCTCTTATTTTTATGTATACAGAAATTACATTGTTAATCTGTTACTGCTATAAGCAATTTTTAATACTTAATTCAGTTTTCCAGTAAAAAACATTACTTTTATTAAATCTTTTACTCTGTTATCAATCTCTTGTGGTTTCCCTACCAAATTTACCTTTTATATATTGTATCTTATGTTAAAGGTTTTCTGTCTGTTTTGTTTGAGGATGTATGATGCTTATACTCATGCCTCTTCAAGTTTAGCAGAGTTGGCCTTTTTGAAGCTTGATATTACAGTTTATGTTGACTTCACCATTTCATGATGTCAAATTCAATTAATTGTGAGCTAGGTGGCATTTTCTAACTACATTTTCTTTTTGGAGTTAAAACAGGCATAAATAAAAGGTTCTCAGTTGTGTCTGTTTTTCTTTATGTGACAGAAATCTCTTCCTCTCTCTCTTTTTTTTTTTTTTTTTCCATGACAATTGGGCATAAATAACTTCAGTTTCACTAAAACTCTTCCCACAGGGCTATTTCAAGGCTTCCCAGCAGCATACACAGAATTAGATTTTCATGTCCAAAGGATCTCTGAGGAGGCAAAATTAAATTATCCAACAGAACAGAAAAATGAGGGAGTTCTGGAAAAGGAATGAAGGCTGGGAAGAGCAGCAGGAAACTGGGTGGTGTGAGTCAGGAGCTTTAGGGGTTTGTGTGATGGTCTGAGGTCTGTGGATTGATTGTAGGTCTTTCTGTGTCTCACCTTTGTCTTCTAGGTGCATCCCTCTGCCCAGGGTATGCAAACCCTGTTTACCCCATTTGGGGGACTTCTGACTCCCCTTTCTCTCATACAACTGTTACCTCTTTTGCTTCTCTTTGCAAATGCAGCTCTATCCCTGCAGCAACTCCCACTTACCCCTTTCCACCTGTTGTCTGGGCTTCTGGCAGCAGGAATGGGTGAGAATGGCGATAGCCATAACTGTTTCTTGATGCTTCACATACATTTCTGCTAATGCTTCCTTTTTAGTGCTTTATCAGTAGCAGAAATCTGGGCAAGAAGACAGAAATCAGTCATTAAATACAAAAAGAGCCAACCCTACTCTGTAGTAGTCTGCAAATTAGCCTGTATACCTGAATTATCCAGTTACATAAGAGTACTAGTCCATTTATTCCAACAGAGTGTCTAATGGTCTGTGACAGCAACTAGTCCTGTTTTGAATAATTGGGAGATCTGCCTATATAATATCCCCCACTTCGTCTCCATCATATTGACAATATTAATTTAAATTTGTGTGATCCCCACTCTATCTTAGGGTATTTATATAAAATTAATTTAATGGAAATAATACAACTCTCATTCTACTTGTGTATTTTTTTATTGTTCAAAAATATTTTGGCTATGATTTTTTTCTACTCAGTTCCTCTAATACCTAAATAATCACATGTTCTCCCTTGAATGATTCAAATATATTGAATTTCATTATTTATCTTCCTTTAGTTAAAAAAATTCTCTCTGATATTATATCTGTGTATTTTTTACTTTTAGAAGGAGCATTGACTATAGTTTTTTGGTGCCTTTTGTTTTGTTCACTTATATTGGCTTGTAAGGTCACAGCTAATGTGTGTTACCTGCTTTCCTGTACTTAGCACTGCTGCAGTTCTTTGCTTTTTGCTCCAGGGGGCAAGAAGCACTTTATTCTCTGGTACGACAATTCTGAGATTTAAAATACAAGCGTAGGGCAACCACCATGGAAGATGGCATCATAAATAGAAGGGAAAGACCTGTAGTTGCTTCCTTTGTCTATGCAAATGAGTAGCAATAATAGTCCTTCACAACCCACACTCTGCAGAGTTAACTCGATCCTTATAATAATCTGTGTAGGAATACTGGTTTCTATGGCAACGCATTCTGTGGTACCACTTGACTGTCAAAATAACCTTGTGAAATATCATGCTAAGAATGTTTCCGAAATACACTTTTGAAATAAAAAGTAAATAAATCCACCTAACGTTAGAAGATATGGCTAGGTTCATGAAGTCTGCAACAAGGGAACAACCATTTTCTAACTAAGGGGAATTGGACTAGTAGCGATGGAGATACCTTGTTTCTCCTCCTTGGTGAATGAGCTGAAATATAATTTAGAAATATTTTTTTCTGCTTAAATTAATGGTGTACCAGCCACATCTGTGTATAAGAAGGTAGCACAACAGTCGAAGGTAAACATCCTCAGATGTTACACAATTTGAGTTAGTACCTGTCTGTGCAGTGCCTTTGCTTCTCTTACAGTTTCCATGAGCTTGTGTTCATCTTCAGAACTGCTGCTGTTTCTTCACTTCTTTCCCCATCCCTAATTTTCCTTCACCTCTGCATTCCCTTTCTTACAGCAGACTCCACACATTTCTTTATTCTATTGGCTAAAATAATTTGTGGTTAAGTGGATTTTTTTCATTATTATATTATATATGGGCCTCATAGCATTGGTTTAGACCTAATGTTACCACCAGATTAATAGATGTGGCCAGCCATTTCTCTAACAGTGTTATATGTTGGTCAGGCAAAAATCCAGCAACTTCTGAAAGATTGCTTAAGATGAACATACATTCCGAAAGACAGCATTTAGTATCTGAATATATGGCAGGCTGCACTAACATCAAGCAGGACAGAACAGCTATTACATACTACAATTTAAATACGGACAAAGAATTAAGATGTGCATAAAATTTACATTTTTTGATTGTTTAGTAACGTGGGATTTTAGAAAGCAGTCATTACTGTCTTAGCTTTGCTCCTGCTGAAATCAATAAAAGTTACCATTGCAATGCTTTCAGTTGGGATGGACAATACTCTGTAGCAAAATAAAATCAATGAATTGGAAGTTTCCACTCTTTCTGTTTCTGGCTGCCATAAAAAATTAAGATAGTGATTTAAGCAGAAGTCAGCATTATTCCCTTTTCACTGAGACCAATATGGAAGCCTTAATGCTCACAACTGAATGACTTTTTCCCATACTTTTCCTGTTCTAGCTGATGAGACAAAGTAAGACAGGTCATTTTTAACTATTTCTTTTTGCCTACAAAATAAGCTAAGAAATTTATTATTAGTAAATATAAAATAAAACTTGAACCCTCATATATTAATTGAGTTTATCTTTTTTTCTGCAAAAATCTTGGACAGAACAGGCAAATATACTACAGTTGTACTTTCTTACTTAATGAAGAAAATAAATATGTATTTTTAATATATTATATTATGCTTGCTCACATTTAATGTAGAATTACAGATAGGTCAATATGTATCTTCCTTAGAAAGTTTGATCTTCATGCAGCAGAATGACAGTGGAATAGTTACTTTGTATTAAAATAATGGTTTATCTTTTCAAATTTATAAATGGGAAACTTTTTACTTTTCAATAAGTAAAATATTTCTTTATTATATGTCACTGTGTTTAATTTAAATGTACTGTTTCTTTATGCATAGAGGCCTTCTTCAATGTGTCTATCACCTAGAGAGGAAGAAGACGATGATGCAGGTGAAAATACTTGTGGTCCTTCAGGTTTATGGGAGGCGTTGACACCTTGTAATGGATGCAGGAACCTTGGCTTTCCCATGCTCGCACAGGTATGTGTTCACCTTTTAATCTTAAAACATTAACTATAGAGGAGCTTCTCTGTCCTCTTACCTCTTACAGTAATTTCTGGTTTTGTCTTATTCCCTTCATAATTACCTTCAGCCTTCATTTTAACCTCAAAATCTGGTTTTAAAATTAAGTGTCAGGGTTCGGTCATCCTGCTGTTAAACTCATCCTGATAAATTTGATATTGGGACTGTTTGATATTTATTACCCCCATTTTAGACCATTTTTAGACCATTTTTATGTTGCATAGCATTGTCTTCTCATTCAGTCTGAAAAGAAATTTTGAAGTCACATAGTTTTCTTTGGGATAAGTACTCTATTTTTGACCAGCTTCTAATTAATATAATGACATCTCAGCCATTTTCTTTCTATAGTTAATTGAGGACATCATGCATAAGTCAACTGATGTAGGAATATAGCCTAAGAGTTCTCTTTGAAGATTATGTAAGTTTAAAAGTCCTCAAATGTTTTTAAATGCATAAATAAAAATGGCTAATATTCTTGGGTCTAAGTCCCAGCAATTCTCAGAGCAGCCCAGTCTGCAGTATCCACCAAGGCATGCCAACAGCTGTGTCCTGAACAAGTGATATTGTATTCCTACAGAACAGGATGATGCTTATTGCTGCTTCTGGGTCTCCCTTGTTCTCTCCTCCCGCTACATTTTAGCACTCTCATTTCTGTAACATTTTTCCTGTACTTTTCTTGTAGCGTTGAATGTAGGCCTGCCAAATTTCTGTTTAGAAATGTCTGGTTTTTCAGTTACATCCTCACTTGGCACGGTGTTTAAATAGCTTTGTCAGATTCTTGTGTACCAGATTGGAATTACACATCCTGTCTCACCACACTTTATACACTGTTGCTTTCATACCGTGACTGAACGTTTTATTCCATTTAGCCTCGTGGTACTTGCACCTGTTTGAAGTCAATGCTAAAGCTTCCACTGCAGTCCATGGAAACAGGATGTGGCAACTAATGTGCTTGAATAACAATGAGCACTGCCCTCTCTTTTTATAATGGGCTTTTATATTCCTTTCCCCTTTCAGTAGCTGTTTTCATACTTTATCACTTTAGACACTTGGCAAGGGGCAGAGCTGTCAGAATTATCCTGTTTTCCAATAGGAGGGTTGTAGTTACTAATTCCTCCTTTTTAAGAATTTATTTCAAAAAATATTTCTTCAGCTGAACTTTTCTTATCTAAATGTGCGTCATCTGTGAGTTAATAATTGTTAAGCTTTCCTATGTTGAACATGTATGCCATTTGGGAGTGATTTCCTAATTTTAAAAAACATTTTTGTTTTTCTTTGTTTCTTTTTAATGTAAGGTATACGTAAAGTGTGTTATCAAATTGAGGAATGCGTTTGAAAAATAGAATAAAATTAGCTTTGTTTTTTTTTTCCTTTCCTTTTTAAAAATAGATTCATTTCAAGAATGATGTAAGTTTTAAGATAATGTCTCCTGAGTTAGTTTTATTTATTGTACTTATATTTTATACTTAGCCTTATAATATCTGGTCTTTCTTAGTCTGAGAACTAATAAGACTTTTAATTATGGGTAAGAAAAAAAGAGTATATTCTATTTTCATTCATGAAGCTAAAGATCACCTTTCTAAATTGTTTGCCTCCATAAAAATGAAAGGCAGAGGTAGTTATGGTCTATTGTCAGTTTTGTTTTTGTGGAAGAAAGGAAAGTTAGGTAGTGAAAAATCACCAAGTTACAAACCAGTAAATTCAATTTATAAACTGTTGCCACCACTGTATCAGTCTTTCAAGCTGTTGGCTAATTTGTCAGATCTTTCACGTTTACTTCAGAATGCAGCAGAGAACATCTTGTACTAGGGGGTCAAGAACAGAAATTATTTATTTCAATTTTTAGAGCAAGACCAGTATGTTGGATTGCTCTAAAAAAGTTATTATAGATATAATCTGCAAGAGCTTGTTTTAGGTAAAGGTAGAAAAATGTGTTTCTTATGCTCATGTCAGTCCACTAGCATATCAGAAAATCCAGACCTCATAATGAAGAAAAAATGACATAAAGAGTACTTGACACATCTTAAAACTCATACTCTACTCAAGATCCCATAATAGAGAAAAGGGTCTATCAATTACTCTTAAACACGAATGACAAGTTCATTTTTACAGTTCTCATCTAGTGAAAAATAGATTTTACAGTTATATAAATATACAGTGTTTACACAGCAAAGGAGAACAAACATAAAGATTGATTCTTGGTTTATATACACAGTCAGAGGTGCAAAGGTAAAACGAAAGCGAATGTTAGGTGAGATCATGACAGTGTCCGTCTGTGCCCTAATTAACTAACAGTTTTCAATATGCCAGAGTGAAGAGCACTCATCTCCTTGACAAACTGGATTTCTTTATTGCAGTTATGGAGAAAGGCTTGACTGGAGATACTTCTGACATGCAGGATGGCATTTCTGCCTGTACTGTACCGGGAAGTGTCATTTTAGAAAGGGCTGTTATAGAAAGTTCTGTGTAAATTGTTCTGCAGTTATCATTTAAAACCTAATGTAGCAGTGATACAGCTATTCTCAGAATAAGTAACTGTCTTTTATGGTCTCGCAGTTGCTGAAGTCCTGGAAGAACTTTATGTGTCTTGTAAAAATTTCAGGATTTTAGAAAATGCCTGATTCTGCATTAGAATGGAGCTAACAACCAGCTTCATCCATTCCCAAAATAAGTGAAAAAAAGCCAGAGAGCAAGCATACCCAGCTGGATTTTGGAAGACAGAGATTTAAATAACTCTGCTTATTTTAGCAGAGAGTGAATTCCACTTGTAGGTTATGGTTCATGGTTAACGTAGGGCTATTGCTTTTTTCTGAAGTTAATCTTTCTTTTGGGGCAGAAATCCAATCCTTTGTAAAACTGATGCACGTTTTTGTGAAAAACGTTGACTTCTGCAAATGAGTATTTTGTATCTGAAAAAACCTTTCTTGGGAAATTCCAGGTTCTGTATTTTCTGGCTGCCAGTCAGTACAAGAGAAAATCATAAATGATGTGATAGTATTAGACCTTCTTCCATGGATCTTGTTCTTATAAACTCTTCCTACAGCAACAAGAAAGACTTTTAATGCTTTAATGGTTGCATTTCTGGCCATCATAAAAATGTAATACTAATGAACATTATTCCTGTCCAAGAGCTGGAATAAAAGAATATGATATTTCATATATAGTCTTCTCTCAGATTAGCCACAAAAATAGGAATTACGTGAGAAAGTGTAACATTTAGCTGGAAAGCTCTCACAAAGGTTCAAGGCTATTTTGGTCTACCTTGTTTGAATGTGAACATGTTGAGACAAAGTCATTAAGAACTTAGAGACATGGTGAGATGAAAAATGCCGATCTCAAATTCCACTAGCACAGGCAAGTAGCCTGCGATTTCTTGTATATGTATAGATGCTCTCTCTTTCCACACTTTTTAAGTGGATGGACCACATGGTGGGGGGACTGGGGAAGCAAAGTCCCTCCCACAGTAAGAGAAAATCAGGTTTGTGACCACCTGAGGAACCTGAACATACAGAGGTCTATGGGACCTGATGAGATGCACCCCAGAGTCCTGAGGGAACTGGCTAATGAAGTTGTGAAGTAGTTTGAGAAGTCATGGAAGTCAGGTGAAATCCCTGGTGACTGGAAAAAGGGAAACATTGCACTCATTTTAAAAAGGGTAGAAAGGAGGACAGGAAATGAAGGGATAAGTAAATGTGGAGTACTTTTGTATGTGAATAATAGAATTATTTCTTGGTCACAATCTTCTGTAGTGTAGGTTAATTTACTTTTCAGCGTCTAATACATTTATTTTACAAAGTTTATCAGTACACACGTAGGTACATACATTTTCTTTGGAATAGAGCAGCATAGTCCAAGGGTATGAAACTGTAGTTTTCATTCCATTTTCTTTTTCGTGGATAGTGTGCTTTGAATATGTCTCTGCTAAGGGGCTAACAGGGCTTGATGTACAGAGATAATTTCGGAGTTGTCAGAGAGATGGGTGTTGCAGACACCTGTGTGATCACAGCAATATTATCAGTTTAAAGCAAGCAGCCTGCACACCTTAATCTTGACAGCCATGCCGGCATATTTTCTTAATTGTGATATAAAGTATTTGTGAGATAAGGTAGATTTATCTATGTCCCATTTAGGAAGCTGCTGGATCAGCTTGACTGCACTGTCTCTTGAACTGTGTTATATGCATAACTTAAAAATCCTGACAGTTATTTCTTGTGTTTGACATGATGGTCGACCAGGAACACCACATTTGTCTATTACAAAATGAAAGTAACATCTACAAAGAAAACGGCTCAGTTGCTGTGGAAAGAATGAACTTTGGTTTAAAAGCCGTAAGTCTTCATATTGCCAATTGCCAGAAAGCATGGCTATTTGCAAAAATAGAGCAGATGTGGAAAGTTTAGTCAAATATTTAAAGCACTGAATTTCTAGCTTAATGTCAGACTTTCAACTTTTAATAAACAAAGAACTCCTGGGAGACCTCCACATTTACTTTTTAGACTGATGTATTTTCTGCTTATACATATCTGGGATTTCTAGAGGTAGGAACTCAACTTTGTCACAGGTTTTCCAGTGCAAGAGAATTTTCAAAGAGAGCAGTCTTTTAGAGGGAGGGAATAGAAAGTGGACTCCTGACTGTTTTTTAGGAGATAAACTGTGTATAATACTGTTTCTTTAGTGGTGTAGGTTGTGATAAGAATATTTAGAGTTTGGAGTTTGATGAACCAGTTATGTTACGTATTTCATGTACGACTTCCTGAACATCATCATGTCTTTCTGTACTTCTCTTCATATATTTTTAGGAAGTAATTTTTAATGGGAAGGAATTTTGTATTGTGTTTTTATTGTAGAAGCAGGTTAAGGTTATTCTACAGAAAGCTTGACATTTAAAATTATTATGTTACAAATAGTGTTTACAATTGCAAAGATAGTTCTTGACACAAATGAGGAAATTAAGTAAGGAGCTAACTCAGTTTTTGCATGAAGTTTATTCCTAAAAGATCTCTTTACTGATACTGTCTGGAGAGAGACAGCATGACTATCTTGTCTCTTTCTGGAGCATTTTAATACTGGGAAATTTATTGGGCATTGTTTATTTTCATTTAAACTTATTCTTCCAGTTTGAACTCTTTCTATTTTTAGTTTCTTCTCAATATTTTCATAGATTTTAATCTCAGTGCTAGTATTCAAGTAAGTTTTTTGAACTCCTGAGGTGCAGAGGAGGGACTATAAAAGAGGAGTATGCTCTCTAATAAAAATAGAGAACAACAAAGTCTATTTTTAACTAAACACTATTGGCTGAATATTTTAATATGCTGGACCTAGGAAGCAGTATCATCCCTCATTTCACTAACAACTGTACCTCTCGGCGTTCAGTGGAAGTACATTTCAAATTAGACTGATAAATAAACAAGTGTGGCTAATATTACTTGGTGTTGAAGCTCACCAGAATTAGAAATAGAAAGCCTGGTGGCATTATCCGATTTATGTGTTACAGGGGAGGAAACCTATCTTGTTTGGTGATGTACTGATTTGATAGGTGGTGAACCTAGAGGTCCCTTCCAATTTAAATGATTGTATGATTCTATGATATAGACATGGTAGACACAGGATTATTTTTCAGATCGAACCACCATTAGCCCGTAAAAAATTTGGCATACAGAATACCTAGAACATGAATATCAGAGTAGGTTTGTAATATTATTTATAGTATTTTCCTGTAATTTCTAAATCTTCGGTGAAAAATATGATTTTTTTCCCCTATTCTTAATTTTGTGGATTAAGTGATGAGTCTACTTAAGCGGAGTTGACATCTTTCTGATAAACTGTTGATTTTCAGTGTTGTCTCTTGTGCAGTAAGCTGAAATTTTATTGGTGATTTCAGGAACATGCCACCCACACACTGAAGCAGCTGCTGAAAAGTGCAATATGTATTCTGCCAAGAAGGAATCAGCAGGTGATGATTATACCCTGCTGAACAGTGATGGGAAATAAGTATTTCGGAAAAAAAAAATGTGGCTTATTTTAGTGCTACACTTTGTGTTTGTGTTTTAAGGAAAGATGCTGAGCTTTTTTTTTTTTTTCTTATGTATAGTATGTAGCTTCTTAATTTCCAATGTAGATTTCCTGTTGCCCGTGACTTCAGATGTCTTGTGGCAAATGCATTTTTACTGTACTAGTTGTACAATCTAGACACCATTACACAGGTGTGTCATATAACCAAAGATGTTGTAATCTATTTATCTTTGGGTATTGACTGTACAAGGCCCAGAGTAACCTAGTGGTTAAGATAGCTTTTCTTTGACTGAAAATTCAGATAAAATGACTTTCAGAGATTTCTTTCATATAATTATAAATGTCTACATTTTATACTTATAGATAAGTGACCTCAGATGAGCTAATTTCTGTAAAAAAAATTTGGACTGACTCCATTTTTTTTTTAATTTGTAAATTACTGTTTGTAAAAGCGTGGCTATCCCTGTCCAGCACGATGTAAATCTGGGCAACGCTGGTCTGTGTTGTCTCTTAGTGTGACCACGAAACAGCAAAATTAAATGGGATGAGATAGAGAAAGAGGACTTGGGAGTGCTCATGGATGAGAGACTCAACATGAGCAGGCAGTGTGCGCTGGCAGCCCAGAAAGCCAACCATATCCTGGGTTGCATCAAAAGAAGCGTGACCAGCAGGTCACGGGAGGTGGTTCTGCCNGTGAGGGTGGTGAGGCACTGGAACAGGCTGCCCGGGGAGGTTGTGGATGCCCCATCCCTGGAAGTGTTCAAGGCCAGCCTTGATAGGGCTTTGAGCAACCTGGTCTAGTGGGAGGTGTCCCTGCCCATGGCAGGGGGGTTGGAACTCGATGATCTTCAGGGTTGTTTCCAACTCTAACCACTCTATGATTCTATGATTCTATCAAAGAAAGGCATGAGATAAAGAAAGAAGAGAGGCATCAAACATTGGAATTGTTGGTATGTGTCAGAAAACATCTGAAGTATTGACGACCATATTGTTTTTCAAGACGGACTTCAATTACTCCTAAAGATACCAAAATTTATGTAGAAGTAGTTGAATTGAACTCTGTCACATTCCTAACTGAAATACGGCAGAGTAATCAACTAGGAAGATCTTAAATAGTATGTATGTATTGTTATTGTGTGGTCTGCAATTTAGTGGTAACCATAAGACACACTTTCAGGGAATGTCTTTGCTTTCAGTACTGCCTGACCAATTATGGGATAATGGAAAAATAAAAAAATTAAAATAATATTTTGAATTGCACAGCTAATGGATAGTAATAATGCATCGCTAATAGTTTGTACATTAAGGAAGTTCAACTTGGTGTTAAAAACGTCATGTTTTAACATTAGCTGCTTCATAACAGGAATATTAAAGCCGTATGTTGAAACTTGAAAACTTATGTAGAAGTTCCTATCTAGTCTCACTGAATAGGGATCGCTGTTCAATATTATATATGGTGGGGAAAAACCATCATAAGATACTTTGTTGTTTCTATGGTAGTAACAGGAGGAAAAGAGTTCATAGACATAAAAGCTGTTATTTAAGGTATCTGGATTTAAGAGATCTTCTGTGTGGTGATATCTGGGCAGTGATTACTACATGGATTTACTACACAGATTAACCTTTAAGACATGCTGTGGTAGGTAGGCTGCAGTTCTATGAAGGGCTGTTTAAAGGGATTTGGCATTTTGGGGCATTTTTTGAGCCTAGAAACTTTTTTTTCTATTTTAGGTTTGAGATTTTTTTTTTTCTTTTTTATGGTAGTAGAAATGTATTTGAGAACCACTGACAACCTAACGCTGGAAACTGTGAGGGATTTTTTTTTTTTTCTTTTTACTTCAGTTTTTAGTAGTAGGGAAATTCATGGCTTCATAGAGTAAGTCCCTGGAGAAGTCTGTAAAATTGATAGAACCTGATTTCTTTCTGAAGAAAAAGCCTTACAACTGAGCACTTAAAATAACAACTTTGTACTCTGTAACTGTGAATCCTCTCTTGCTGTACAAAAGAAATTGCGTGCCTTGGGTTTAATGTTTTGTCTGGCTGTTGTATTTCACTGAAGACTTTTATTACCAGTGCCCATTATACTGAATCTAAAAATGAGATAAACCCCGATTCAACAAATTACTTAAGCCTACTTAAGCATAAGGATTAATGAGTTTAATCCCATTTGGGCATCCATACATACAAACTTTATTAGGAGACACTTAAGGGTTCACAGAAATTCAAACCCTGTCGAAGACTGAGTTTCTTAAAATCTGAAATTGATTCTTATGTCTTTTTTACAGTATTAAAAATGAATTAATAATTCACAATTGAGATTAACTCATGGATTGAAAGCCAAATAAAATGAAACTGAAGTTAAGGAGAGTCCGTATTTGACACATTGAAGGGAAATATATAAGACTAGATATTCTTTTCCCTTTAAGGCCTCTTAGAAAGGTAATTCAGGTAGGAAATGAGGAACATTGGGGTTTATGTTTTTCTGTCTATAATGGTATTAGTCATTTGTATTACTGTAAAATGCAAGTAGTCTATTCCCTTTCCAGAAGCAATAAGCAGTCCTGATCCATGAAATCTTACTATAATAAATAGAAATAACAGTATTACTGCTAATAATATAGGGAATACTTGTGTTGTTTTGGAAAAAGTAGTATGTTTTTTTAAAAACATGTTATAAATGTCTCTCTGTGTAGCCAGAACAGTCCACCAGACATTTTGCAGAGTTTTTCAACATAAAGGATATAAGTGTGAAGATATTGAGACAAATTAATAAATTCACAGTATCAAGTTGACTGTGATTTTTGCAGGTGCTATAACTTTATAGCATCCCAAGTTTCGATTCAAATTGTTTTAGACTGTCAGAAATAAGAGATAAAATAAAATCTTTGGGCAATATTAAGTCCAATTTAATTCTACCTAATTTTGAATTTAGCAAAATTGAGTTGTTAACTCTCAGACAGTGTTTTAGCCTGTCTGATTGTCTAAGTACTTACAACCCACTAGCTTCCTCCCTAATCAGCCTTTATATTTAGCAGATACTCAAGTTCTACATACACATAAGTTTTTTTGAACAACCTGTTGTAATACATTTGTATATGGACAGGTGCCTAAATTCTATCTTATTCAGGTTGGTTTTATAGTTACTGTTTTTGCATTGCGATGAATAAATACTGGCAGCAGAAAGTTCATTCAGAAACCCATCTGGGTTCTTGCTTTCCCTGTATCAATGAGAAAGTTTGGACACCTCTGATGTTCAGGTGATTGCTCTTTGATGTTGAACAGAAAACCACTGGAAGGCAGCCAGCGTGAGACATGAAGTAGAGGGATGCACTTGACTACACTCCTAGCTTCTGAGCTGAATTTGTGTGCAAATTAAACACTAGGGCACTTACAGAGGGTACACAACTGACAAAGCAGAAGGTTTCTTTCAACTCTTTTCCTCTCACTTCCAAAGTGCCCAGATTGAGTATATATTTTATTTTTCTTTTTTTTTTTTTTCTTTTGAATGTAATAATATTCTATTGTGAAGTGCCTGAACAATTTCTGAGCTGCTTCTTAGGGATAGCTATCTTAACATTTTTCTCGTAAGGACAATTATTTCTCATCAGGAATGTATGACCAGAGAACTACAGACGTTTCACAGTTTGGACTGTAAGCGCCTAGAGTCCCATTTTTGACCCAGAAAGAAAGATCCACAGCCAAGTGTCTCCTTTTGTCTGTCTTTAGTTGGTTCCATGTGATACGCAGGCTTTCTTTAGTAGCAGATTTCTTTTTCTGATCAACTATGTTTCCTCTTTGTAAAACTGTGAAAGGATTTTGAGTTTGCAAATTACTTGAGTGTGTGCTAACTAAGTATTTACATTGCTATTTTGGAGCTGAGTTACTCATTTGTTGAAATGTGAGAAATTAGTTGAATCATAACCTAGAGCAATAGAATCAGTAGTCAAAGAGTTCTGTGCACTTTTTGCCATCTTGTTTGTGTGGAACATTGACATAGTAGTTTGTTTCCATAGGAAGGAAGGTCACAGAGCATTAATAGAGAATATCTGTAGTAAAAGTATTACATACAGCTCACCTGATTTCAAATCTGGGGCAAGATTCCTGAATTCTTTCCAAAGAGACATATGACTGTGGTAGCTGTTCTGAAACGGAATCATGCAGTGAACCTATAAAAAGTTCAAATTTCATTGAAAATGTGATTTTGGTTCCTTTATAATCCTTATTCGCTTCATTTTATGTGATGTCCACGTTCTCGGTTTCCATTATGAAATAACTAATGCAGAGTGTATGCAATAAATAAGTAGATTATCGTGCCATTGAAGTAGTTACAGTAACAATTAAAACATTAGAGCTTTGACATAAAACAGTGGGACTCCTCATTTAAAGAGCCATAAGGAAGTAGCATGTTTACTAGCTGATTGTTTCTCCAGTGATGAGCAGTGAATTAGGTAATATACTGATATGTTGTCCTTACATGTCCTTAGCTAATTGAGTTAAATGTGGCCAAGTTGGTCCTCATAAAATTGCTGAGTATGTAGGCAGTATGATAAGATACCACTGGATGATGGAACTTTTTGAATCCATAAAGCTCAATATCCGTGTTATGAATGTTACTGGGTTTTGGCACTCTGTTGGCCAGGAAACAACAGAATTCATAGGGTCCCATTCAGAGCTGTGGTTCTGAACTGTAGCTCCAAATAGGAAATTACTGGGGTTTTTAAGGTCATAGGAGACAGGGAGAAAACTTTCTTAATGTTTTTCTACTACTACTGTGCACATTTCTCCTGTTATAACGGAATAATTTGTTTTACCGTTTTTAAATGCTGATACTAGCAGTATGACAGTATGACTTTCCCCTTGATTATCTCTTACTGTTAGGGTCAGTTTTCATACTGCTGAAATACCATACTTAATGTAGACAAAGGTTATTTGATCCTTTTTAATTAGAAAGTACTAACTTTTTCAAACTTTGCATCCATCCTGGGACCCTTAAAGAACGTGTTGTTCTTCTGTTGATTTTTGTGTCTCATTTTCGCTTCAGTTGTGTAACAGATAAAGATATGAGTCACAACAAAGTTGTTCATTTTTGATAATATGACTCAGTAACTTTAATAGTTGGAAAAAAAATATCTTGTTCTTTATGTTTTGCTGTGGGAGCATGTGTGGGAGGGATTTCTTTTGAGAGTGTCTTCGCTTACACTGTTGCAATAATAACTTTTATACCAAATGTAATTAAATTTTTATTTCTTCAGTATGAAACCAGAAAACTTTTAAACATGAGAGATTCCCTTTCCTGAAACAGCAAATGTTTATTTGTAGCTTCTATTAAATCCATTGTGTATGACATCAAATAATTGGTTTCTATTATGCAAATTTGTGATTTACATGACTTCATAAAAAGATGCATTGCAAGATACAGAATATTTTCTAAGACTATTTGTAACATTATATACTTCCATTTATGTATTATATACTTAACATTATCTGTTAAGTAGTAAGTAAAAGTAAAGCTTTCTTTTCAAAGAAAAGGTCTGCTTTTAGTGATGTTGTCTGCTTTCCAATCAAGTCAGTTTGCAGCTCTAGCTTTTTTTTCCTGCTCTGTGTTAATAGTGAAAATTACTCTTCACGCAGATGACATGTTTTGCTTCCAGGTCTACTTAGGTGTATTCAAATTCTCTCTCCACTCCATAGCAACCCCTATATTTTTCATTTACTGGCACCGTAATCGATAGGAACAAAGCTATAAAATTTGACAAAATTTCAGTGTGTCTGCTTAACACAGAGTAGCGTGTCCGTTTTTTTTTTTTCATCTGCTGTCTAGATCTACTCTTTCTATACAAGTGTTGTGATCCTTTTCTTGCAAATAAGAAAACCCTCTTGTTTTTTGGTGAAGAGGTCTAATCAGGTAACAAACTGATACTGTGCAGAATGTCGCTTCATAACTACCGTCAAGTCTTTGGGCTGTTACCAAATAAAGTCCAGCACCTGACAAAGTACACATGGATTTATCAGTCTCTAGGACAGTGGAAAACAGTTTCTTTCTTCTGACCACAGTAGGTATCAGAAGAGCCTTCCTTTTGATGTTCCATGTGCTTTGAACTTTAAAGCTGAAGCCTTTAAAACTGTGGCACTCTTCTGAGCCTCTTCATTCACCTTCTGAGACATCTTCTGGTCCAAATTTCTCACTTTCCAATGAGTTATCTTCTCTCTTTGTACAGAAAGTGTTGTGTGAAAGTAAATGTATGAGCCCTCCTTCATATATGAAGTTCTGGGTATAAAGTGGTACCTGAATACTTTGGCAAAGATTAATTAGTGGGTTTATTATGATGAAGATATAATACATAATATTGTATTAATTTTTTCATCATAGTTTTTCTAATTTATCAAAATTCGCCCTATGCACTGAACTAACTGACTGTGTGTGTGTGCATTTAAAGCATAGGCATTAGAGCATAAACACCTTGCAAAGTACTTTTTCCATGGAGCTGAGTTTCAGCTAATTATTTTTTTAATGCAATAGCTTTTATTTTAAATAGGCATTTTCCTGTGGCTTGATATTCAAACAAGACATATTTTTTTGTTTAATGTTGTTCATGAAACAGTGGAAAAAGTAGGAGGATATTTAACCTGGAAATTACTTTTTAGTTTATAATTACATTGTGTTCAGCTAAACTAAGAATGATTTATTAAACCAGTTATTGTATTATGCTACATTGCCACACAAAACCATTAGCATTTGCATAAACCAGATTATGTAGACTTGCAGCATATTCTTTGTCACAGTGAGTTATTTATTAGAGGAAGCATCTGCTCTTTTTCATGGCCTGAATGTTGTATCCTGGGAAAGCGTGTGACATGACTACAACAACCTAAATTCATTTGAAATTCTGAATATCTGCTCAGTAGCATTACGAAAACTCTGCATAAAATACAGTGATATGTTTCTTCTGCTGAGGTTAACACTGCATTTGATATGCTCACAATTTACATGTATTTTTTCAGACATTTATAGTTTAGGCTACGTTAGTGACTTCTGTATTGTAAAACTTTGTAGGAACCTTTAGCTTTCAGGAACATCTGTAGAGTTTTCATGTGAAATTTTAGATTCAAAACAAGATACGTGAAAATATGCATGTGAAAAGCAGAGGATAAACCTACATTTGGGGTGCTATGTAAATAGTGCTCATTTGTCCTAAAACACAAAGTTTGAAAAATCAGGTCTAACTTTTCTGAATGGTTTCTGAAAAATTATGCTTCATCTTTATGTTTCTAGCAATATAAATATACAAGACAACAAATCTAGCATGTTTTTTAAAATGAACATTTTCCTCAGCTCTGTGGAAGGCTTACTGAAACTTGCTCCCAAAGGCTGTTTTAGGTGATGGAGGGAAAGAATGTTTTGGATGACTCTGTGTATGTATTATTTCTACAAGAGCAAACTCAGTGTTTTAGATAGTTTGTGAGAGGGTAAAAGAGAATGCCCTTTTAAAATATATCTTGTAAATACTTTGTGCAGACCAGAGAAGATCCTCCAGTGTCATTACCCTTAAATGAGATTATTGGGGATTTTCCAGATTCTGTAATATATCATGAAGTGAACCTTATTATCTGTTCTATGACAAATTACATATTCAAGTGTGTCTAGCTGTCATAACAATGAACATTTATCCTTGCTTGACTCATGAAAAATGATTCTAATTACATGATACTACCAAAATTACGTTGGGTAAATTATTAGTAATAGATAAAAGTGTTTTTACTAGCCATAAAATTATAGTAATGTTCCTGATTTCTTTCAATGAGAGACAGTCAAAATAAATATTTCACCATCTAATTTGTGGTTTTGGGTTATGATGACGTAGGATATACTTTCAACTGGTTTTGCTCAATACCTTCTTGAGACAAACTCATACAACATCCTTCAAGTTTAGGCATTCTCCCCACCACCTTGCTGTGTGTAAAAAAAACCCGATCCTAATTATCTTCAGTAACTGGTCAGGGCTTCTTTCTTGCTTGAATTTCTGACTCCTCTCAGGAACCTTTGATTACTTACAATAAATATTTCAGTGTGAAGTGTCCCAATGCAGCAACATTCTACATGCGTCTGTTTATAAACATTAGAAAAGATGCAGACACATTCAGGCTTAGATATAAGGAAGAGATTTTTTACAATGAGGGTGGTGAGACACTGGCACAGGTTTCCAGGGGAGGTGGTAGATGCCCCATCCTTGGAAACATTCAAGGTTAGCTTGGACAGGGCTCTGAGCAACCTGGTCTAGTTGAAGATGTCCCTGCTCTTTTCATTTATGTTGCAATAGATGGCCTTTAAAGATCCCTGCCATTCCAAAGTATTCTGTAATTCTATGTTTCTGTTACATAAACAGGATAAATGCAACAGTCATTGCTCACTCTCATGGTAATTATCAGCTTTGGGTCTATTGAGTTTTTAGGATCAATAACTCTCCAAAGTTTTATTAATTGAAGTATCATTGTACTCTCCTAAAAAACAACCAAGGATTTATCCCACTGTGATGGAAGAGGAGCTGCTTGGATTCTTCATGCTGGTCCTTTGGCATGCAGCAAGCTAGGGAAGATGATGCAATACCCTGGTGGATCTCAAGGAGCATGCCAGAATTTAATAGCATTTCTTCATTATCTTATAGACGAAAAAGAAATTTTCTAAAGATGACAGATATATTGCACTCTTCCTTTAAAGTTTATCATTCAGAAGAGAGGAAACACTGGTTTTAGTTCCATTTCTTGTTCTGACGTATTTGTAGATAATAATTAATTCTTTAAAAGTCTGAATTATCTGAAAATATAATCGAAACTGCCCCCTAATAATTCTCTTTCTAAACGAGTGCCCTTAACTTATATTTTCAAGGATAAATATGCATAGAGACATTCTTTATCCCCGTACCTTCTAAAAATGCGCCTTAGAGCTAAAATGGCTATTTCTTATAACCTTTGTGATTCTTTTTTAGGTGTCTTACATAAATTGTGAGTTTTTAACAAGGATGTCTTATATGAAAAGAGAGATTTAAGTAAATCCAGATCTCGTAAGTTTTCAAATAACTTGATACTGCGCAGCCTTCAACCATGAATAGCTTAGACTCTGGGAGGTCAAGGCAATTGTTCATAGATTTAGGATTCATAAATTATAAATAAACTAATAATTGCCTGGTGAGACACAACACGCTTACATTAATTTCAGTGTGATGAATGAGATGTAACAGTACATCTTTCAAGAACAGTTTTGCTGTTGTTGCTCACCTGGAGGTCATGTCTGAGTGATGCCTTGTGTCATGTTCCAGGGAAGTAAAAAAACTTTAACTGACTTGATTTCTGTAGGAAAGGAGATGGATGGTATGAAGCATTATCAGTTAAATACAAATTCTGTCTTATCAAAATTTCAGTTCAGAGTTGATGCCTACTGAGGCTCTATCATTTTATTTTTAGGTCATAAAACCACAAATTTATATATACTGTTTATATCTTAGTCCTTGAGCATAGATTATTCAGATTGATGCTTGTAAGAAATGCAAAAGTACCTAGAAGGCAAAAGCAAGAGCAGTAGAAGCTTGGCAGGAACATGGGGAAAAGGCCTAACTCAGTATCATGTAGGTTTTGAAGACCTATGTTACAGAACATTGTTTCACACTTGTATATAATCATTTGCCATTTCCATATAGATGTTTTAGAAGCAGATTCGTGCCCACTTATCAACAGTCTCCCACCCTCCGCTTTCTATTTTCTAGTCCTGTTTAGCTTTCAGATTACGTGTGATAGTCATCAAACATATACCCAGAAGAGACCCAGCTGGCTGGAGGCCGCTGAGTAAGGGACGATACATCCCTGGCATGTGCTCTGCAACTTCAGTCTCACATTCCTGTTTCTTTCTACAAGGCAAAAGGCTAATTTGTATTTTATCAGTGCAGGCAACTGATCTCTAATGCTTTCTCAGCGTCTCACCCACTCTTTTTCTCTTTTTCTCTCCATTCTATTGTGTACATATTTTTATTCTTTCCACAAAAAAATATGTATTTTAATGTATTGGCAGCCCAGCATATTATTTTTATGAAGATGAAATTTCAAATGAGAACTCTGACTTGATAGTTGTGGTCAGTTACATGTGTCATCTTCAGCTTCTTTGAACAACTTACAGAAATTCAAGATTGCATAATCTATACTTGAAAAAAATTAAACTCAGGTTATTTTTCAGGAATAAAAATTATCCAATTATAATGGAAGAGTATTTCTTTATGTTTTATTATGCAGATGAAAATATCTAGGATACGTAGGATTACTGTAGAGTTACTGCTCATTGCAGTGGGTGAGGTGAGACAACAGAACTGATATTATTGAGAAGAATGCTGAAGAGCTTTTCAGCTTAGAAAAAGCCAGAATCACATAGCTTGATGCCTAATACTTGAAGACAATTTTATGTCATTTGCTTTCATACAACTTGAATTAGTTTGGGGCTTAAAAATTTCTACAATATGCTCAGTACCTGCAAAATGGAGAACACATTACAGCAACCAGAAGGCTTTGCATTGATTCCCTCCGCCAGAGAGGTTTGTCTTCTTTTTTTTTCTTTTTTTTTTTTTCTTTTTGCTATACACTTTTTTTCATTAGGGCTTATCATCATCACTTAATCAGTTGATAGTTTTTCAGAATTCTTAAAGTATTAACAATTCTTTTTTGACTCTTACGTTATTTGAGTTTTGCTTGACATGCTTTTATCATATTTGCTTTATTAGGGAGAAGTTTAAGAAGTATTCACTTGTCAGTAATTTACATTCCAACCGTTTTCTCAGTAACCCCATAATTTCTATTTGTTCTTCTCTGACATTTATAGTCTTGCAATGTTAATTACAGAATGTTGAATAACATTCAGAAAATCAAATCGAATGTTAAGAGCAATTAGGAAAGGAGTTGAGTACAGAAGAGGGAGCATCGTAATGTCATTGTGAGTACTTGGGAAGCCCTCACCTTGAATGCCATGTGATAGTCTAGTCCCTGCCACGTCACTGAAGACTGAGAGTGTGAGGGGTGACAGGCATGGTCAAAAGCCTGGAACAGCTGGGTGAGTAGATTAGAATTTCTTATTCCTTAAGGGAGAGGAGAAGTGAAGTGTGATGGAGGTTCTGTGAACTCACAAGGAGAGGATAAATAAAGAACAAGCATTCATTGCCTACCAAAATACAAGAATTAGGGATGTCAGACTTGGTGAGACAAAGAAAACGAAATGGGGCATGTGCAAACTCTGAAAAGTGACGTGATCTAAAGGCAACTTGAGAAGGTAATTTTAGAAAGTTTGATTGGTGAACGTGCAAAACAAAGTCAGCAGCTTTTGATTATGAAGTGTGGGACCCTCGAAGGGTAGTAGGAAGCAATGTACTGCTACAAGTTTGTGCTGCTGGTCTTGTGCTGGTCTCAGTGTTCTCTAGTCCCACCCTGTTGGCTGCCTTTCTAGACAGAATATTGGGTGACACAGGCATAAATTCTGATCCATTGTTTATTCTTGTATTTCATATATCTACTTTTAATTATTTTTTTTTTTCTGTAGCTGAATTCAGGAGCTGAGCAGGGGTTCATTTTGATTTTTGATGACAATTTCAAGGCTGCTGTATTTCTTCATGGGCTTCTCTAGGCAGATTTACTATTACTAGGGTTTTGGCATTTTGACTTACTCTTACAGAAACTTACACTTACAAGGATAAAATTGAGGTCTGCTATTTTAGTCATGGCTTTGGTAAATAAATTTTTTCCTCTTTCTTTTGACAGCGGATTTAAATGGACAAGGTAGAAATTCCTTTTTTTCAAGACAGGAAGGAATCCACTTGTCCTGCAGTTGCACTGCAGCTGCTTTGATGCCTCCACATTACACAGTGCATTCTGGGGAGAAATATTTTGTATCTGCATTGTGATAAAAAGGCAGGAATGTAACACAGAGTTAAAAGTGCTGTTATTTCTAAATTACATTATTTTTAAAGTCTTCTTTAATTTAAACCTAAGGTTTCAACTCACGCACATTTATTCCAGTAATAAAACTATGTATCTGTAAGCTTGATTTCAGTTGTACGCTTCCTAATAGCCATGCTTCATTTTATGCAAGTGTGATTTGCAGGATTTTAAAAATAAATGTAAAAAGTTTTTTTTTTGTTTTTTGTTTTTTTTTTTGGCTTAAATTTTAAAATTGTATTTGGATCTGCAGCAAGTTCACTTATAAACTCCAATTGCTTGTAATGTCTTTAGAGACCACTAGCTTAAAGTAGTTATTATTAGTATATATTGGCGAGATTGCTAATGCAGATGGCTTGTACTCTAGACATAAGCAGGAAAGGCTAAAAGAGGTAGAGACACAATGACATTCCTCTTTAAGGCCTGTATTTTGAACACTGACCATACTCTCGTATTGTTTGCTAGAACCTACTCATTCTTTTGTTACTAATGCTTGTTAGTATTCTATTTATTTTATTTTGTGTAATTTTTCCCATTACTTGTTTCCAGTATTCGTTTTCAAGTTCCTTATTCAGTGGTGGTTTAACCTAGGATTTAAAATTCAATTCTGTGGAAGTCATCACGTAGAATTTTGAAGTGGAGCTCCTGTTGCTGCTGTCTCAACCCTATCCTTCAGGAGGCCTTGAATTATTACCAGATGACCACATAAAAATGAAATCACAACACAATGAGCAGGAAGAACTGCAAAAAGTTTGGCAGTGTAATGATCTGCTAACAATATAAAACATTTACCTAAAAAAGGGAGTCTTATCTACAGCCATAGTTTACCTTAGGCAATATGAGTTCTTTGTGTTGAAGAAATTGTTACTGCATGTCTTATTCTGGTCATCACATTCTTCAATCATTTTCTGAGTGGTACTGTGGTAATATCTAACTGTCAGGGTGCTTTCTGGACCTTTGCATTTTATTATCTCATATTTGATTTACTTGATTTTCCCAGGCATCCATATGTCCAATGTAAGAAAGATGTGGAAATATGTCTTTGCCCATGCAATTGCTTTCTGCCAGGACTAAAAAAATAAATGAAGAAACTGTGATGAAACTGTATGATGTCTTCTTATTTGTGTTCTAAAGCAGAGACAGTCTGCTTGACTGGACATTTTAGTGTACCGGCAAAACTTTTGACTAATTCCCTTTTTCCCTCCCTCAACATTTGCTAACGATGGGAATTCACTATATGTATTGCTCTGAAGGGACCTTGCACCATTATTGCTGTTCACTCAAATACAGAACAGCAATTCATCTTCATTCACAACCTCGGATTCTGCCCTCAATATGTAAATGATGTATCTCTGGCTTTCTTGTGTATAATTTAAACATATTGTAAAACCATCCACAGAGAGGAAGTAATTACAATAGTTAATGTATTGTCAATTTCATGAGATATAATTAAAAAAAATTAATAAGATGCATCCCTTAAATTGGAATCTATCAAAGCAGGTATGGCAAGACCAGTTATGTTGGAGCTTTTTCTAAATACCAAGTTTGATGAATAGAAGCATTTCTGTAACTTAACAAGAGCTACCGTATACAAAAAAAATTAAAGAAACGAGAAAAGTTTTCTTCTAGCATGCAAGTAGTTCTTCCAGTCTGTTACAATCTGGATTTCAGCTGAATGTGGTATTTAATTTGCCAAGTTTTAAACCCCACTAGCCAGAATTATTGAACCTCATTCTTCTCTTCTGTCATCCGAGAAACATCTCTCTTACCTACTTAAATTTTTGCATTTCAGGAATCTTATTCAAAGAAGAGAGGTTATGCATTGGAAGCAATACCCTCTGTACCTCTGGATGCAGTTCCTTCAGAAAATGACAGCAGTCTTTGTGATTCGATAGACATAGCAGTGACCAAAAAGCCTTGTTCCCTAGAGATAGCAAGAGTTCCTTCCTCAAGACCAGGTAAATCACCAAATAATCCTTTACATAGTCTTTGGTGTAAGTGTAACATTATAGAAGGTATAGAATTTTATATAGAAAGTATAGGTTTGCATTTTTAAGAATACTCTGTTTACTTATTACTGCATCATTATCGTGTTCTGTTAGCTACCATAACAGCTTAATATCAGAATAAAGATTAATAGCAAAATGCTGTAGAAGGGAAAATAAAACAGAAGTTTAAATAATTTCCTAGATTAATATAAGAAGATTGGAAAGAAAATTAGAAAAAAAATTAGAAATCTTATTTCTTTAAGCTCAGCCTTTTGCAGCAATGTATTTACCAACCTGCCTCTGTTTTTTAAGGAAGTCCTTAGCAACAACATTATAAAACTAATTCAAAATTTAAAGTACTCTGTATTTTCATGTTACGTAAAGGAAGATCTGCTCCATTTTTGAAAATGAAATGGTGAATGAGAATCGATAGAAGTGTTAAATGGCAGTTTGCAGAGTGCTGTTTGTGGTATTTGAACAGGTTTGAACAGCAATGAGTTACAATAGTTAAAAAACCAATAGAATTATGCTGAGTCAGATGAATGATGTTGTCTGTAAGGACTGTTTATGTTCTACAAAATATTGTGCTCTATTCCATTACCCTTGCTTGAACTCTTCATTAGTTACCACCTGGTACAGGAATTTCAGAATGCAATCGTTTCACTATAAGCAATTGGACTGAGAGTCTGCTTTGACAAATGACAGTTCTCGGAAGCACAGACCTGTTTGAAACAGGCAGTTGACTTTTCAGCCTGTGACATCTTGATTATGAATCATAATTTGGGAAATGCAAAAGAATGACAGAGGATTGTTGACTTACATCGTGTTATGTATCTAGTCTGTGTAAAAGGAAGCACCTTCTTGATTTCATAGCTGGACTAGTATTGGAAGAGTGCCAGAACTACATCAGACTTATATAAAGGCCAGATAGCAAGATACAGCTTTAGAGTCTGGAAGGTGAGGTGGACTGGATCATAATTCCTACCTCTCCATAATGTTTGGACTAAAAAAGGCTTGAGGGAACAGCAGCTTAAGAGGTGGCACAGAATTAGGTAATATATTCATAGCATAGTTGCACAGACTGGACCAGAGTCTGACTTGAACATCAGCATGACTACTTGTGTAACAGGTTGTTTGCCTTGTTGATGGGTTTTTGGCTCTGATAATCTAGAAAATTAGCAGACTGTGCAGGACAATATTATGGGTTGTCCTTCAGTAAAGGAGGAAAATGCCAAATTATCCTTGTTTTTCAGACTTCTACTTCATTAATCACCATAAACATACTTATTGCAGTGGGAAGACTGCCATACCCCTACCCCATAAATTGGCTGAGGGAGTTCATTATCTGCCTCCCTAGTAATGGGGCTTGACTACAAAGCTTTCCATTGTAATTAGTATTTTTAAAAAAGGATAGACTTTCTGCTAGTTAAAATACCAGGGTTTGGAAGAAGTTTGTCTGCTGAACATAGACGTTTTTCTTAAGTGTATTAAGTCCATTAAGATCAGTACAAAAACCAGATTCTTAAAGGGACGTTTTTAGGTCTTAATCTGGAAATATGTTCTGTGTGTAGTTAAGTATGGTGTGTATCAGAGACCCAGAGAACAAGGGAAGCTGTAGGACATTCATGAGGGCACCTATCGTCTTTATAAGGTCTAACAAGGTCAATGAATTGACAGTACGAATGTACTGTAATTCCTTCTGGTTTAGTTTTCCATGTAGCACTATGATCTTTTCCATGGCATTTTATTGGGAAGAACATTTGGCTGTATAGATTAGCAGATTCCGAAACTTGATTTTAGCTATATATGTAGCGGTTATCTAACATGGCCGGGCTTGTAAGCCATATCTGTAATCATGTTGGCTGTTATCTTATACTGCAAAAAGGCCCAAATGAAATCAACCGTGTCACTCCCAGTTAAAAGGTACTTAACACTATAGATAATTTTATGTGAATGTCAGCCTGTCACTTCAGTTCATACAGGTTTATTGGTTGAGTAAGTTATGTGTGATTACAAAAATAATTCATTTGAAACAGATATCTAACTTTAATGCCTTTTTTTCTGAATTTCCCTGTTGTTGCGTCACTGAGACATGCTGGATTTGGGGAAACTGTTTCAAATTTCTGTACTGTGTCATGTGTAAAGTTCATTTCAGAGAAAGAGGCAGCACTTTGAACATAAAATTGCATCTGTCAGTCTCCTTTCCCTAGGTGGTAGGACACTCTGATCAACTCTCCCCTCTGTCTGGGCATTGCTACTTCTTGGCAGTAGGAGTGAGACTGACTGTACTCAGTGACTGAAAATTTTCTTTTCCTATACTGAGGGGAAAGGTCATTCTGGCTGATCTTTCAAGCTTTAGAGCTGTGTGTAACTATTATCTGCCCTTCCAGTAAACTAACAGGTTGGGAACAGTCACCTTGCCAGACATCATTCTCTGATCTACTGGGGAGAAAAAAAACCAACCAGACTGCTCTGGCGTTCTCCGTATTATTATTAATTTCCCAAATCTCATTCTTGAACTGGTAGGAAATAGTAGAGAATGAGAACTGCATGCACCAGTGGTACAGGGTTGCTAGATATAAGAGAGAAAAACTGAACAGAAAGGAAATAAAAACAGTCATAAAGTTTGTTACTTCCACTTCTGAAATCCTATGTTGTGTGGTTTATGTCTGTTTGCAAGAAATTAGATTTATATAGGAAGAACAGTTACATTATTAGTTTATCCTGGCAGTTAAAACAATTGCTTCTAATTAGGACTGATCTAAGAGTAAAAAAGACTGTATGTGTGTCTGAATTCAAGTTAAGCTGCACTTTGTTTCTACAGTAGAGGGATAGGACAATGTTGGCAGAGTGTGTTACCATCTCTGTCTCAGTATCTCTGTTTTTAAACTAACAGCTAAGACTTCATAGGAATATTCTGGAATAATGCACTCTTTGAGACAATTTTTCCTGCTATGTAAAATATAAATTTGGATTTGAAATTTCATAAATCACTCTCAGAAAATTAATTTTGTAATAGACTCCTAATCTTTCTGTTGAGCTATTCTAGAAGAGTATCTTTAGTCCTTAAACTAGACATTTTTACTAGTCATTTTAATTTTTAGGCTGTGCCTCCATTAAAGAAAGAAATCATGTGACAAATTTAACCTTGAAAAATAACCATAAAATTTTATTCGTTCATAAGGCACACAGTATTGCCCTTTTAATCTTAAGGATATAATTAAATGTTGTGAACTGTAGCAGCAAATCATCTTGGTAAAGTGTAAAGTTGTAATAAATGGCTAAAGCTCAAGGTACTGGTTACTTCTAATGCTAAAGTAGGCATTATCAAGTATCTTTATGAAGTTAGTGGAGTTTTGATCAGTTATCTATTGTCTAGAATACTGGTAGCACAAGTTTAGGTGCAAGAACCATTGTCCTGGTTTCATTAAAGCAGTTTAGTTTTTTTCTAAACTCTTGAATCTCTTTAATTCCTTCCTCTCCTCTCTTTTACCCAAAGGGGGGAGGGGGGGGGACATCTGTCAATCAGGTTTTGGTAAATTTGGCTGAAACCACAACAACCATGGTGCATTTTGGCCTGTGCTTTTAAAGACCCTTACAGATACAACTTGCATCTTTAACAGCTTGCACATTTTGTACCATACGCCATTCTTGCACCTCATAATGTCATACCCCTTATTTGGCAGAAATACTGAATGAAATCTGAGCTACGTTACAAAAGAAATGTTAGTAAATACGTTTTTTTCATTGGTGTTGTGTGTCTACAACCAATAGAGTCTCTTTCAGTCTCTTTCTCTCCCTTCTGCAGAACTTCCTGGTGAGACCAGGTGGTAGTTTAACTGCTAAATTTTTAATAACAGTGAATGATGGCCAGTTCTACTTAAAATATTTTTAGGTCTCATGGAGTATCATTAGGACTTTTCAAACATTATTTTTCATTAATTACTTGGTGAAAAAGAATAATCATCTTTTGGCAAAGTTGATCTGTCCATGTAGAATAAGGAAGGTTTTAATACAGCATCTCAGTAACAAGAAGAGAGATTGCTGTCTGTAAACAGCGTGAAGATCATCTTTGGGTAAGGGAGTTCTAGTTCAAGGACCTGTTTTTTCCAGATATGTTATTGTGCTGTGGCTGGAGGTTGAGGAGACTTTAGTGAGCCATCTTCAACTCTGGGAACAGCTCAGGTGTAGCAAATGCAGAACTCAGCGTGGGCTGCAAAATCCAGCTCAGAAATAAGGTAAATACTTAGGGGCTTTACCTATGCTGAGCTCTCAGCCAGCACACCGTCAGCAATTCCCAAGTTAAGCAATTTTAAAGGGAGCTCTGGTACAACTGCTCTACCCAGTTACGTCTAAGATATGGCTTCTGTCAAGGGGATAAAAATGTCCTTAGATATGTGATGTGTTGCCACTAGTCTGTAGCAGGCAAACACAAGGCAAGGAGTTGAAACGTAAAGGAAGAGATATCTTAGCAGCTATTCTGGTCATCTATCCAGCTTAATGTACTTTGGAGAAATCTTGCTGTTATCAGTCATGATGTTTTTGTCATTTAGAAAAATTACTCAATTTGCACTTAAATGCCAGTAACTTGTAAGGAGGACCATACAAGATAATAAATCTGTAATTAATGATACCTTTTTCTTATAGCTTTGTAATCACAGCAGGGAAACTAACAAAAAAATGTTTGTCACTGCAAGTCACAACTTATCAAACTGCTCCCCAGCTGGCCTAAATACTGCAACATTGGGTTTTTTTTTTTTTTTTCTTTCTCACAGCCTGGCATCCCTCTCCTGTCATTATAGTGAACATAAACCTGAAAAATTGTAGCCAGTGTGTCAGCTCACCTCTGCTTGCATTCTTGTGTCTACCATATAACAGTATGTCAGCAGTCTCATTCAGGTATCTAGGTGACAGTCCTTTAGAAACCTGAATTGACAAATAGCCTAGCTGTGATAATATTTTTATCAAAATTAAAATAGGAATCTTCTACATGGTTTCCAAAGCCATTAGATACTTGGGTTGGTAAATAAAGTGCTATTGTTTGTCGGGTCATCACTTTCTGATTGACTTGAGTAACAAATCTTCATTGCACTTATCATGAATACTTGGATGTTTCAATTGTCCAGATTGACACTAAGGTAACAAATGCATCTTTTCCTGTTTAATGAATTCACTTCTGTGCAGTAATTTTTGAGCTATAAGGAAACCAGTGCGAAGTGGCCACAAGAAGGAATCATCACGCTGCCAGATATACAAAATTGTGTGGATAAATAGAAATTCAAGAGGTTTACCTTAGTCACCCACGCTTCGTCATTTTGAAACTATAATTGATCTGAAGGATCATGCACTGACCTTTCTGAAGCCTGCTTACTCAAATGGCTTCAAACAGAAGGACTGCTAGTGGAGCTGTATTTCATTTAAGCATGCCTTTTAAACCAGAGGTAGCAGAATATAGTACACTTAAACGTAGGACCTACAGTTTAATTCCCCAGGATTAAATACTTCCAGTGATCAAGAAAGATCATCTTAGCTGTGTAAAGAGAAGAACATAATAAAGGAGAGAGAGTCTCATATCAAGTGGAGTAACTGCAGTGTATAATAGTTGATCTAGAATCATCTGAAAATAGCTAAATCAATGGAATTTAATCTTAATCTGACACCAGTGTTTCTGAAGCAACTATTTGTCTGTGAAAGCATTGATATTTTGGTGTATATTCAAAATCATTACCACCTGTGAGCAGGACAGAGCTTGTGATCATGGCTGGATTCAGCCAAAAGCCCAGCTCGTCAAGCAAATTGGTGCTGACAAAGCAGATGTAAAGTCAAGCTAGAAAGTCACAGAAGCATAGAATTTCCTAGGATGAAAGGGACATTTCAGATCATTTAGTCCAACCATCAACCTAACACTGACAAAAACTGTCACAAAACCATACCTCTAAGCACTGTCTACCCATCTTTTAAATACCACCAGGGATGGTGCCTCAACCACTTCCCCGGGCAGCCTCTTCTAATGCATAATAACTTTTTCAGTGTAAAAAAAAATTCCTGATAACCAGCCTAAACTTCCCCTGGTGCAGCTTGAGGCTGTTTCCTCTTGTCCTATTGCCTATTACTTAGGAGAAGAGACCGACCCTTGCCTCTCTACAACCTCCTCTCACATAGTTAAAGAGAGAGATAAGGTCTCCCCTCTGCCTCTATTTGTTCAGGCTAAACAATCCCAGATCCCTCAACCACTCCTCATAAGATCTGTGCTCCAGACCCCTCACCAGCTTCTTTGCCTTTCTCTGGACATACCCCAGCACCTCAGTCTTTTTTTGTAGTGAGGGGCCCAAAATTAGCCCAGTACTCAAGGTGGGACCTCACCAGTGCTGAATACAAAGGCAGAATCACTTCCTTAGACCTGCAGGGTACTTTCTTTACTTAAAATTAGGTTTGTCANTTCCTGATACAGGCCAGGATGCTGTTGGCCTTCTTGGACACCTGGGCACACTGCTGGCTCATGTTCAGCCAGCAGCTGACCAACACCCCCAGGTCCTTTTCTCCCAGGCAAGTTTCCAGTACTCTTCCCAAAGCTTGCAACGCTGCATGGGGTTGTTGTGACCCAAGTG
>VZRU01008487.1:0-23101 GCA_013398155.1 Pedionomus torquatus
GGGAGGGAAGTGTGTCTGTCTGTGCGTCCGTGTGTCCGTGCGGGTGCGGTGTCTCTCTGCTGGTTTACAACAGGGGAGATGGGGACTTGGCAAAGCCGCCACTGACCAGGGCCCGTGGTCCAGGTGATGTCATGTGCCTGTAGCGTGGCTTCTCCCAAGAGCTCTTTTACCAAGGCCTTGTTAAAAAAAAAACAACCTAGTAATTTGAAAAGCTCCCACAAATCCTCAAATGTTTCAAGGCTCAGAATTCAGGTGTTGCAGTGATTCCCCCCCGGGAAGCAGTGGATTCCCCATCGCTGGACGCTGCTACGACTGAGCTGAGCCGGGTGCTGGAGGGTCTTGGGTTTTGCCAAGAAAGGTTGGACCAGGGGACAAGGAGGATCCTTGAGGTCTCTTCCAACCTGGGATTCTGTGCTTCTGTGATTCCATGGCTCTTGATGAGGGAGGGGAGCGATGGGACGAGGGGGAATGGTTTTAAACTGGAAGAGGGGAGGTGGAGCTGAGATGCGGGAAAGAACTTTGCTGTGAGGGTGGTGAGAGCCTGGCCCAGGTTGCCCCGAGAAGCTGTGGCTGCCCCATCCCTGGAGGGGTTCAAAGCCAGGCTGGAGGGGGCTTGGAGCAACCTGGGGTGGTGGGAGGTGTCCCTGCCCAGGGCAGGGGGTGGCACTGGGGGGGGGCTTTAAGGTCCCTTCCGCCCCAAACCATTCCATGATTCTGTGATGGTCTCGCTTGGAATATCTGAGATGGAGACTCTGATACCAGAACCTTGATCAGTCCAGTTCAGTGTCTCAGCATTTTCTAATCACTGATAATTCAATGCAATTACTGAAAAATAACACCAATTTCTCAGTGGCAGGTCCTGGGTAATCCTCCCCCAGAACAGTTTTCCCCCAGTGATATTTGTAAGCTGCATTACAGTGACTGCAGAGGAGTTAACGAGGTTATGCAAATGCAGTGTGTTGTAATCTCTAGAGCAGTGACACGGTAGGTGCCTGCTGGACACTTTGCCTGGAAAAGCAAGTCCTGAAACTTCTGTGAGAAACTTTCAGTGGCTGGAGGAATTTAAGCAAATCAAAGCATCCAGAACCCAGCTTCATTAGACATCTTCAGAACTCTTTCCTCTTTAAAATACTTCCTGTATCTCTACTTGCTCTTTTCCTCTTGCAGATGCTCAGAAGAAAGCAAAACCAGAAATGTCATTTGGCTTTTACTGGTGTACGAGATTTTTCTGTGATTTCCAATGTCACGGCTTCATAAAACTTGCCGATGCCTCTCATCAGGCGCGCTCTGGCCTCGCTCCTCGCTGGCTCTGGCCTGGCTGTGATTCTGAACAGCTTCTCCCCCATGACTCGGCCCCTTTTAACTCCCGATCTCTATTAAAAAGCTAATTTGGGAACTCTTTTTCAATGCTCCCAATTTTGTATTTTTAAATAGAGTATGAAAGTCAAAAGCAAGCTGGCTGCAGATAGTCTGGTGTGAAAATATTCCTTCTTCTCTCTCATTCTTTTTATTTATCTTTTTCTTTATTTGTTTCTTTCTCTCTTTTTCTCTCTTTAACTCTCTCTGTCTTTCCCTCTTTCTCTTTCGCTCTTTCCTCCTGCCTTTCCCTTTCTCCCTCCTTCTAGGAATATCTCCTCAGGTCCTTCTGCACCAATTAGAGCTTTTATTAAAACTTCCTGAACAACTTTTTCTCATTCTGTTACTGAAAAGTAGAACCTATCAGCGTTAAAACGAGGTGCATTTGGGGAGAGATGGTGGGAATAATCTATCCAAGGTTAAATAGCGATATTAAATATAGTTCACTCGATATTCTTTGCTCTGCCATTGTCTTCTGTATTTATATGCTGTTCCTCTCTAGTGTACTTTATTTATTGTGGTCGTTCTTTACACCAGGCACTGTCCTGCATTAATTCTGCATCTCAATATCCCATTGACTCGGTGGCCGTGCTGGGTAAGCGTTCTGTAATGACAGTTGCAGTAATAAAGCTCGCTTCGTTGCTTGAAATTACAGCTTGCCATAACATCCTAGCTTTGTAGTCTGATTATGTCCTGCAGATTGTGCCAACAACTCCCTTGCTTTGGATCCAAGCTTGTGAAAATGCCTGCACAGATTCAAGAAGGATCATTAATGGGATTATGCGAAAGAGTCGGTCTTTGTAACCTTAAAATTATATATGTGCTCTAGAGATTGAAGCCCCCTGGAAAACACAGATGCTGGCTATGTCTCTGCTTCTTTCCAAAGCGCTCTCAGACCTTGGCCAAGTCTCTGTGTTCCTCGTTGCCATCTAAAGAAATACGGAATTGCAGAATCGTTTGAGTGGGAGGGGACCTTAAAGCCCCCCCCCAGCCAGTGCCACCCCCTGCCCTGGGCAGGGACACCTCCCACCACACCAGGTAAAAAAATGTAATGCCAAATTCTCTCAGCACCCCTTGGGAGGTTTTACAGGGATCTTGTTATTGGCTTCAAAAAGTCTTGAAGGAAAAAGTGACTCATTTTCAAGCACCTTCTGAAGAAGGTTCCACACAGGGAGATGTTAAAGGTTGGGGGATTTATTTAGGATGACTCTACTAGCCCCACTTTGGGGACCACTGCTGAACCCCCTGGGTGCTCTTTGCACCCCTGTGTGGTTCTCAGACCCGTCCGTCTGTCCTCAGACCCATCCGTCCAAGCCCTCGGTGTGCGGAGGACGGCCAGTGTCCCCGTCTCCAGCCTTCCCCTGCCCCCGGCACTTGGGAAGCAGGGGGTTGCTTCAAGGCCACCTCTGATTTACAGCACGTTCAGGGTTTTTTTTCCCCCTCTATGTCTGGAGATTTTCCAACCCGAAATAAAGCCTCGCAGGCAGCTGCGTTCTGCCACTTCTGTCCAAACGGGAAGAGGAAGGAGCCATGGACGGGGTCCAGCAGCGTCCTCAGCTCGCCAGCAGCTGCAAAATTTTCTGCTCAGCTGACCTTAATGAATCAAGAAAAGATCACACATGGGAGTAGAGGGAAAAGACCCTCGAAGGAGAGCGGTGGTACTGAATGAGGGCTTTGATTTATTGCCCACTGTCCCCCATCTCTCCCCGACGCAGCCCAACGCTCGCCCTTCCAGTCTCATTTCACACGAGGGGTGAGATAACGGCTCTGGTTCGCGGCTTCCTGCAACAGCTCGTTAGGGATTGGGCTTAATTGGCCGTATTCCACGTTATATCAGCATCCAGCCACGGGAGCAATGAGAGTCGTGTGTTATCGTTCCTGACTGAGGAGCACGTGGCAGGAGGCAGAGAGGGAGGACGTGGGGCCGTTCAGGAGCGGGTAGAGCTGAGCTGCTGGATGGGCTGGCAGGGAGGAGAGTTGGTGGGTGTTCCCTGTCTGCTTGGGAGACAACGCTCCAGACACTTGCCTTTATTCAGGCCTTGAAAAGGACGACGCCAGGGAAATCCAGTCTCGCCATCCCGAACCGGGAGCATTTTTTGGCTGGTACATGGTGCCGTCAGCGGCTGCTGTGCCTCCGCCTTGTGCTGCCTGAAGGGTTCTCCAAAAGAGGGCAGCTGGAGCAGAGCGATGCCGATGAGGGGGGAGTCGGGACAACGGGCTCAAAGGTAGAAGCTCTGTAAAATCACTGTAAATTTGCTGCTTGGCTGTACTCGGCGCTGCTACCGCGCTGGTGCCCCACAGCCCAGGCAGGGCTTCACACCCCGGTGGCTCTGCAGCAGGTTCCTTTGCAGCGATGTCTCCTGCCCGACGGGAATCCTTGCAGCTCTGAGCCACCCAGGGCTAAAATGCTCTGGATGGAGCAAAGCACAAGTCAGCTCGCTGCTGCGGTCTCACACACGTTGGGTTAACCAGTCACCAGCGAAGTAATCAGCTTTATCTCCTGGAAGTTGAGAGACCAATTAAAACAAAGCAAAAAAAAACCCAAAAAACCCCCAAACCAACCTGGAATCAGTGACTAATGTTAAATCACCAGGTTGGGATGGTTACCAGAGCTGGGTGTGATGCTGGAGGTTTTGCTGCTGGAGTCAACAATACAATAAACTGCAGTTGCAGCTTTTGGGTGGCTCACAGCCAGTAAATCAGACCTGTGGGACTATACAGTTACTGCAAATTTAAGGAGTTGTTCTTTCATTTTTAAGAGTGCATTAGAAATCAAGTCAACAGCCATAGAGCAGTACCCAGCCTGCCCGCCTGCCCTCTGGGGAACGGAGGCTGGACTGCCCTGATTCCTGCGTGTTGTCATTAGGAACGGGGGTGGGAGGCTTGTTCAGCCGAGGGGGTGTGGGGTGTCTTGTGTCACCCAAAGCAACAGGGTCTTCTCCACACAATCCTGCACTTTGGGTGCTTGGTTTGGGGCAAATCAGGGTGGAAACCAGCTGCTCCCAGGTCAATGCCACCCACAGGGGGTGGCCAGAGGCAGCCAGGAGCCTCACTTTTCTCTTTTTTTGTCTTTTTTTAATTTTTTTTCTCTTTCAGCTCACCTGCCTGCGATAAGCCCTTCACCATGTGAGATCGTTATGTTAATGCATCAACGAGTGTGGCCTGAGCTGGGTGAGGAGATGATAAAAGGCCGAGGCTGCCAGTTCCTCATTCCAAGCTCTGAGTCTCCGTCTCCAGCCGTCCCCGTGTCTGGGGAAGGATCTTCCCACCCTGGTAGCAGAGCCCCTTCCAGACCCGGCGCTGGGCAGCAGGACCCAGACGGGCAGGAGGGAGAGGGACCTGGATGCTGGTGGCTGCACGGTGTGTTTGACGGAGCAGAGCTGAGCTTGGCTTGGCGAGGACCAACCGTCCATCAGGGCACCATCCTCACCCATCGCACCGGCGGCCGTGGACCCGTGTCTGCGAGGTTAGTCCCAAATTCTGAATCTATGCAAAAAATGGTGTGTGCTTCTGCTGCAGTGCCTGGAGACCTTTGGATTTGGAGAAAGTGATGTTAGAATGTTTATGGATGGAAGGAGGTGCAGAAGCTGTCAGGAGGAGCTGTGGCTCCTGAGCAAGGGACCTGGGGGAGCTTTGTCCCTAAAGACAACGGGAGCAGCCTGGGTTGTGGTGGGACCCTCGTGGGGGGTGGGGTGGCTGCACAGGGACACAGGGGAGAGGGGAGAACCAGGAGCTCCCAGAAAGAGCCCGTAGTGAGTAAGGGTCCTGCTGGCCAGGCACGGATGGTTTTCTCACGCGGTTTCCTGATGGTCAGGGGGGGCTGGTGCCCAGCTCTTTGAGAGGGGAAAAAAGCAGACATGGATTTTAGCCCCAAACCCATTTATTATCCAAACCCCCTCTACATTAACAGGCAGAAATAGATTTACATTTTTATCTTGAAACAGATTAAAAATAATTTTACCTGCAGACAAATTCTATCACTAGAATTCAAGCTTAATCTGATTTTTTTTTAATTATCGAATCCAGTAAGATTACTGTTTCTGCCTTGCTCTAGCAGGATGTAGTCTGGTAGCTGAAGGAAAGGTTTTCTGTGTGCGTGTGTGTCATTAAGGGCTAACTTGGACTTGAGATCTTAATCCTCAGCACAGACCTTTGATATAGAAGAGGGCTTTTGTTAATGCATTAGCTTGCACTGGCTCACCGCAGCACAGTGGCTGGAGGGCTCAAAGGGAATTCAGTATTTCTGGGTAGTCCGGTGTTAAGTGAAGTTCTTCATGAGTGGAAAAATCTCTCATCAAAGTTTTCAAGAAGCTCAGAAGGGCCACTTATGCCAACATCTCTCGGAGCAGCAGGTTCTCTTGCTCTTAGATCCCATGTACATGAGGGAGATCTTGTTTCTTAACAGCTCGTTGATGGGGGTTTTGGAATATTCAGGCCCTTTGCCAGGACACTGCTGGGTGCTGCTTGGTGAGACCCTTGCTCTGAAAGAAAGCAGACCTTGACTTTCTTTTGGCTTTCTGGGTTGCTACCAGTGTCGCCATCTGGCAACAGGCTCCGTAGCCCCCAGAACTGCCCCGAGCTGGGGGTTATGGTCCTCTCGGCTGGAGAACAGCCCCGGGCACTGCTTCCCAGCTCTGACCACGGAGCCAGAATTGCTCCCTTTGCGTGGCCAAGGGATGAGCCGGCTGGGGGGCCGGGCAGATGCTGGGGGGCCGGGCAGATGCTGGGGGGCATGATCCCTCTTGCTTTGCAGTGGATAAAGAGAACAACTGTTGGGCTACTTAGGAAAATGTGTGGTGTCACCAAAAATGTAAACTTTATTGGCGCTGAACATAATTTGACTTCTGTTACAGGCAGGAGTGGGTTAATCAAGACACATTGATGCATGATTTTAAAGATGATTGATTTTCCTCATGGCAAAGGTCAGAGTCAAGCTGACTGGGAACTCTGATCTTGTGTTAGTTGACAAGCTGGCAAATAAAGAACAAAAACTTGATTTTTTAAAATTTTTTTTTTCCAAAATCAGTGTGTGTGTGCTGCTGCCCAGGAAGCCTTCTAGATTTAAAATTCATATTGTTCACCCAGGAGTGAGTTACACTAAGTCCTCTTTTAAATTAGATAAGATAACATTCATGGCTGAAGCTGAGTGCTCAGATAATGCATTTCCTAACGCTCCATGTAGTATTTCTGTGGGCAAGGGAAGAATGTGTGAAAAGCAGCACAATCTAGAAGGATGTAGCAGGGCATAATACACGCCAGTTTAAATGGGAAATGTTTAAATGGCGAGCAATAAATCTGCATAATAGCATTCAAAGAGAGATCAATTCGAATGATGGCTTCGGTATTGATGAAACCTCACCATTTTATGCCACTTCTGATTTGGATAACTGGGAGTTCGCAGGCACTGCCCAGTTTCCCAGAGCAGCCAGCTGAGAGAGAAGCAGCTCCTTTTCTGCTGGTGGCAGAAATGAGGCTCATAAAATTCCCCTTTTTCTCAGTGTTCAAAATGCAGGAGAACCTCTTCCATGTTCTACTTGTTGCAAAGGTTCACCACCTGCGATGCTACCTTCGTCTGCATGGAGAAGCTGGCTGAGGAACAGGGGCAACCTGCTTGGGGTTAGAAGTGACACGGGTCACTGGGATGTGGGTGCCTTTGCTGCTTTTGTGAACTCCAGAGAGGAAGGAGAAGGAGCTCTTGGGCGTTTTGCAGCCTCCTGTATCGCGGGAGCCCCAGCCCCGTGTGCAGGCGCTCGGCGTGTCTGAGATCAGACCTGCAGATGTAAAGCTTAAGGAAAAGCAAGGCAAATATTCATGAAAGTGTCTGCGTTTCCTGTGACCTCCTTTCCACCTCGGCTTTGATCCGGGCTGCTGATCCGAAGAATAGATTCCGATTTCCATTTGATAAGGCTTACATTTTTTATTTTTTGGCAAAGGAAGGCTCAAAAATAATCCTTTTCTGAGCAGATAAATCATCTAAAGCGCTCAGACATGCAGGCAAAGGGACTGGTAAATCTGCTGGCTGAACTCCCATGATTGCTTATTTCCAGGAGTCTGCTGGGAAGCAGGGCTGGGGGGGCTGGGACTGCGGCCAGGGGCTCATCCCAGCTCCAATGTAGACATCACTTCTCTGAGCCCCAGTAAGGACTGGGCCAGGTCTGGGGTCATTCCCTTTTAGCACATCCCTTTGCAAATGCACACGTGCAGGATGTCACAAACTGGGGGGAGCTCGTGTGCTCAGCCTGGGGAGTGGATGAGAGGTAGAAACCCAGAAAGAATGTTGCTGCTGTGGTGTTGATGGCCAAAGCCATGGCAATAACAGACACACGGTGTGGGCTCAGCACGGAGCGGGGGCATCGGTGCCCCAGGTAAGGTACCCAGGGCAGGGATGTGTGGAGGCACCAGCACCATGTTCCCCCCCAAGGTTTTGTAAAAATTGGAACCGTGTCACTGGGAAGGAGGGAGGCAATGTTCCCAGCTTGCATTTAAATCTCGTGTTTTGCCCTCAAACATAAGAAGCAGCTTGAAAATGTGACCTGAATCATGTTTTTTCCCCACTGAGTTAAATTGCAGGAGTTTTCAACAGTGCATTAGTAACAACAAGTATTATTAATAATAAATAATTATAGTTGGCACTTCCTGACTTTAATCATAGCCTCTATTCGTGAGTGTAAGTAGGGATGGATAATTCTCAGTTGACCTTCAGACAAAGATAAGATGTGCAGCTGAAAAAACATTGCAAACAGGACTCGGGATAATTTCACATAATCCTGACGGTGCGGTGCCTCCCTCCCGGGCAGATGATGACATTCGGTGTGTGAGCTGTTGCTAAGCTTTCGAAAAACATTTATTCTTTGGCCATGAGCTGCTTCTGGTCTCTGTCGTTAGTGGAGACATTTCTGTCAGAAAATGTTGTTCCTTTTAAAATATTCTGCAATAAAAGGCACTTGTTCAGTGTCCAGTGTGAGCTTTAAATTAACAGGAGGCTGGGGCTGTGCTTGAGGCGCTGCCGACTCCTCCGCGTTCCCCGCTGCGGTTCCAGCGGTGCCGTCCTCCCCCGATGGGTTATCACCACCTCTTGGGGCACAAAGAGCAGAGGCAAATTAATTCCCTGACAAGACGCTCTTGGCTCAAACCTTTCCCCTCCCTCTTCCTTGGTGGGGATGTCGGGTCTGCTCAAATGGCAAGAAACGAGTACGAGCTGCAAGAAGCCACGGGTGGGCTGCTGGGGTCCCTGCTGTGACACCTCCCTCCAGATGTTCCCCGTTGAAGGTGTCGGTGAAGCTCTGGGCTCTGCGGCAGCCACGGGTCATCTCTCCCAGACCTGGTGCTTCATCTGTTCCTTCACTGTCAGAAAAAGCTTTTCTTTAACAGTGCCCTGGACAGATACACCCTCATGTTTAATTTAATGGTGCTGAGTGCCATTTAGAAAATGGAGCTTTAGTTCCCCCCTAGTCTTTGCAGAATTAAAGCACCATCGTGGTGGTGTGCTCTGCCTTGCGATTATTTTTTCTTGGTTTCTTTTGAGGACAGGCTAACAACGGTCACTCTACTGAGTTACCAAAATTACGCAACTTATTCCTAAAGCTGAAATGCAGGCGGCTGGCTGGATGCCATTTGTGCTGGAGGATTAAACCTTAGACTGAAAAAAAATAATAAATAAACGTGGGAGTAGTTCAGAAAAGCACTGGGAGATCAGATTAACCCGGGCTGTGACACCGATACGGTCGCACGGGAGCGGGATGTCTCTGGGGAAGCTCTTCCCTTCCCCATCGGGGCTGGAATTACCCGAGAACAATTCTTGCTTTCCATCTCCCAGCTCCTCCCTCTTCTCCCCGTCGCTGGTGGGAACCGAGGTGTCTGAGACCCCCGGTGACTGCGGGGCTTGTGGGATGGCTCAGGGTCTCCTGTTGGAAGAGGATGCGCTCGTGCTGCAGATATTGGCTCGGATTTATCCTGCCGGCTTTAGCATCCAGCCCGGGCTCTCCAGCAGATCCCATTTGCTCTTGGCGCTCGGTTGCGAGAGGCTCTTTGTGCTGGTGACTCACAGCAGGAGCCGGAGCCTTCGGGTTTATTCTGTGAACTACACCCTGGAGGTGCCCGCCTGTCCCCGTGGGCTGCGGAGGAGGCTCCTGGAAGTTGTGGATGTAATAATAAGGATGAATTTTTGGAAACTTAGGGGTGGCCACTGTGAAGTCCGGAGGTGGCTCTGAAGGAGCCGTCTCCCCCTACAGCCGGGGGCGAGGGTCGGTGCAGGGAGAGGATGGGGAGGGAGAGCTCTTCTCGCTTCTCAGCTGCGTGTTCGCCCTTGGCAGAGGGTAAAGATTCTTGTTCGAGCAGGTAAAATTTTAAAAGATTTAAATGGACAACATTTCAAGATGGTGCTGAGTAAGTTTCTGTTCTTTCTTCCCCCGCCTCTCTTCTCGGTGTATATCAGTAATTAATGTCTTCATGGGAAAGGTTTTTTTAGGAGGTGACCTACGCCCTCTGTGAGGACATTACTAGACGGATGGAGAGGTGCCCGGTGGCAGAGGCTGTCACCGTGCAGGTGGTTTGGTGGGTGGCTCTCGGCACAGCATCACCTCAGGGAAAGAAATGTGTGTGATTGGGACCTTGTGATGCTTCCAAGATGGTGTGGGAAGGAAGAGCAGTGCAGGGTCACAGCCAAGATTCGCACTTTGTCTCCGTAGGCTTTGCTCCAGCTCTGTCCAGGGTGAGCTGGGGGCGGGGATGGACACACACAGGTCCTGGTGTCCCCGCGGGGACCCAGCCTGCCTTCACGTGGCCGATCCCTCCCCGGGCTCACCGTCCAGTCTGGGCTGTAGCCAGGATTTAAAAGGCCATTTGCCCCTCGTTCCAGTGGAATTCAAGACCCGTGGTGAGCGTTGGGCGGCGATGCCCCAGCCCTGTGCTGGGGGGCTGGGAACGTGGCAGGGAATAAAATGAAATGAGTTTTATCGATCTCGTCTGCGCTGCATCGCGATTCACCCGGAGCAAAATTCACCCTCAGGCACAGGACGAGCATCGGGGCCGGGCAAAACATTTCAGCTGAATGGTTTTTTTGTTGGGAAAAAAATACAGGTTTGAATCAGCTCTTGTGCCTCTTGTTTTTAAGAGAGGACAACGTTCCCCTCTCTTCGTTAATCTTGCGTTGAAGGGTTGTCTGGGTGGCCAAGGACACCAATGCCACCGTGTCCCCGGGTCATCGGGAAGAGCCAAGGGGAAGGAAAAAGGGCAGGGCCCTGGGTACCGCCCTGGTGCCCCCCAAACTCCATCCCTTCATCTGCCAGCTTTGGCGTGCCACGGGACGGGGTATCTGCGCTGGCAGGAGGCCATGGGAACGCAGCCCTCTTAAGGGATGAAAATAGGGAAAAAAAAAAAAAGAGATTATGTGATCCTAAAGGAAGGGAAGCAGAGAAATGTGGAGATAAACCCAGACAGCCAGGGATTTATTCTGTGAAATCTATCACATTTGTCTGGGATCTGCAGAACAGGAGTCTAATCAGCTGTTAGAGACTATTTTTTCAGCACCTCCTCGATCATCGACTTCGTTCATTTTTTCCCATCAACCGTACATGGCCTCCATGTCAAAACATCATTTTACCATTATTGTCTATTTCCAGGATGTCTTTTATTATCCTGATCTCATTTTGCAGCCCAGAAAGTGGCACGGAGCTGGCTGCATTCCCTCAGATTTATGAAAGGCTGCAGCGAGAGGGAACAGCCTTTCTGCTCCCGCGCAGCCCGTCCCGCTCCTGGCACCAAGGATCATAAGGGGCCGAGGAAGCCCCCGCTGGCCTGGCCCCTGCCAGCACTCAACTGCGGGGGATGCTTTAAAAAACCCAATAATAAATGGCCTCCCCAGAACCACGCCTGGAGGAGATCCGGTGAGGTTAAATTCACTTCTGGAAGTCATGACAGCCCAAGAACGCTTTTTCGGCCAAAGAAGGATGATTAGGGGATGGAGCACATGGCACNCCCGGGGAGAGCCCCCAGCCGTGGTTACAGTGATGGAAATCGGGGGCTCTGCCCGCCCGGGCGCCTGCCTCTGCAGAGCCTGCAGATGTGCTAACCCAGCCTTCCGCAGATTTAATAAATCTTTTGTAGTTTAGGCCATTAAAATTGTAATAGCAGCCAGAGCCAAGCAGAAAAGGAGGGGGATGTTTGAAGGGTGTCCTGGCTTAGAAATCTTTTCAAAATATTAGCGAAAAGCCTGGTTAAAGTGCCTCTGCTTTGCTATACATATGATTATTTAGGTTTTAATCTGTCAAAGCGATGCAGTTCTTAGGTTCTGGCCAGCTAATTCTCTGCCCTGGAATTTACACATCATAATAAAAAACATTTAAGCCTTTGGGGAAATGAGTTTAGCTCCTTCAATTGCTGAATAATGAGGGGTGACCCTTGGCAAAGGCGTGGGCTATGCTGGGTATCGCTGGGTTACCTGTCTGGTTGGCAGCGTTTTGTGGGCATTTTAGAGCTCTTATTATATGTTGTTTTTCATTTAGATGCAATCTCTTTTGTAATGAGGCAGAACTTATTTTTCCAGCCCCTACAGGTGGCTTTGTCAGCTCTCCAAATTGCGCCTGAAGAGGCAGGTTCCCAGTTGATCTCTCAATTAGGGCTTTGTTGATAGTGGGTAAATGAGGGTTCACCTGGTTTGGACGCAGCCCCCTCTGGTCGGGGGCCAAGGCTTTCATGTAAAAGACCACACGCTTGAAAATGAAGAAGAGAAACACCAATGAGATGGGCTTTTACCTCTTGATTGCCCAGGCTGAACACATGGACTGATTCTGTGGCCAGAAGCAAAGCTGGAGCTGTGCATCCAGAGCCAGGAGGTTTGCGTGGCAGAGATCGGATCTTCTTACGCAGCTTCTCTCCGAGAGCCGAGATTTCGGGGGGTGCCCGGCTGCTGCCCTGAGACCTGGTGGCCGAGGGCTCTGGTCCCCAGCTCTGCACGGGGGAAAACGAAGGGCAAACTGTGGGCAGAGCTCCCAGGAGGACTGTCCCGGGAGCTGGCTTCACCTCCGAGCGGACGGGGAGAAACCCAGCGCACGCAGCGCAGACAGAGGAGCCGCCCGTGTTCCTGCAGGAGCATGGTCTGGCTTGAGCAGGTAATTAACTCGGGCTTATTGACCACGGCCCAAACGCCTAATGGAAGAAGTCTGGACACTGCTCAAAAAAAAATTATTTCCTGCTAAATCAAAAGCTGGCTCTCGCCGAGATGAAAGAGAGGTTCATTTACAAAGATGGTCAGAAAGCTTAATAGCAATTTAATTTTTTTGAAATATGTGTGTGTTACTCTAGCCTGGCATCACGGAGGAAATTGCAACAGTCCTGGAATAGACCCGCTGTCTAATTTTACTCCTGTCATGTGTACGCTGGGCTTATGTGCAACGATTCGTTTGATGGTGGGCTCCAAGTATTAGATTTACAGTGAAAAATCGCTGGGAGGTTACGGGCTCGCTCTGGATTTGTGTCCCTTTGACACCGCTCACCTGAGACTGAATCTCTGCTCCCCGGCCTGGCTGCGGGGGGCACGGGGGGTGTCCTTGGCCATGCCGGGGTGGAGCTGCCCCGATCCTTGACCCTCCTCATCCTGAACAGATTTTCCCCTTGAGTGGGCATTTCCCTGGCTGCTGCCGGTGCTTCCGTCTGTCCTTGGGCTGCCCTCCCGGCGCTTTGTAAAGCAGCGGTTGGAGGGGACAGTTCCAGCTGTGCCAGATGTGTGTAACCACCGCTGCTCCCCGCAGCCACGCGTGCAGCCGTGCGTGCTCGAGGTGTGCTGCTCAATATCAAAACATTGGAATTGGCTTGTTACGTGATAACGCCAACGGAATGGCATATCCATTAATAATATTATGAGCTTTCCTAGGGAGCTATAACCTCTCTGGTATACATGAATTCGGTAATAACTGTAATTATTATGAAGTTAGTATAAAACATGATGTCTCACTCTGCCAATTCAAGGGCAATAAGTGTGAAAAACAGCTTTTCCTCTGATTGCACATTCTCGCTCTCCCCTCGGTTCCGAGGCAGCTCTAGGTGTCGAGGGATGGTGCTGCGGGACGAGCAGCACCAGTTGCCTGTCCCGGCCCTGGGCAGGGTGAGGGACCCGCACTGCTCCCCGTCCCTGTCCTGCTGTGCTCCAGGCAGCCCCCAGGAGCTGCTCTCCTGGCCGTGGTGGCCACCAGGGCTAAAGCCCGGGCACAGCTCCCCATGGAGAGCAGCGGCTCCCCGGGGCAGGAGGCTGGGATTAAAAGCAATTTCCCATCAGTCAAGCAAGTGCGTTTGTGCTGGGGGTTTATGGCTCCCTGGGCAGCCACCAGAGTTGTGTCCATCTCCCTTTTGTGTCTCCAAGTTTGTTCTTTAAATACTTTCCAGAGGGGGCTCCAGCCTGGCCCTGGCACCGCAGCCTGGATGCTCGATCGTGCCCACCTGCTCTCGCTGCCGCTTCCCCCTCCCTCTCTTTAGTGCCCCTGTAAAAGTGGATGGAAACCAAATGTGTCAAGATTTTCCTGTGGTTCCCTGCCAGCGACATCACTGCGGTGATGGGGGATCGGAGCCCGGGGACCCGTCTGCCTGGCGGAGGATGCTCGCGGCCCCTTTCATGCTCCTCTTCAGACGCGTCACCTCGACGCGATGCTTGGATCTTCCCCAGCAGAATGAGCCGAAGTAAACTAGATCATGGAAAGAGCCTTGATGTTCACCTGCTCCCGCTCCTGCCAGAGGAAAAAATAGCGACTTTCTTATTCAAATGAGCTGCTGGTTCCATTCTGGTTCCATCCCATCAGGTGGGGGGAGGCCCCCCCTTCCCGGGGCACCTCTGGGCTGCGCACCCCATCCCCGCAGGGCGGTCGGGGCTCTGCTCCGCTTCCAGCTCAGAACGCTGAGCACAAACATTTGATTCATCAAATCTTTTTAATGCGGGGCTAAAAATAGCAGTTTAAAATCCCCAATCACGTATAATTAGTCCTGCATTTATTTTTCACCAGCTGTTGTGTCCCGGTTGCTGCTGCAGAGGAGGGTGTTGGATGGTGCCTCTGCAGGAGCCGCCGGGAGGGAGGGCTCCCGGGGGGGGGTCTCAGCGCTCCCGGGGGGGCTGCCTGCGGTGACTCCCCACGGAGCCTTTGCTCCAGCCCCCACGGACACCTCCTCTTTCCCGTGGACGTGGGCTGGACTCCCCAGGGAGTTTTCCCCTGGAAGTTTTGGAGGCGTAAGAGGTCAGTGTGAGGAAATGCATTTCTCCTGCCTGGAGGCACTGAGGGAATTAAGATTGCCATGAGATGATGGATCAGCAAAATTTTCCCTAGGAGATCAGATTAATGGGGATTACAGAAGAGTTGCAGTATACTTTTCAAAAGAAAAAAAAAAATTAAATTCCTCCTCCCACCATCAGAACTGATTGTAAATTTGGTAAATCTATTTTCCTTTAAAAGAATAATAACCACACATCAGACTTCCATAATCCTTATCCCCAGGGGCTCTGAAAATGTGTGGTATTAATCTCAGCTACAGGAACAGCACAGACCTGTGTTAATTATTGTGCATCTTATTTGCCCGTTATATCTGGCCTGATCAGGCACAGAAGTTCGTTAGACAAGACAAAACGCTGAGGTGAACTGGGGATTTTGGGGCCGTTTGGGTGACCTGGAGGGACCAGGCGGGGGGTGGAGAGGAGCCCGGTGAGAGGGGCTGGAGACCTAAACCCCTTTAGACACAAGGTCGGTGTTTGCTGCTGCCTGGCAGGGAGGAGGGAGGAGCTGCACAAAACTGTTGGCGTTTGCTCTTCCTCACTTCTCTTGTGGATTTCCCTGACTGGATTAGAGGCTGCCAGCGCACACTGGCACAGCAGAGTGGCAGAACAAAAACGCTGCTGAGCCTGGACTTGTAATTTGCCTGCAAAAGTAAAGATGCAGTTAAAGAGAGTTGTGACATTTCCTTTGCTTTCAAAGAGACTGCCAAGGTTCCCCGGCTTTTGTTTCATCTTTTCCTTTCCTAGGTGTTAAATTATTCCTAGTTTTCATGTTGTGAATTTACAGGAAGATGGCAACTGCAGTGAATGCAGTGGGTGTTCAGAAACTCTTCTCAGCCGCTGTGGTCCCCGCTGGGGGCTGCCATGGAGGGGGGGGACCTGGGCCCGGGGTTCCCTCTCCTGGTCCTGGGGCTCCCGGGACCTTCCAGCGCTTCGGCTCCCCGGGCTTGTCCCCGTCTCCGTCCCCTCTCCTCCCTGTGGATGCCGGGGTTGGAGCTGCGCTGGCTCAAGCCGGGGACCCCGGGGGTTGTGGTTCCGTGCGGGTCTGTTTGTCCAGAGCTCGGAGAAAATAAGTCTCTTTCCAAAATCCCCGCAGTTTGTTCCTAATTCCAGTGCAATTACGCTGCAGCGAGGTGTGTTTATTACGTTTTATCTTTCCTGTGCAGCTCTTTTTTAATGAAGAGTTGGATTTCAGTAAAAGCAGGCAGACGTTTTACGCAGAAGCCCTGCCACCGAGGTCTGAAATGTTTAAAGCTGATTGCTTAGTAATGGTTCTGGCAGAAATGATAGAGGGCTGAGTGTTCAAACACCAGCATGAGCCTGACTTGATTCCACTGCCCATGAATGTTTTAACCTCATTTATCCTCTAGGTACTTACAGAACCATTTTACGTTTGTGCACTTAAAGGATTAAATAAAATAAATGGAGATGATGATTACTGCCCAGCAAGGCTAATGTTCAAAGACACGGTGTTTCGCTGCGACTGGAGTCGTGTTTGTGCTGTTTCCATGCTCCGCCAGCTTTCCAAAAAGGGAATGATGAATCATGCCGTCTCGGGCTCTCTACTACTAATGAGAAGCCTCTTAGCGATGCGCTCTTCGTGGTCCCCCCCCTCTCCAGCGGTCACTGCTGGCTGATGCTCTTCCTCAGCATCCAAAGGCGGTGGCAGCCGCGTGGCACACATGGGCACTGCCTGCGCCTGGCTCTGGCATCCCTCGGGCGCTTGGTGTGTGGGGCACATGGGGGATCTGCCCGTCGTACGCCTCACCCATGGAAATATTGCAGCTTTTTGCACAAATGGTTCCGAGGCAACGATTTCCAGCCGTGAGACGATAATCCGGAGTCTCTAAAGTTTAAACTCCTCATCTTAAACTTTGTCTCTTGTTTAAGCTTGTCAGTTCTGAAGGTCTGGGGTCTGGAAGGTGCTGGTTTGCTCTGCATTTTCCTGGTTCCTCCATCACCTTATTGCTCTGTAAGGGAAGGATTAATCCATTCGGAGCTTTGAGCCCAGCAGGTAAAACCCTGGGCTGTGGCAGAGCCCGTGCCAATGAGTTGGTGGGAGGGAGCGTTGTGTCCGGCTGGGCCATCCCTGTCCCTTCACTCTGCAAGCAATTAGCAGTAGCAATTAGCCTTCACCCAATGAGCCCTTCCCTGCTGGCCCTGAGCACCCGTGGGTGTCCGTGCCCGGGCGCAGGGCTCGGTGGGTGCGGGCAGAGTCACTGGAAGCAGAAAAATGGAACCTGCTGGAGGCTCCTTTAGTGCCTCCCGGGGCAGGAGCCTCTGCTTTTGTGCCTCTGCGATTCAGAGCTGCCTAAATGGAATGAGACGAGGCACAGGCTTGTCAAACCCCGTCTCCTCCTGCCTTTCCCTCTGCTGTCTCGGGTGCTTAAGATGTGCAGCGCGAGCCCTCTCTTGGGTGTAGCTAATGCATCCAGATCCCTTTGCTGTATTAATGGCGTTATTTTCCTCCGGCTGTGAAGTACCCGGGGCTTATGTTGTGACAAGGCTCAAGCACTCAGTTGTCAGTCTGAGGTGCTGGATGTCTGTTTTCAAAAGGCTGGTTTGCAACCGCATGGGAAGAGAAGAGGGTAAGCAGGAGAACGTTTTCAGCAGCAAGAAAGTACATCATCCCCCCCCCCGGCCCCTCCAGCCCCTTCTCCCTGCAAAAAGCCTTTTCTGGGAGTACCAAAGAGCTGGGGTTCTCTGCAAGGCTGTCATTTTTCCCCAGCCAGCAGCACCCCGTGAGCTGACCCACAGGTGTGTCGAGGAACCCCCAAAGCCCCATCCTGAAGGCAGGGACCCCACAGCCTGACCTGTCCCTGGAGCTCCCCGAGAGGAGGGTTCTGCCCCTTTGGGTGCCCGGAGCCACACACACAGCAGAGGGAAGGGTCTCATCTCACACATCCATCCCTCCCTCACCTCCCGTGGCATCTCAGGGCGAAAATTCACATTTGTCCCTGTTCTGGCTTGTTAGAAAAAACATCACATTAGAATTGTGAGGAATTTATAGAACTGCTTTTCGCTTTGGTTTTTTTTTTTTTCAATACATGTTTTAATACTTCTCTGTTTTTCTTAGCTGCCTCTCTGAACGCTGTAGTTTCCCTCTGTGAAATAACACTGTACATTTAGCCAGGGGCACCAGCTCTACAGCAGCAGTAAATATATATGAACGTGTGTTTTTGTCTGTTCACTGGGGCAGCCAAGCACCAGCCGATGCTGGAGGAGGGATGGTGAACAGGAGGGAGAAAAGCAAACCCTCAGCCCCTTCCCGCTCCAGCCCTCGCGTGCCGTGGGAAGGACAGCAAACGGGGCATTTTCAAACCTAGAAACTTGTCCTGATTATTATTATTATTATGAAGTGGAGTGTTTGGAGCTCTGCTTTACAAGTAGAGCAAAACAAGGGGTGAGTAAGAAGGCGCCTGTGCTGGGGGGCAGTGCCAGGCAGCTGCCACAGCGGCTGCCCCCGTGTGCGGTGGTTCAGTGAGAGCTGCTGGTGAAAACCCAGGAGTGTGGATTGGTCTGGGGTTTGGCATCAGGGGCTGTTCTGAACACCGTGGCGGAGCTCAGCAGCGTGTCCCAGAGCATCCCAGCATGTCCCAGTGCACGCCAGCGTGTGCCAGGGTGGCAGGAGGCGCTGGCACGGCACAGCCTGGGCAGCCAAGGCACGGCCTGAAGGGAGATAAGCAGAGAAAACCTGTCCTTCCCGTGGACTTGAAACCTCCACTGGAATCCTGTGGTCAGAAAAAAAAAGTTCTGAACTGCAGAAAAGTAAGTTTAAGTGAGAATCCTGATCCTGCCAATCTTAATTTATGCAAATATCCTGCGGTGCCACTGACCCGACTGGAAACTTGTACCTAATGGAGGAATGTTTGGAGAAATAATCATGTTTAATATTTGGACTTTTAACAATGAGAAAACAGTTAAAGGTTTGTGTATTTATGGCTTCCCTGCTCCTCCTGTTCCCTAACGATTCCTTGTCTTCTGCAAACGGGATTTCTTTGGTACGTGGTAGCGAGACGCTGGTGCCCCGAATGCCATGACGGGTCTGGAATCTGTGTTTGGTTTGAGCTGGGGATGCCAGTAAGAAGAATTTTTCTGCTTGGTCGTCTCCAGGACAGCACAGCAGGGCCGGGTCGCCTGTTTGCCGGGTTCTCACAAGAACCCCCTGGGATTGCGCTGCCCCGGAGGGGGGGCGGCAGCGGGGGCTGCGTGGGGACGGGGGGAGCTCTGCCCTCTCCTCCCGCTTGGATTGAGAAGGTTCTTGAACGTAATCACACTTACTAAAACCGTCCTGAGTTCTGCCCTACAGCACTTCAGGAGAGAAACTTGATTTATTAATTTAGCTGCCATTTCTTCTCTGTTGTTATAATGAGTCAGAAAGACTGAAAACTTGCTAATTAAAACCCGTAACGCTTCTGAGCAGCAACGAGCTGCTGTGGTGTGAAGCACGTGCTGGTAGAGCCTTCCAAAAAGACGAGTTGGAAGAAAATGCGTCGCCCCTTGAAAGCAAGAGTCTCCTGGTGCTTTTCCCAGCAGAAAAAGACGGGGAAATGATAACATACGTGGTGTTCCTCGATGCTGAATCCTTGTCCTTGCAGCCAGGGCAAAGCCGTAGCCGGGGGATGTTGGCTGCAACTTGCCTTTGTACTGACTGGCAAAAAAAGCACAGCGAGGAGAGGGAGGAGGGTGGAAACGCAAAGACATCAGAGGCAGCTTCTGCCCCAGCGGGAGCAGCCAAGAATTCGGGCTTCTGTGTGCTTCTCCCCTGGCTCCCACGGCCTCCAAATGGCTGTTTCTGCTACTGGAGAACCAAGGTGACAACGTGTACCCGTGCTGGGCCTCTACCACAAAACCTTTCATTTCGTCCCAGCAATGCCTTGGGAACGGGGAAATCGGCGTGTCCCGGCCCCGTCCGGGTCGCCCGTGGCATCCTGTGTGCTGGGGCTGAAAGAGCCAGAAGTTTGGGTGGGGGGAAGCTGTGTCTGAGCACAACAGCTCAGTTTTAATGAGCCAGAGCCCGCGTTAGGTGCTTGTTCTGTGCTCTGGCAAGGCTCTCGCACAGTTGACATTTCTCTGCTCTTTCTTTTAAGCAAGACTGATTAAACGTTTATGATGCTGGGAGCTGGGGGACGGGCAGTGCCCCGTTCCCCTGCTGCAGAGGAGCCCCTGGGATGCTGTCCCGGGGCAGGCAGGGTCTCAGCTGTGGGCACTTTGCTGATCATCCCCTCCCAGGTGCTTCATAATCAACCTGTGTCCCAGCTGCAGCTTTCCCTGGTGTCCCAGGAGTGCGGCTGAGCTGGGCTTCTCCTTCAAGGCGTCTTTGAGGTACTTTCAAACTTTTTCTTTATCAGGAAGAGGTTTCTTGTCTTTTTGCTTCCATTCTTGAAAGATGGGCAACGCATCCTTTAATCCTTTACTTGACAGTAAGAATCTGTAGGAAGGTGTTTTAACTCTAGGCTAAAATACAAAGCCAGCTTGTCCTCCAGGGCAGTGGGGCACGGTCTGTGCCAGCCGAGCTGGGGGGTCCGTGTCCCCCGTGGGGCTTGGTGCCAGCCCGTAGCCGTCCTGGGGAGCGTTGACTTCCATGGCTGGAAAAAGGCTCCCCTCTCCCTTCCTAGTGACAGCACTAAGGCAAAGAGCTGCACTGCCTTTGGGAGACTCTAGAAATAGGAGAAAAATCTCTGGCTTTTTGCTGGGAGAGAAGGTGGTGGTTGAAGTGTAAGAGGAGGTGATGTATGGGGTGAGCTGGGTATCGGCCTCCCGGGAGACTATCAAGCTTAATTCCTTCAGCTACAGTGTACCTATAAAGCTTAGTGTTTCTAGCCATAATGTGCTTGTTCAAGCTAAGTGCATTTATTTCCTATGGAAAGTGAGTAGAAAGGGACTTTCTGCGTGTGATGGGAGGAGGCTGGCTGGGTACCAGCAGGCTGCTGCTCGGCGGTGGGAAGGGGCTGCCTCTCGGCACCGTGTTCCGCAGCAGCGATGGTGCTTTGCTGTGGGCTCTGCTGGGGACTGGCCGGGGTGTGCATCCACCAGCGGGTCCCTGGCTGGGGCTCCTTGGCTGGCTCGGGGCCCCCGGGTGGCTGGAGCGAAGCTCTTAAAAGCATTTGCTGGGTTTTGTGTTTTACATCCATAATGGCTCACTTCGGGAAGCTCTTTGCTTGCAGTTTGGTTGCATCTCCTGGAGTAGAGAAGGCTTAGGTGGCTCGCAGCTTTTTGAGTAAACACCCATTGATGTGGTGGACGGATGCTGGAAGCGGGTGCCAGCAGCACGGGAGGGTGCCCCACACCCACCTTGGGGGGGTTTGTCCTTCCTCACCATGTGCTTAATGTCAGCCCGAGACCCCCACTCTGTTCCGGGCTTCGTGCCTTTCCCTGTGATAATTACTGTTCAGCTCAGGGCGTTGGAGAGGCCTTTGACGTGACTTTGGAGGAGGCATTGCTGGCTGGTGCCAAAGACAGTGGCTGAAATGAAAAATCCTTGATCGAACTCAATTTCACAACTTCTTTTTTTTTTGCGTATTAACATAATCTCTGTTCTGAAATTAATCTGTGGTGTGGCTGCAGCGTGTTGAAGATTATCTGTATTAGCATTCAAGATGATGACTTTTTTTTTTTAAGCAATAGCAATTCTTACTTTTTAAGCTGTAGCTCCTACTTTAGGAGTGTATCTATTTTGCCCTACAAAATCTCCTCAGGAAAAGTTCGGGTGATATTTGCAGAGAGACTGTGTTTACTTCTGTGGGTAGACCCAGCTGTAGGCACGACCGGGTCTGAGCCCTGGGCTCCAGGTTGGGCTGGTCTGTTGGAGAAAAGATGCATCGGGCCAGGACAAGGACAGGAGTTTTGACTGTTGTCCTTTATTCAGGCCCTGGACACGGGCTGTGACCCTGCAGCGAGATGTCAGGGTGAGGGGCAGCAGCTTCTCTACTCAGAGATGGGGTTGGAAGGTTCAGGTAACGGGGGGGATCCTGGGGTGGGAATTAATGAAACGCATCCCCCCTGGTGTAACACCGGTGTCTGCAGGGGCTGAGGAGCTGGGGGGGTGGGGGGGGCAAACCGGCACAGAAGTGCCCGGAGAGCATTTGCATTAGGAGAAAATTCAACTTCTGAGTAGCTGCAGAGTTTCTTGAAAACACGTTTTCAGCAAGGACAATAAAATAAAAGCGTACTGGTTGGACTGGTGGCCGCGTTCCGTTTGCGTTGCCAGGATGTGGCAAACCATCCTGAGTGCCCGTGGGGCAGCACTCAGCATCTCTGCTGGAAAAGGGCTTTTTGCTGCCTGTGCTGTCGGGTTTTATCCATGGAGCGGTGGGAGCATCTCGCCTGCGGTGGGGAAGTGACCCAAACTGAGCTACGGGAGCACCTGAGGTGTTCTGGTCCCTTTGGGCTGGCGCTGGGAGCCGTGTCCCGTCCTCCTGGGTCGTGGTGCTCAGCACAGAGTCGTCCCAGCCGCTGCTGTGGGGTTTGCTGGAGCCTGGGTGATGCTGGTGGCTCCCAGTGCTGTGTGGGCAGGTGGGTGCCGTCACCACCTGTGCCTCCCTGGAAATGGGTTTCAGCTGGAAAACAGCCTTGTTCTGGTTGGTTTCTTGGAGGAGAAGCCTCTCCCGGGGCACCCGTCCCGCGCTGTGCCACCTTTCCTCTCTGGTATCGCCAGAGTCGGGAGGTTCCCGTTGCTGCGGGGGCCGGGACAGCTCGGTGGGCAAGGAGAAACTGCATTTGCAGCGGCAAAAGTACCTGCTTTGCATAAAACATCAGAACAGGTTTCATTTTTGTCCCTCTGTTTGCCTCTTCAGCTAACGAAATAAGCAAAATCTATATTCCAAAGGACAGAATTTTCCAACAGATTCATTAAAAATGACTGTAACTGACAACTGATGCTATTAGCAAGAATATATCTCTCTCATTTAAAGTATTTCCATCCTACAAGTAAAATGTCCCTTCTATAAGTCCATTAATACACAGTTCATTAAACTAGAAACAACTATATAATTAGGAAACAACAACAATTCATTAGTCTTAATGGGATTTAATAAAGTTCCTAAGCAAAGATTCTTCAGAGAATTAATTACAATATACTAATCGAGGGGAAGAAAAGAGTCCAGCTCCTCACTCGGATCCATTTCCCCAGTCCACGGGCTGGGAAGGACCAACGACTTCCAGAGCCTCCCCCCGAGCCCGTGGCACCCGGGAAGCTGTGGGGGTGGGCAGTTCATGGGGGGACTTCTCTTAGTTTTGTAGACCCTGAATTTCCACACCAAAGCAGCGCTAGTAAGTGTTCCAGAGCCACCGGTGCCACACGGGGAGGTGCTGGGGGGTGGGAGCCCATCACCCTGGGGGTGTTGGGACATGAACCCATCCCTTCTGTCGGTGCCCCCACGAAGCTGCTGCCCCTGAACCCGGCAAAGGCGTGAGTGGGAGCGATGGGCTGTGACACCCTTGGCAAGAGCCCGTGTTTCTCATCGGGGTTTTCATCCATGCCTGGGTTTGGTGGTG
>VZRU01008487.1:33785-50166 GCA_013398155.1 Pedionomus torquatus
ATCTCTCAACCATCTCTCTTCATTAAAAAATAATGCCTTTCCATCGTGGGTTCTGCAGAGAACCTTAGGGTTTTTTCCTGGTGTTACAACAGATTCGTAGCATTTATTTTCAAAAAGGCCAGAGTAGCAGCAGCAATTCTGCTAATAACTGGAAATTACAGGGAACTCATTTCTAGAGCCACAGGTTCTTAGAAAGAAAGAGGGAAGCCCGAAATACGGCTGTGGGGAGCCGGGGGGGGCTGGCGCTGCCTCCCTGCGCCCAGCGCCACCTGAAGCCCCTGCCCTGCGCTGGGGGCTCCGGGGAGCCCTGTGTCTTGTTCCTAATGTTATAATTTGTCAGTTGAGACCTAATTTTTTTCTGCGTTTTATTTAAATGCCGACTAATTAATTATTCCAGGTGCGCCATAGAGAAAAATTTAATAACTTATTTTTTTCTGATGTTGAACAAGTTTTCTGGAGCCACGATCTCTAACGTATTTTGTAAATCTCTCCTATCTAATCAGCTAGTTGGTAAATTAATACAGAATTACGACTCATTAGCGAATGATGCATTGATGTCTAATAATTCCCTGCTTTCTTATTTGGAAGAAAGTAGGTTATGCTGTTATTGAGTCAGTGCATTAAGTTTCAATGCTTTTTGTCACGAGCATTAAGCACTTTTTTTTAAATGTGTGTTAATTAAGAGATTACGCCCACATCAACCTTACAGCATTATAGTTAGCCTAATTATGGAGCTAAATGCCAGTTTTTCAACCATGGGGTAAGACGGTGGAGTCCCGTTGGTCTGCGTTTGGTGGGTGATTCACGCAATGAAAAGCAACTTTCCAAGACTTGGGGCAACAGGGTGATAAAGAGGGGTCGGGGGAGCTGCTCTGAGACACCTGCTTGTGGCTGAAGGAGGATGAGGAGGGATTTCCCTGCGTGGGAGGGATTTGTCCTTTGGAGAAGAGAGGACAGGAGCAGCTTCCAGTTCACTGCCCGCTCTAAAAACAACTAAACCTGGTTGATTCAAGGACTTTCATTGGTTCCGAACGCCCTCCCAGGCAGCTTCAGGGGGTTCTGGTACCACGGGAGGTGGTGAGTTACTGCTCTCCATCAGCCTTCTCTGCTGCCTCCAGGGCTCTGCAGGTCTGAGTCGTGTTCCTCTGGAGCGTCAAGAACGCGGGTCCCATTCATGTGAATATCGTTAAGGAAAAAGTGCATTATGTGTGTTTATTGCTCCAGTTTGTGCCACTGGGCGGGGGGGGCACCTGGGGGGGCTGCGCTGGGTGGGGAGTGGAGCAGAAGAGGACGGTCAGCACTGCGGCCCCGAGCATTTTGCTATAAACGCATCAAAACATGTGTTAGTTTTAATTATCCCCACAGCCTCACAGAATCACTTCCCTGGTCAATTAATTTAATTACTTTTTGGATAATTATTTTTCTCAATGGTGCGTTGGCTCCAGACTGTGATGGTTGTTGTTGCCGCAGAACACGGGATGAGACTCTGCTTTGAGTGACACACAAGGAACCAGCCAAATACACGTTTATACCACAGACACCTGGATTAATGACACTTCTTCCGAGTGAAATGGAACAATTCATTCTCTGGATGGGAGAGGGGAAAAAAAAAAAAAAGCACCTCATGACATCAGTAAAATTGCTCAAAGCGTGACAAAAACGCCTCTTTCAGGTCTGGTTTGAATCACAGCCTGGTCTAAAATTGAGGGAAGCCTTTAAACATCCATCCAGGTGGGCTGAGGGTTTAACCCTGCCCCACGGCAGGGGTGAGAGGGTGTTTCCTGGGCATAAAACCAGCAACTGGGATAAAACCAGCAGCTTCTCTGCGGGTACCTGTGAGGAGGTGAGCCTGCTGCCCTGTCAGTCCCAGCAACCTCTCGCTGACGGCAGCGGGGACAGTGGGAATTTGTGAGCGTGAACCCCAGGATTCACCAGCCTGGGTGAAATACCCCTGTGTGTGTGTGTGTGTGTGTGTGTGTGTGTGTACACGGTTGGACCCGATCTCAGAGGTCCCTTCCAACTATGAAAGTCCTGTGATTCTGCGCTCCTCACACCTGGAACATCTGCCTGCTTAAAGAACTTCTAAAGCATTGCGAAGATAAAAAGCAGGTTATCTCATATTAATCTGTTACCTCTCTGGGATGTATTATGGGATGCAAACTAAGACATCTTCACGTGGTTGACTACAGAGTTTTAAGTATAACTTTATGGTGGTTTGAAGCCTGTGGTCAAGTACCCGAGTTTGATAATTGAGGTGATTTACTCGGGTGCACAGCTCTTCTGTTTGCTCTTTGATATAAACAAGGTAATAAATGGAGTGCAAGGGGGACATGTCTATTAAAAGGCAAAGTAAGAATGAGCGAAACCCCAGGTGCGTTGTCAAGATTAATATGTTTGCTGGGTAGAGCTGGAGGGGCGCCAGCCAACGCGGGGACTGAGGGATGCCACGAGGTAACGTGGTTTGTGCACAACAGAAAAGCAAATAGAAAGTGATGCGCAAAGGGGGGGAGTACGAAACGGGCTCATAAGCTGAATACCCAGGTATCACACGGGTGTAATTTTTCAGCTCTAAAGCATATCCACATAGCGTCTGAACTCCCTTCCTTTTGAACATGAGAGGATTTTTAATTTTAACCTCTGAAGCGTCTGGATTGATGGGGCACCCCTGGCAAGGCTGCGCCGGAGCCCCTGTCGTTATCGGTTCTGCTCAGCAGATGTTAGTGACAGACAAGGAAGAGAAATGAGGAGGAGTATTGGACGAGAAAAGCTGCTTAATGGCAGTTCTTTCACTAGCAAAAAGCTTATTATGGAAATATCAATTAGAAGAATTAGAGAACCAGCTCAGGGCTCTTCTGCTGGTGCCCCTGGGCTGGGGGGGCGGCAGAGGAGAGTCAGATCCTGAAGATGTTGGGGATGAAAAACGGTGTCCCTGTTTCAGGGGGCTGTTCCTGGGACCAGGACAGCCCCTGGGGGAGATCTCCCTGTCCTGGGGGTGGGTGGGCTCCGGGAAGGGCTTGGAAACCCTTGGAATCCCCCATCTGGTCCGTCTCCTGTGTCCGCCGCTCCTCGCACGACCAGCGCGCGGGGCGGGAGGAGAAGGCTGGTGGCAGCAGCCACCATCGGTCCTTCAGAAACACCCAGCTCTGATGCTGTGACCTCCCGAACCCCCCACAGAGGCACCTTGCCGGGAGCCACAGTTACCGTCCCGGTGATGTGAAAGTGCTCACATGGAAAAATAAGAACTGAAACGTGGCGTAACCCAGCATGAAGAAGGGGCGCACCGAGCAATTAGGAGCGTTTAGCAGCCTTTGCCCACTTCAAAACAAGTGGAAAAGGATGTTTTTTGCAGTATGAGCAGATCCTAAGATTTGGGCTAATTAGTGTAAGGAGTTTTTGTTGAGTATTGGAGTTTAGAAAAGCGCTTTGTAGGTTTTTACATTGGGGCGTTGAACTCCAAGACCCGTCCTTCGTGGTCACAAGAGACAAGCGTTTCCTGCCCAGGGCAGCCCTGTTCTGGAGCGGTGGATCCATGGATCCAGCCTTTTCCAGGTTAAACCTGTGCGGGACCCAGAGGGTCTGAACCTCAGAACCGGGCCAGAAGAGAGCGGTGGCTTGAATTACATTAAAACAGATTGTAAAACTGTGGGCTGTGTCCTTCCCGGGCCACCTCTGGGAGCACTGGACGCCAGCCGGTCCCTGGGCAGGAGCAGAGAGGTCTCCCGTGGCTTCAGGTGGAGACACTTTTCAAACAAACCTCCAGTGATCTGGTTTCTTTCAGGCTGTCAGTGAGTCAAAGGCAGACAGAATTGACTCTGACAGCAGATGTTACTTGTGCTCCAAAAATACTTGGCTTGCTCTGGGAGCTCTCCGTAACGCAGCCGTCCTCTTCTCGAGTGCAAATGCTTTGAACAGAGTCAACTTCCCTGATCTGGTTTCCAAAATAGAGGTGTTTAATGCTCCCCCAGTTCTGCTGGGGATGGGAATGCCAGACCCCGGGTCACTGTGAGTGTTCCCCGGAGCTGGTGGCCGTGTGGGGTGGCTCCTTTTGGGATGTGGGTTCCTGGTCTCACATCCCAAAAGCTCATCAGGTGGCTCACAGCCAGCTCCAGGTGAATTCTTAGGCTCGAGAAGAAACAAAGCAGTGGTGTGATCCAAAGGCAAGCCTTCTCCTATTTGTAGACGGTGATTAATGACGGCTATCAGACATCCTGCTTTAAAATCCTTTCCATCAGATAAAGCCCCTTCTGTCACCTCATTCCTTATTTTATTTGATTCCATTTTAGCTCATCTTTTTTTTAATGTGAGCTGTCAGAAGCAGTCTTCGCTTTTTTGTAGCCGTGTGTCACATTTGCTGACAGCCCGAAAGGGAAGATTCTCAGACCGAAACCCCTGGTGATGCCAGGGGGGATGGGTGGGTGGTGTCCAAGCCCTCTCCTGGGTGACACAAGGCACCAGCGGGATGCTCTGCCACCAGCACCTTGGCTGCCCCCGGGGCTCCTCAGCCCCCGCTGCGAGGGGGTGTCCGGGTGATCTTCATGTCCAGGGCGTGCACCCAGAGCACTAAGGTTGCCTGCGTTAAAAACCACGGTACCGAGGCTCAGCTGCTCCCTCCCACGGGTGGATCTCATGGCTTGGCGTTGTGAGAGGAGGGAGCTTGCTCCTCAGCAGTCTCACACAAAATAAGGATTACTCGCAGAATAGGAATATTTTCCAAACCCGGGGGTGGTCAGAGCAGCTCAGCCCATTCCTCCACTCTGCCCCCGCACCTCTTCTCGCCAGCCCCCGTTTCTTGTCCCCGGAATCCTCTTTCTCCTGTCGGTGCGTCCCGGGGATGGGAAACGGGCTGTGTTTACAGCTCGCTCTGCCTGGAGCTCTGCCGGGCAGGCGCTTCCACGGCGTGTGAATAAATGCACGTGCAGAGAGCTGAGCGCGTGGGAGGATGTCCGGGGACGTGCACGGGATGCTCATCCCTCTCTGGCCATAGGCAGGAAGCGGAGAAGAAACCAAATACTGAGACAGTTGAGAAAATGCTTAAAGACTTGCACACAAAAAAAATAATCTGAACCTTGTAAAGCATCCAGCCTTGGGGAACTTTTGTTAAAACCAGTGGATCTTCTGGAAAATCACAAAAGGGTGTAATCAAACTAGATGAAGTGGCAAATGCTGATGGTGTGGACTGTCCACAGCTCCTGAAGAATCATGTTTAGGGTAGTTCATGCTTGACTTCTGCACTGAAACAGAAAGGTTTGATCCGTGTGGCTGGGCTGTTACCAGGAGGGAGAGGTGGCTCGTGCTGGGCGAGGGCTGGCACGGCCTGTGCCACCCCCTGCTCTGGGCATCTCTGGCATCTTCTTGTGGCCGTAAACCCCTGAAGTTTGTGGGTGCTTCCAGCCTTCTGTCAGCAGTGATGAAGGCAGCTGCTAGTTCAGTATTTCTTCTTCTCTGTAAGCAAATTTGGGAGCTGATAATTATTAAGAGCAAGGAGAGAAAGTTTAGCCACATTTTCTCCAGCTCCAGCTTCAGGAGCTTCGGCCCCTCCTCACCAGCCCATCCATCAGCTCGCGCTCGGAGGGGCAGAAGGACTATTTTATGTTCTTGGTGCTTAAGTGCTCAGAGATTAGCAGACAGCAAACGTGAAGGAGCAATAAGCATGATCTAATTGAAATTTCCTCTTGGATTTGAATGACTACTCAGAGACACTTCTCTCTAAGCCCTAATTGTCTACTTTGAGCTATTCTTTGTGTTGTAGTTTGGAAGCTGTTTGGGTAGGGGAGGCAAATACCTGACCTGCGGAACAGCAGAGAATGGAAAAATGATAGAGATTAATATGATTGCTGTTCAGCGTGTGCGGTGGGTGGTGTTTCTGGCTGCCAGAGCCCTGCTCTGTGAGTACGAGGCATCAAGGCCGCGGGTGTTTCAACACACGTTTTATCAGCAGCGCAAACAGACGCTCAACACGCGCCGTTTGCATACAGAACTTAATGTATTCGCTTCGGCAGCGTATTTTTAGCTCCCGAGTGCAGTCGTGTGGACGGCTGATCTGTTTGTGTTGCCCCTGCAGATTGCAGACATATGTTGGAGTAAACGTGGCAGGGAAAGCATGACTGAGATGGGCGTAAGGCCTTTTAAGATCAATTATTGACATGCTCGTTAGAAACCCGCTGCGCTGGGCCAGGGAGGGAGGAGGCTGGGGTTTGCCGAGGGAACGCGTCTCCTGCTGGCACAGGGAGGGGGCTGTTGGGTTCCACGGGCACCACGGGGTGGGTTTAACACCCACACGTTTCATTGCAACAGGAATGATAAAGAAAAGCAACAGAAAGAGGGAATCAGTAACGCCAACGAGAGGAAGACACAGTTTAGTAGCATCTTTCGACGTAGCCACTCAAACCGTAGAATGGTTAGAAGGGGCTGCTTAGGTGGGCTGGTACTGAATAGAAACCAAGAAACGATCCAGAAGAGGCTGCCGTTACAATGAGCACGAAATGGGGTGAATAAGCTCAGCTTTCGTTTTAATGTGAATTGGTCTTAAATCTATAATAAATCTAATCTCAAGAATCAGTCACAGAATCAGAATCACAGAATCACCCAGGTTGAAAGGGACCTTTTAAGATCATCTAGTCCAACCAATGGGAAAAAAAAATAATAAAAAAAACCCCAACAACCATAAACCCCACCCAATACTAAACCATATCCCTGAGCACCAAGTCAACTTCTCACTTGAATCCCTCCAGGGATGGTGCCTCAAGTGTACGTGTCGTAGCCACGAACACTTGAGCGGGATGTTTGGCAGCACAAAACTAGTAACTCTTGAAAACCCAGCAGTTGGGAGAGAAGAACCTTCGCACTGAAGGGAACATTTTGTTCCACCTAAAGTGGTTTTTTCCTAACTACTTGGCTATAGAAGAAAAATTACTTAAAAATGCCTTGCATCAACTCGGACCAATTAAAAAGTGGTTTGGAGCTGCAAGGAAAACAAAAAGCCTTATTAATGGCTTGTCTGTAATGAGCAGTTCTGTTTCCTTGTCCTTTGTGGTGAAAGAGAAGCTCGATGCGGGAGGGCTCTGGTCCTGCGGGTGGAGCAAGGGCAGCGGTTTCATGGGGGCAGGTTCCAGAAGTTTCTAATCACCCGGTAATAAACTCTTTGATTAATGAAAGTGCAAGCTGGAATGGAGCTCCCCAGCACCACCTTCAAAGAGGAGCCGGGTCTGCTCACCGGGCGAGAGGAGCATCCAAACGAGGGGGACATCAAACGCTCCCGATGGTTTTCCCCGGAGCGAAGCCGTCCCGCGGCAGCGGCCCCGCCGAGGTGTGAATAAGCAGAGATTGAAATGAAGAGGCCAGCCCTGGGGGAACACAGAGAAAAGACAAGACAGTTTGAGTCAAGGAAAAAGTTCAGATGGAAAAAAAAAAAAAATTCCATCTATAATTCTGTTATAAGGTAGAACAAGAAAAAAAAGAAAGGCCTTTTGATTCCATTCCTATTTCATTTCTTAGGCTCCCGCTGTCTCAGAGGAGTTTCTGTGTGTGCAAACATAGCACAACTTTTCAGAACCTCTTTTTTTCTTCCTTAAAAACAAACAAGCAAACCAACCCCCAATCCAGTTCCAAACCCAGCTTCAGGCCTGAGAGGGAGGCAGGGACTCGCTGCTCCTCGCTCCCCAAGGGGTGCCATCTGGTGCCACCTGGTGCCACCTGGGCACGTTCTGTCATTTCAGCGCGGACTGGTCCTTGTGGGGCTGGGAACTAAAATTCGGATGACTTGGCATTATCGCTGTGGCTGAGATCAGTACGAAATATTTTGAAACAGGCTATAAGCACCGAATTGTCACGTCTAACGGCGGCTCTAAACTCCTCGACCACCTGTAGCTTTTGATGTTCTTTGAGGAACCCAGTACGGCAAGTGGGAGGAAGGCGATGAGGAGTACTCGGCCTGGGGGTGTCCAGAAGGGTTAAACCTTTCAACAACGTAAGGATAACCCGATCCACTCCTGCGGTACCGGGGGAACGGCTGCACGCTGTCGCTAGCAAATCCTTGTGCTCTTGACTGTGGGGCGGTTTTTTCCCAGCAAGTTTGAAAGGAAGCCAATTTCATCTGTTCTGTCATCTGCTAAACTCAGGAGAGAAGGAGTCACAGCGAAAAGATTTCCTTGGAAGAAGGAATGAAAACTACCCGTTCATGGCCCAAGTGTGTTCCTGCTGGTGGTCCGGAGCTACGGGAGGAAGAACTTGATGCTGCTGCAGGTCCGGAGCTGAAGCTTTTTGCCAATAAGTGTTGATGGAGAAAATCACTTTTTCTCCATCTAGTTCTTGGTTGTTGATTTAAATTACCCCCGTGCCCTGCAGCTAGGCCTGGCACAAGGGTCCAGAATGTGACAAATGCTGTCATCATCTGCCCGGGCTAGCGGGAAGCAGCTTCCAGCCCAGTAGCCAGGCGGGCATTAGCCGTCCTGATGCCCTCTCTGGTGGCAAAGGCCCTGCTGAAAACGCTCTGCTCTGCCCTCATAAACGGAGCTGCCTTGGTGAACGGGTTATTTGACAATCTATTGTGAGGTTTTAATTATTTCCACACGTGCCCTGGGCACTGTTAGCAGCCACAGGAGCTGTTGGGGTTGCCCAGGTGGCCGATGATGGGTTAGCAGGTCCCCTGGGCAACGCACTCTGCACTTGCAGCAGTTCTTAGGGTGAGCCCTCGTCTCTCTTGAGGTTGTGTCTCCTGGGCCAGAGTGACTTCATGAGCAAAACCAGGCTCCGAGTGGGACCCAGGCTCTTCGGAGCTCACCTGGTCATTAGCTCTGCACGTGTGCTCCTCAGCCGTGCTCCAGGTCCATGGCCACGAGGGGGTAAGTGCAGATCGACCCTGGAAATGGGTTATTTTATTACCCAGGCATCCACAGCTGACAGTTTTAATACCCTCCCCACGGAGCAATCACTCAGGCACCCGAACTCCAAGCCAGCATGACTTTACTGCTGAGCAGGAGCAGTATGGATTTTTACTCCATGTGCTCCAGGAAAGCGTATTGACTTGGCACAGGAGACGTCAATAGGCCCGAGTGACTGAATGAAGAGTTTGAAGCTAGTCTTAAAAAACTAATAATAATAAAAAGTGCAGTTGATAGGTGGAATGAGCCATTTATTATTCCAAATGCCACCTTGGTCACACCGCTTGGATTCTTGGCTGAGCCTTTGTTGCCTTCTCCTCTTGCCTTCTGCACAGCCTTTCTCCCTCCTTTTGGGATAAAAACTGCTGGGAGAAGGGGAGGAAGGGGAAGAGCTCTCAGACTGGGGCTCTCTACTGTCTGCCTGTGTTTCTGGGGACGTTTCAATGCTTTTCTTATCTGTAGGTATTTAGGCTTACAAACACCCAGCTGACAGCACCTTACACTGTTTTGCTTTCCCTTAAACTCGCTTGTGCAGCCCAGATCAGCCAAATTTGCCAATTTGTCTGGCTGAGCTGCAAAACCAGATGTGTGAAATCCAGCTCCAAAGAAACGAAGCACTATTTAGTATAATCCGCTGTAATCTCTTAAATCTAGCGGGTTTTGGCCAGTTCTCCTCTGAAGTTACGGTCTCACACGTCCTTTTTGCTGCCTGTGCTTTGGGTGCAGCGCTCGGCCGATCGCTCCGTTAAATCCATTTCCCCTGAAATTCATGCCGCCACCTTTATTCAGCCCTTTCTGCGTTTCCGCCTTGACTTGAAACTCTCTCATTTCCTCTGCTTTTACCAAGTGGCTCCACAGAAAGAGGCGGAATAAAATGGGAATTGTCTGGTAGGATAAGCTGAAGCCGGCCGGGTGACGCCGCCCGGTTTGTCCCGCCAGCGCGGGGCTGTGGGGCCCGTTTGCTGTCAGCAGAGACTGCTGTTGCCTGGCAAGAGCAAACACTAACGGGGCTTAGGTTGGCTGGACAATCATCTGTGAGATGGCAGGGTTCGTTTCGCTCCTTTTTCTCCTCGTTTTCACACTGGCAGGACTTGTCAACACCGGTGGAAAGAAGCAGCGTCGTTCTATTTCGAGCAGGGTGTAGTCGGGGAGGAAGGGCTTATGAATATAAAAGGTCCTGGGATAAATCTGGCAGGTTGAGGCTTTGCAACTGCACCGGCCTCGCTGGAGACGTGGCACCTTGTGCAGGGGAATGGTGGTGGCTGGGGGAGGAGGGGACGGAGAGGATGGGAGGGGATGGAGGGGACCGAGGTCCCCGCTGGCTGCTGGTGCTGCGTGGCCGGGTGGGGCTGCCCCACGGGCTGGTGCTTCCAAACCTGCGTCATCGGCAAGTGATTCATTCCCCTCCCTCAGTCCTGTGTTATGCCACGGGTTTGCACACCTGAGTTAACAGGAATGAGTTATTTCGCCTGTCTGTAAATTACCCTTTCCGCAATTATGTGTGTTGCATGTAGCAGCCGCTCCTTTCATCATCTCCTCTTTCTCTCTGACTGGTGCCTGCTCTCCGGGGAGCCCCGCTATTGTCTCTGCAGCCGGTAAATCCCTTTATTGCTTGTAAATGGCACCCGTACAGCATTTGGAAGAATTGATTCTCCCTTCCCCTCAGGACAGCATTTCCTCCCGTCTCTCCTTCAGTGTGTTCCCTCTCAGGAGCCCCTGGCCCTGGGGCCCTACCTGGTGTCCCTGCCTGGCACAGGTGACACCCTGGGGGTGCCCATCCCCAAGATCTGGGGAGCTGCATGGTGACATCCTCAGCAAGCAGGTCCAGGAGACCCTACCTGGAGGCTGCTTCTGGCATAAAATTAATTTAATGCCATTTCTTCCTTAAGAAAACCAGAAAACTGGGGTTTTTTCCCTGTTTGGTGATGTCCCTGTTCCGCCTCTGCTGGCTCCTGGTCCCACTGGTGCCTGTCTGGTGGGGCAGGGGATGGGCTCATCTTTCAGCTTCTGCTTTTTGTGTATGAAGAGGCTTTTCCCTTCCTCTCCAGTGCTGCTGCAGACATGAGCAGTTAGAACATCTTCATTAATGCCTTCTTTACCCCTTTGTAAATGTGCTAAATATAAAGGGGAGAAACAAAAGAAATATTCACTGGGAAAAGCGGCTGTAATTACCCAGTGTCGGGTGGCTGCAGGGTCATGGGAACCGCGAGCAGAGACAACGCGTGTGTGAGTTCAGGGGGGAGGCAGCCTGAAGTCAGCGTGGGCTCCAAGAGCTGCTTCTGGATTCTCTCCAAGACCCAATGCTCTACAAAAATAGGCTTCTATTTGTATTTCACTACTGAGGGACGTCCTACCCGGGCTATTTGGCCTTGGAGAGGGGTGTGTGTTGGCTCTGAGGACGGCAGAAATTCCTCTTTCTTTGCGATGCCCATTTACTTCAAGACCTTGTGTTTTGACTTTGAGTTCAGAGCTCAGGCGCGCTCAGATCTGAATCTCATGAAGGATATGCTTTTGCACCACAAAAAGCTGCAGCTGCAGCAAAAAAAGGAACAGGTTTGATTAGGAACTTTGGCGTTTTGTTGTTGAGGGTTGTTTTGATGTTTCTAAGCCCAGCAGAACGGCGTCCAGTGCTTGTCCTTCCCGGGGCGCGGGGCACCAAACGAAGCGACCGTGACGTCCTTCATCGCACCCGCCCTACGCGTCCCTCACACGCTCTGCTTCGCTTTTAGATGGCGAGATCTTTCTTCTTGACAAAACAGAACGTATCCCTCAGTGTTGCTGCTCTGACCCCCTGTGACACCTCGCGTTCCCTCTGGAGCGGCTGGTGCCTCAGGAGAAGGCAGCAGAGGGGACATAAACGGTGTTTCCTGAGGAGTGACAGGGCCTGGGGGCACTCAGAGATGTTTGGGAGGAGCAGGTCAAGCCTTGCCCCATGAACGTAGGTCTGGAAAGGTCCCCGTACCAGACTGAAGCCCCATAGACTTAAATGGCACTTAAAACCCCGTCGCAGCCAGTATGCTCAAGGTATCCTGGAGGATTTTCCAGTAATACCGGGTAGATTATAGAATCATAGAATGGTTAGAGTTGGAAGGGACCTTAAAGATCATCCAGTTCCCACCCCCTGCCCTGGGCAGGGACACCTCCCACCACACCAGGTTGCTCCAAGCTCCATCCAGCCTGGCCTTGAACCCCTCCAGGGATGGGGAGCAGCATCTGTGGGGCTGTTCAGATGAAATCACAGGTGTGTGGTGTTAAACAGAGAATGGTGACCATCCTGGAAAATTTAACGGGAAACTGTCCCCATCCAGGAGCTTTGGTGGCTCACAGACCAGGGGGGTGGGTTATGGCCCCCCAGGGACCTGGCTGAGTCCCCCGGGAGCGTGTCCCACAGGGAGCACCAGCTCCGAGCCTGAGCCAAGGTTAATTAGAGCTTCCCTGGATGAAGCCCAGGCTCAGCCGAGTCCTTGCTCCAGCGCCGTCACCCATCGAGCCCCTCACCTCGCGCAGGGAACAGGTGGCAGCGAGAATCTTTCATGGGCTGTCAGAGAAACCCAAGAATGAAGCAGCTGCAGGTTTTCACTCTGGAGCAGTTGAAAGCAGGATCTTCCATCGGCGCGGATGCGCTGTGCGTAGCAGGGAAAGAATTGGCATTGTTTAGTTTGAAGAATGGTTTCTTCTGCTTCCCTTTAAGCCTCCATCGAGCTGATTTCTTGTCTCACAAGCTAAAAAGGAGTTGACGTGTTTCAAAATTTCTGTGACATCTCCCCAGCTGAGAGCGTTAGGGCTGCTCGGGCTCTTGCAATGATCGGTGTCTCAGAGGGGCCAAGGAACGAAGAGCAGGGCCAACTTTGTCTTGGTTACAGAAACACTTGCGTGGTGGATGGTCTGGTTGAGAAAAGCCCGCGGGGGGAAAGCAAGCAAACAAAGCAACCGAGGGATAATTTAATCAGAAACCCCTTAGCAGAGCTGCAAACAGGAGAATACCTGACTGGAGGGGCAGCACGGGGAAAGGGCAGCTGGAGGTGCTGGGCTGGAGGCAGATGCTGAGCAAAGACCGAGATCCAGAAGGCAAAGTCCTGAGAGACCGTCCAGGAGCGTGGAGACGGCTCGGGGTTACCCAGACCCCGAAAGGCAGGGCTCTCCACTCCAGAGCAACCTGCTCAGGACCATTCTGATGGTGTAAAGGGAGCGTTTATCAGCCCTTGGGACCGATAACCTTGGGAATTGCGAGGCCCTCGCAGTCAGGGGAGGGAGAAATTCCCCAGAACCTCAGGCAACCGCTGTGCCTGGGGTGCTCTTGGGCAATGGGTGGCTGCACCTTTGCTCAGGGGGTGAGAAGGTGGCCAGCGAGCCCCAGAGTTATTGGGGAAGGCAGTGTCCTCCTCCAGAGTCTGCTTCTTTCCAGAGGAGAAGGTAGATCTGGGTAGAAGGAGTTGAACCAGCAAACAGCTCCTCTGGGAACGTCAGAATTAACCCTTCCCTCAGCCTCACGGGGACCTGTCTGATCTCAAACTGAATCACAGAACAACAAGATTGTAATTAAAACAGCAGACAAAATAACCATAAATCACAGGCTGTCAGGGCGGGATCTGCAGCAGCCGAGGAGATCGCGCCAGCAGAGCCTGATGGGGGCTCCCAGCAAAGACAATGGCTGAGGACCGTGCAGCAGACAGTGAATTATCTTTGCCATCTGCTTTTTGCTAACACCCATTTATAGAAGAAACTAACATTTGGAAACACTGAGTGCTGATTGTTGTGCCTGTGGAATAATTTTCCACTGGATACAATTAATCATTAAGGCAATGGAAGGCTCGTCCCAGCGATGCTCCAGCTGCAGCACCTGCCCAGATTTCCAAGTTCAGCAGCAAGAAGTGTTTAAAGGCTCCTAAAGTTCTGTCAGAAGTCCCAGGGATCCCCTCGAGCAGAGCGGGAGGCTGGGGTGAGCTCTGCCGGGAGGAGGGGAGCTACCGGGAATTTTCAGGAGAAACTCCTGGGTTTCTGCTGATGCTGACACAGCTCGTCCCGAAGTGGGGGCCTGGCCGGAGGTGGGCAGGGGCTGCAGGGGTCTCCGCGCACCCGTGGAGGGAGACAACCCTGGCTTGGAGCACGTGGAATAAGCCAGGCAGGCTCAGGAGCAGCCAGTGGTAATCACAATCAATTACAGTTGATTAAAAGCCTTGAGAATCCAATATATTGCGAAGAAAAACAAATAGCAACGCTGCAAAAAAGGGTAATCAATAGCCAGCCAAGCAGCAACAATTAAAAGGGGGGGAATGGCCCCGTTCTCCCTGGCTTGTGTAATCCCCTTCCCTCAGCTCCTCCCGACCTGCTGTTCCCAGCCCGGGGTCTGCGGTGATGGGCACCAGCCCCACGGCCACCGGCCCCACGGCCACCAGCCCCACGGCCACCAGCCTGCCCCCTCCGCCNGGGACGGCAGCTCCTTTCAAGACGGGAGGGCTTTACAGCATAACTGGGGGGGTGCGTGTGTATTACTTTATTCCTTTTACTGGAAACCCTTACCTTTCCTCTTTTTACCAAACAGAAATACAGGCAATAAAAGCAGATTTTCTTTTTTTTTTTTTTTTAAAAAATGTTATCCATCTTGTCTAGAAGACATTTTCTGCAGAGGATAGAAAAAGTATCAGGGACAAAGTTTTCAGCCTCCTGCAGCACTGGAAGAGCAATATTCTTGAAAGGGGCCTATGAGGAATTGATCTGTGAGCAAGTGGCTGTGGGATCTGTTGAAATCCCCTTTTCCCCTCCGGGTGCAGCTCTCGGTGCATCCACGAGCCCTCCCCCTCGCCCACCTCTGCTCCTGCTCCGGGCACCAGGACCCTCCAGCAGTTCCCAGAGGGGCTCCTGCACCCTCCTGGGGGTCCCAGGGGGCTCCTGGCAGGGTTTGGATGCCCAGGGCAGGGTCTTTGCTCCTGCTGTGGTCAGATGTGGTTCCAGAGCAGCTCTTGGACGCTTCGGGTAACATTAAGAAAGTGAAAGAGAATGGCTGGACGTGTGCGGCCCCGAGGGAGGGGAGGAGAGGAAGGTTTGGGGGGATGGAGTTGGGCACCTGCTGAAACACCTTCCAGAGAGGGTGTCAGTACCAGAATCTTGACTTAATTTTCTGATTTTGGAGGCTTTTGTAATAAACTGGGTCACTGTGGCTGAGACTGTGGGTCGTTGTTTGAGCCTCTGCTCAGCCTCAAATCCTGGTGCAGGGGATGCTGCTGCCTTCAGAGGTGGCACAAAGCGCCCGCAGACGGGTTCCTGCCCAAGAGCCCGGGCTGTCGCGCTTCGTTAATGTGATAGAAAAGTTTATTCTCTGGCACGAAGTGACAAAGAGAATTTTCTATGAAGAAAACTGAAAATGAAAAAGACATTATACAAACCATTAAAAAGTTGCCTTTTTTATGGTTAGCAACAGCTTCTGGCAAGATGAATAATTTGGAAGTGAAAATCATATTTTGAGAGAGAGCAGGAGCCCTTGATCTGAAACTAATTTGTTGTCAAAAAGAGTTAAGGGATTGTACGTGGGGCTGTGTCTCGAGCGGTACAACGCGATGTAAATACATACACCCGGCCCTGCCGCAACGGCTTTACGCTGCTCTGAATCCTCTTTAAAATGGTGTGAAACCATCGAGGCAGGTCCATCGTGTTTTCATGCCCCTTTAGCTCCCTTTGCTCTGGTGAATAGTCGCGGGGGTGACTCGGGGTGGTGTTGGAGAAGCCCGAGGTCCCAGCAGGGCTGTGGGTGGGCGGTGGAGGGGCACTGGGCTGTGTGGAGGGGGGTGCTGCAGGCTGGGGCCAGAGGGCAGGAGTGCCAGACCGAGCCTTAGTTACGTGGGGTGCTGCTTGTTGTGCCTGGGTGCATTCCCAGAGCCCTGCTCCCACGGGAGCTGTGGTTCCTGGGGGCCGATCCCGGTCTCCCGTGAAGGTGACAAACCCCATCAGGAGTCTGAAACCCGCCCAGGAAACGCGCAGAGGAATCGATAAGGGTCAATTATTTATTGCTGACAGTTTGCACAAATAATTTTGATATTTTTGTTCAATACATCGTCTGTGGTCACCTTTTGGTGTCATTAGTTGCCCATCCACATAAATAGCGGTTTATTGATTAATTCAGTGATCGCCACCCTTCACCCTGGGGGTACAGAAGGGAATGCAGCCCTTCTTCCCTTCTGGGATGGAGATTGGTCGCCCAGTGAAGCACCCACATCTTTGTTCACAAGCAGCAAAGCTCCCATTTGGCTGTGATTTTTTATGAAGGAAAATCTGGTTGTAGAACTAGGGCTGGGGCGCAGGAAGCCCGAGACGTGTGTTTTCCCAAGCGATGACGATGACCCCTGGTCCTGTTCACACCTTCCTCTTCACGTTCACCCCCTCTCAGGGCAGAACAGCAGCGCCGTGGCTGGGCAGGCTCTCTAACCGCTGCTTGCTGGGGATGCTGATGGTCCCCTCGTCCTCGGCCAGGTGGCCGTGGTGCCATCAGGGCTAAAATTCTCCCTCTG